>JAQJVK010000008.1:37500115-38100115 GCA_035578135.1 Flexamia atlantica | reverse complement strand
TCCATCAGCTTTGAACAAGTATAAGTCTAGGATGAGCGATGTATAACTGGCGCCAATTCTTGGGGCCCACGCCGTCCATAAGACTAATGTTAATTTTAGCATTGGGCTTATGGAGGGCGTGGGCCCCCAAGAATTGGCGCCAGGTATACAGATGTAGTTTTGTAATTGTAGGTCTTAGCACTACTATTCCTTGAAGAATTTTAATCAAAACGTTAATAAAAGACGAATAAAGTTTAAGGATGGTGAGCTGAAATAAGTTTAAATAACATATAAAAATAATAATAATATTAAATTAATAATATTAATATTTTATTATTATTATTATTATTATTATTATTAAATAATATAGTTATATTCTGATACATATTTAAAATATCAGATACCAGGTAAAAAATACATTTAATTTACATGGACATTTTACTGTAACAAAAGACTGTCTGTGCGTGGGACGTGCGCGTGTTTTACTGCCACGCCCAGCGTGCTGTGCATATGTCACATTATATGCACAACACACTATGCTTAATGTGAGAAGCAAAATTGTACATATACATTATGTACATAATCATTCTTATTCTAACATAAAATAAAGTGTACTTATATTATAATGGATAAAGCATAATTGGACCAGAGGATTCGAAGCACAAAATGAAGCTATAGTAAAAAAATAGAAAATCAAAAAACCTTTTCAGTTCTAAAGCTTCCATATGATGGTTGAATGAACATAGTTTGTTGCTCCACTTCATTGTGCATTCATAAATAATTAAATTTTGATTCTACCATCAAAACGCGTTCTGGTACCCTATGTCAACCTTTGTATGAATGAATG
Organism: Flexamia atlantica; assembly: GCA_035578135.1. Classification (NCBI taxonomy): domain Eukaryota; kingdom Metazoa; phylum Arthropoda; class Insecta; order Hemiptera; family Cicadellidae; genus Flexamia; species Flexamia atlantica. Next base: position 38,099,289 of record JAQJVK010000008.1, on the reverse strand, counting down.
TAATATTATACTAAATAGCTAAGATGGCAGGGTGACATGCAGTGAAATAAAGTTAGTCTATTGTAATTTTGTTCTTGAAACTATTTTATCTGTAACTATGTATGCAAGTAATGATCAAAGATATTTTTAATTTGATTTGATTTGAAGATAAACATAGAAGAAGCGTATCTTCGAGTAGTTTGGTCGTTTTCCTTAGATATAATTCAATCAAACTCCACATTTTGCTGTTTTCTTGGGCATTCAATAACCTGACTCCAGAGAATGTTGCTTAGTGTGTTGCTTCATTGAAGACTGTAGTGTATTGCTATTGTTTTATATAACTCATATTCATATTTTGTAACCACTGGAACTGTCCTTTTTGGATATGCAGTTAATACATTTGTCCTGACATATGCAATATTTTATAAAGTTATTTTTATGGTAGATGGCAGAAAAGATCCAGCTAATATCTGTGGGTTGCGCAGGTCTAGGGGATGTTTCGTATTTGGAGGGAACTCCAGATCCCAAGGGATTTCCCTAGATCGGCATCTGGTGACCCCGACACCCCTCTCCGCCCTCTGCGGGTATTGAAGCAGCTTCCGGCTCGAACAGCTGGCTGGAGCCAGGGTAAACTGCACTGAGTAACGAAAGTAAATTGCTATGAATCGCATTTACCTTTCTACTCTATGTTAAGTCTTCAATAACTCATTGAAAATGCTCAATTTCGCTATTTTTAAATGACGATTAACATTATTTTCTTTTACAAATGTCACTAAGTCAGAAATTGAACCAATATTTTATATTACAATATCCCGTAATAAAAATATAATTTTTTGATTTACTATAAACATTATTATTTTAAGGTTCAGAGAAGTAATGTTTCACAAACCTCAGATATTTTTACAGGAAAGAAGGCGTTTTAATTCTGATGTAGCCACTTAGATAATTTTTATATAAAAACAGATCGTACGAATAAAACCTCCACAAGCTTTAACAAAATATTTTGATGTTACAATATGTATAAGGAATGTTATTTATTTCGTTGATTTACTCCAGCATATACAATAGTGTTTTGTTTGTTTCTATAGCGTTAAGCAACACCAACGCGACCGTCGCGTTGCGTTCAAGGTCCTTTTTCGATAAAAAAAGCTCCTCCAAAATGCGGAACCGTTTTTACAGCGAATACCTAAATGGCACTTCGATTCCTCAGAGTTGGAAGGCCACCATCCCAGCCCAGCTGGCCAGCCCAGCCCAGCCCAGCTGGCCAGCCCAGCCCAGCCACACGAGAGGTTGGTCGGACAACCCAGGAGTAATCTCCCATTACGTCATGTCAATGTGTGTTTTGTGTCTCGCAACGTTTGTGGACGGGTGACACAACCAGTCGTGTTTAATTGTCGTATGTGTAACAGCTTGGGTAGTCCCAGCACCTCACTAATCACTTGTACGCGGAAGAAAAACTAAACCAAGAGCACATTGTACAGAACAAGAAGATTCATATGTTTAACAATGACAAGAAATTATTCACTAAAAAGGTATGATTATGTAATTTACGGCAAAATCAAATTATACAGGGTGAATCTTCAAAGCCGCGTCCACAACAGATTGTAGACGAACAGCTTAGCATTCAAAGACAAAAAAACCCCTTTCCTCACTAAATCATACCCAAGGAACAGCGTGAACATTATTAACCTTTTGTAAATACAGGGTATTCCAAAAACTAGATATTATGGGTTCGAGTTTCAGAATTTTCAAATGTAAACATATGTCTTGCTAAGCACCATTTTAGATCTCTAAGCAAGACGAACCATTTGGTGAAAAGAGAACCCACTTATCTTTATCCATTTCAAAATGGTGGCCATTTTCGTAAAAATGTTTGGTATTTGCGGAATGCCCTGTATCTTGAAAACCACAAAACATTTTTTAAATTGTTAATCCTTGTAAAATTATTTCAATGTGATAAACAACATACCAACATAACAAAATAAAAGTTTTTGACAAACAATGTTATTTTGTTTTTATGTTGGTAGCCCTGAAAATAAACATTTTAAATAGCAGCATATGTCAAATAGTACGTCATTTTACAGGTCTTGTAAATACCAGTAACGTTTCAATTTAAATGTTCCTCCTATCTTTGGTGGTTTTGCAGTTACAAGCAAAAAAACTCCATTTTCCCATATAAAGCCCAAATTAATTGTGCAGTAGGCCTACGTAAGTTTAATGGATACTAATTTAAATGCCTCGAAGACTTTTGTTCCTCATTTGGCTTTTCCTGTTTACATTTGAAAATTCTGAGATTCGAACCCAAGATATCCGGTTTTGAAATGTCATAATTTACAAAGGTTACAAATGGTTTAAGTTGTTCCTTAGGTATGGATTAGTTTCGTCTTTGTATATCAAGCCGTTCGTCTACAAATCTGTTGTGGACGGCTTAGAAGATTCACGCTGAATGGGTTTCTATTTTATTTCGCGAGTTCGAGATGAGACTGAATCCGAATATGTACTTGGTTATGATTGGCCTGTTGATTAAGTTTTACTTAGTTTTATCTTTATATTTTATACTTACTGTTATCGTACTTCCGTAGCTGTTACTATTGACTTAGTACCGTCAATGCTATTACTTCCTGATTGTGTTTCTTGTGAATTACTAGATGTTTCAATAAACTCGCAGATTTTATCCAGTTTGTGTTTGTATTTTTTATACAACACTTTAAAGTAATTAAATAAAATCCTTTCAATTAATTGTATGCTACAAAATAAATCAATTCCATAAATGTCTGCATTTTTATTGATTATATGATCAATATGAATGCATGAAATATTTTGAATAAGTGTAATAACTCTATCGTGCTCTTTGATAGTTTATGTAATAAATTCCAATAACTTTTTAAAGTTTAATTTAGATAACATTAATGCAGTATATATTTGCTTTCAGTATTTTTCATTTGATTATTTTCTTAACTTATCTTGCGACATTGACGCGTCGGCTTTTATCTACTTTTCTGTTAAATACTTTCTTATAGAGCTGAATCCTGCTTCGCCGGGTATTTGAATAAATAAAAACTGTTGACAAACATGAAACAGCAGACAACTGTACAAAAAGCAAAATAAAATATTCTCCATAAACACAAACAATCTTCGACCCTTTGTAGAACTCATGGAAATTTGAAAAATTTCCCTTTTTTGACTGGCTGCTTAAGCTCTAAGAGGAGTATACATTCCAAATGTTCCATTGTATTTACAATGGTTACGCCTGGGCGTTGCCGTTGGTATTTTACCTTTAAATATGCCTACGTACATACCGCATGTTGCACTTTGTGACCAAAGCATTAATTACAACAGATTAAAATCAACAAAAAGATTTTACTTTTTTACACATTTTATCGATTGTAATTGAATAAAAGTTATTAAATTTCTTCACAAGCCGAAGTGGTGACCTTTATATTTTTCTTTAGAAATAAAACCGATGAAAACCCCTAGGTTCTCCCACAAAGGTGATGACCTTTATTTTAAAAACACGTTAATCATTACCCAACCGACTAATTCGCACAAAACGGCAACCTCTTAATTCTGTGCAATGCCCAATAGAGGTTACCCTTTTCTTATCGCTTTCGAATTTTTGATTATATACTAATTATTTTTTCCTTGTGCGGATCCCTCTCAACCCGCGGCCCCAGCCCCGGTCTTGGCCGGCCCCCCAGTGGCAAAGAATCCGGTACTATTTAGTGTACATATTGCGTTGCATATTATTTGAGGCGGGTCATAGCAAAACTAGCTAAGTGCAAAAACAAAAATGTTTCAGGGAGCACAAAGAACGTGTATTTTTTGTTCAGATAGTGTTATTGAGTTGTAATTTTTAGCGAATTTCCTTAAAGGATTGCGTTGCATATTATTTGAGGCGGGTCATAGCAAAACTAGCTAAGTGCAAAAACAAAAATGTTACAGGGAGCACAAAGAACGTGTATTTTTTGTTCAGATAGTGTTATTGAGTTGTAATTTTTAGCGAATTTCCTTAAAGGAATAAGCTATTACGGTAGTACTCATGGTAAGACCTAAGTCCGAGGCCATGTTAAGTTTTCATTTTGGGGTCCCCAGAAGCAAAAAACACCATTCGTTCGAATTTATATATATATATATTTATTATTAAATAAATATATATATATATATATATATATATATATATATATATATATCTGTTAACACGATAACGGCCGTAAATATGGTCCGATCTTAATGAAATTTGGTATAGACGTGTAAAGTGGTAATCACTCGGACGAGTTCGTGAACCAGCCCGATCGGACCACCGGAAGGAGGGTTCAAGGGGGTAAACCCCCCCAAAAATGGGTTTTTTGAGTTTTTCACATAGAAAAATTAAATTTATCAAATTTTTGTTGGCACCATTGAATTCAGCTCAAAAAAACAAACAATTTAGTATTTTGAATCACTGCTCTATGTCCATTGGTTACCGAGATATTGAAAGTGGTAAACACAGTACGTTGTTTCAATGTTAACCTTATGGTAAATAAGTAAAATTCTATATCTCGCTTATTCCTCAACACATCTTGATAAAACTTGGTAAATGGCTTCTTCTAGTTCAGATCTACTAAATATTTAATTAAAACCAACCAGTTTAAACATCCCTGTAGCAGCAAACCTGCATACTCATTCCCCATGTTATTCTTATGGAGCTTTCAAAAAACATGTCAAATCTCACTATGTTGGATTAACATATGTTGTTTTGCATTTGAAATTCGCTGAGTATGCAGGTCTGCTGCAACGGGGGTATTTTACAAGTACATTAAGTACTTAAAAGTATTTGGAAACAAATATGTTTTAGCTTTTATTATTAACTTGCCAGTGAAAATTCATTAAACATTGCACTTAGCCAGTTTTACTGTGACAGACTAAAATAACAGTTTTGCAGCAACAGTCGGGATGGAAAAGGCGAATTTTGCTACAACCGCTATATTTTTAGGCTACATTGATTTTGGAAAGCAAATAGCCAGTTTTGGCATGCGAGCTCACAGTCTGGTATATCGACTCTCATAGAGTAATAAAACGTCAAAAACTCTTCCATTCATCGGGATTAGATCTCTTCTTTCGCCCTTTTCCACGTGGCGAAGGTTTAACGATTGTATCCATCATTATTTTAAGACTTTAAAATACATAAACTTTATCATCATCGTAAACTTTAAAATACACTGATAGTAGCTGCAACCTTCAGAAACCCCAGTAATTCGAGATGTAAACAAACTGAAAGTCACGTGATCATAAGCTGCGACACCACTGGTCGGCTGCAAATGGCCAGTTTTATAACACTCGCGATGGAAAAGGTGAGTTTGCTACAACCGCTATACTTTAACATTGTTTTTGGATAGAAAATAGCCAGTTTTGACATAAAGTGAGCACACAGTCTGGTGTATCGACTCCCATAGAGAAATAAAACGTCAAAATCTCAATATCGAAAAAATGTCACTTGACAAGTTTTGCTATGACCCGCCTAATTAGTGCACGCAATATAGCTTCCTTTCGATTTTCTTATTTCGACAGTATACTTGTCTTCGTTAGGCATTCCAGTGGGAAGAAAGTGAAAATGAACTATTCTGCGGTTATAATAAAACCAACAAAATATACATTTTTTACCAAAATAGATTTTTACCAGTCACACCTATCATAATCACACCCTTTCCGAGAATTGTTGGTTGGTTGAAATTGATTGCGCCAGAGCTCATATACGTTTAACTACTGGAAGTCCCTTAAGTTACGTGAATGAATATTAAGAAGGATTTTATCCCGATCTAAATTTTAAATGACGAGTCGAAACAATAAAGAAAAGAGGATCCGGGATAGAGGTATTAATAAACAATTAAACAAACTAATCTAACCGAGAAATTAAATAATTCTGTTGGGAATTTGAATTTAAAAGGAAATGTTACACTCCGATGATTTGCTATAAAACGTCTTAAAGAATTTATTTCTTGTTTGGGGTTCACACACAATTCACAAATCCTATACTCTTTTACGAGCAATTGTATCTTGTATGCTTGCATGTTTGCTTGCTTGCTTGATAACACAACGATCTCAAAAACGGCTCCGAGAATTTCCTTCAAAGTCTGGAAATAAGTAATTTATAACTCAAAAACGCGTGTTCTATGCAGATTATTTGGCCAAAAAATCTCATAAAGTAATAAAATCAATTTTAAATTTGTAAAATTTTAACATTGGCCTTATGAGTTGCCATAGCAATTTGATTAACAAGTAAAGTGTAAACAAATAATAGTAGCCTAACTGCTGTTTGCAAACTACAGCCAACTAGGAAGAATACGGCGTGTGGGATAAAGTAATAAAAGTAGAGTGGAGTAATAAAAAAGTGCATTTTAAATATTATCAAATCTTTTATGGTTATTTGATGAAGTGGAAAGTGGTAAATACAAAATAGTACCGAGCAAGGCTTGGTCAACCAGGTACAAAATAAAATAAGTACTTAAAAGTACTGAGTGCTATAAAATGTGAACTTTACCGTATGAATATGTGAGATTTACACAGGTAAATCGCAGTAAATATACAACATAGTTATTGTTTTATTAGTGTGCGGGTTTTGAAAATTAAAGATCCTAGTTAGTTAGTTGTTTGTTATGTTATTGTGACTACTACCTATCCAACTTGCAAGTACTGAAAGATTTTTTTTACTTATGACTTGGGGTCTATTTGAGGAATAAAATCTTAAAGCTTTTTCTACAAAATCTTGAGAGTTGTTCTTTTTACAGAAGCAATAAAAATTATCGCGAAGTCCTCTCACTTTTCTATGGCTACTGTACCTCTATCCGTTTATTGTGCAGTTCTACATTGATTGTCAAATAATTCCGATTTTTTCAATTGTCTATTCATTTCCACCTCTGACAATAAGTATACAGTGGTACATCGTTAAGGGGAGGCGTTCAAACAGCTGGCCGCTTGAATGAGTGATAAGCGCATTATCTCTTATCAGCTGATCATGTGGGAGGGGGGGGGGGCTTTGAGGTCGCGGCCGGCGGGATTTCCTCTGGAATCTGGTCTAGTCGGAGGGGGAGGGGGGTTAGCCCTCCAATTTCAAAACTCGTTCGCGGGCCGCGTTCCCATCTCATTGTTGTGGTATCAGTTGTGTGCGAAACATCTCCGCAAGAGTATCTCGGGTAGTTTCAAAGTTTTTCATTTTTGAAGAAGGACTTTGGTCACTTTTAACAAGGCATCGAAGGACATGTGGAGGTAACCAATTTCTTTCATTAGACTATTAATTTTCTTTAATGTTTATGTTAATTGTCGGTTTAGAATTTGGTTTTGGTTATTCATTTTTTTTTAAGTTCATATCTATAACCTACTTGGCTCCACTCTCACCTTTCAGTATATCAGCCTTATGAGAGATTGCAATTCTATTTAAATTACTGGTACATAAGTTTACTTCATCCATAGCATGTGATTTAAAAAAACAGTAATAATTATCAATAATAAGCTCGTAGATTTTAATACGATTTGGCTATAACAAATAAACTTGCAATTTGAGATACATGGCTTATGACATATACTGAAAGGTAAAGGTAAACGTGGAGCAGAGCATGTTCCTTACAAACTTTGAAATACTTTCAGATTATTAATTATTGTTCTTAAACTGCTCTTGTTGTTTCCGCTGCTGCCTAAATTCGAAATTCAAGCTCGTTTTTCATACGTTTCCCTCACCGGGTAGGTAATTTTCTACGTGGGATGGGTTAATACAAAGGGTTTACAGCCTGAGAGTTTTTGAAGTTTCCAGGCACCAAAGAACATGTCCTCAAAGTTTAAGCTTATGATGTAAACAATAATAGCTTCTAAAGTTTCAAGTTTTCTTTGATAAAAGTGCACCGCCAAATTAGCCTGATTTTTTAAAGTATACGGTATGAAACCTTTTTTATATTATACAGTTATCGCTACTACTTAAAAATAAATGAAAAACTGAATTGAAAACCTTCAGTTATTGGAATAATTTTCTTAAAGTTGAATCACCGTATTAAATTAGGAAATTAGCGTTTCCAGGATAAAACTTTTTATGGTTCTTTAGTGCTTCCTTCAGCTCTTGGGCGAGTGAATTCAGTCAAAAGTCAACAATCCCTGAACATAGACCAGCAACACACTGCGATTTCAAGTTCAACTTAGCACTAATTGATAAAGCTATGTTATGTAATGGTAGGAAAACATGAGATTATTTTCACCAGAGGCGGTTTTGGGCTTTCCGGTTGTTTGGTTCAACACAACACATGTGTAGGCTAATCATTACGTAATCGTTGGTCAGTACATCTCTTTACTTTAAGTCTAGGGAGTCGTGAAAGTTTCGTTGAGTTTAGTATTTTTGTCGTGTATCCAACGTGTATGCAATCGTGTTTTTCCCATGTTCGATGCACATAAGTTTTTAATTTCATAAAGTAGAAGTTGTTAAAAAATTCACATTATAATTTTTGAGTAGTGAGGTATGTGAATCTGTGGCGAATTAGTGATCAAATTTGTTAATTACAGTTATATCAGGATCAGAGTTCTTTTATATCTTCATCTGGTATATCTAAACCACGTTAGGTTCTTAAGTGGTATATCCATATATTATTTTAGGTTATAGATTCAATCAATTTAAAGGCTAAACCATAAAACCTAGATTTTCCTAACTACAATAATAACACAACCCAAAACTTTATTTTATCAGTGTAGGATTATTTCCTCCCAGATCCCCGGATTTGACCCCACCATATTATTTTCTTTGGGGATACATAAAAAGTAAGGTCTTCGAAAACAATTCACGGGATATTCAGGACCTCAAAACAACACATAACAATTTTATTGCAAGAAATTCAAAGTGGTACCTTGCAACTCGTGTTATACAAATGCCAATGACGGATTGTTTGAACACATGTGAACTAAATGTGATCAAACTTAAATAGTAAGCAGTATAAAATGTAAAGATCAACAATACAATGCTCATTTCATATTTATATGTGCATTACTTAATCTTAAAAATGGGTTGCGTTAAAAAAACATCCTGTGTAAAATGGGTTAAATATTAGGCTTGTGGAGTTTTAGATAGCCAAAAATTGTTTATAAATCTGTTCTTTACTTTAGCAGCATATGGTATTAAAAAGAAAAAAAAAGTTTGACCCACGCACGTTTACTATTGCAGTGCTCCCCGGAAATACCATTTGCAAACAATATATATATTTAATGCTTTTAACAAATGCTATAAATAAGAATTTTCATGGGTAAAATATTTTTGTTTTATGCACCAGTTAAAACAATTGATTTATTTCAGAATGTTTATGAGTTTTTCATGATTCATGTAGGATTGACAGTGTGTCACGAGCAACAATAAAAGTGTTCAAGTAACCTTCGACACCTGCCTTGAACATCCCGCATAAATTAAATGTGTCACAAATGCTACGCCATTGAACCGTATTGTTTGGCTGTGAATCAGTTTTCTACTGTGTGGGTCCAGTACTTCAATGTCAACTAGACGCAAAGCAAAGCCTTTTGTCTTTATATCTTATACTGGTATCATGTACTCAAACTTTTTTAACTTAAAAGGGTTAAATGAAATACGAATTTCGTAAATGTAACGTACAAATTGGGATACGGATATTTTATGTAGACCACATGCCACCTAAATGCTTTTCAATAAATACTGTGAACCATTGCCGAAAACAAAAGTTTTGCAATCCAAACGTTCATTGAATAACATTGAATTTTTTTGTAGGAGAAAAATTGCTTCGCCCCTTAACATTCTTGTTTAATGTCTTGATAAAAACTGTGAATATCTATCTCTTTTTACTAATTAATCGGAGACAACTACAATCTTGATAACCTTTGAAATATCATCTTTTTCTGAATATATATTTTTACGATTGTAAACTAGGTCCAAAATTGGACTTTGGCATTTGAAATATAACGAGTTGAATAGTAAGTAGTCCGACTTTCAAATAAAAATCGAAAGTTCATTACATAATTCATCAAACGTTATAGAAGTGTTAGACCATAATAAATCGCAGTATATAGGATATTGATTGGTTGAATATGAATTTGATGGGTTGTAAATGTTGAACTAGTTCAACAGTAACAAAAAATTTTTATACTTGCTATGAATTGTGTTAAATTTCCTGAGTTACCTACATAGCTATACAACTTCTATTTGTGTCTATGAATTATTTGTTACCATATTGATTAAAACAAGTATATAAACTCACTACTTCTCTTCGGCTTTATACCACCATAATTTTGAAACGATTACTTCACCACTTGCAGTTGAACAGGCAGGGATTGCTTAATCCCTGGCTATTAAAGTCTCCTTATAAATGATTTGCTGCATAATGGTTATGGAAAGATTTACCGACATCTAAAGAAAATAAAGCGTAGGCCTATTAGTAAATTATTCAAAATTTATATTGAAATCGACTATAATTTTCTTTTTGCATTTGGAAGACTGCCCGAAGTTTTTGCAAAATGCAAAACCAGTTTTCTGCGCAATCTCGGAAATTACAGTCGCAAGCACGTCAGACAGGACGACTCGCGGCGCGGCGGGAGACAAGGTAATTGGCGACCGCGCCAAGGAGAGCCATTGTCGAGTTATTAATGTTTCACATTTTCACACAGAAATAATTGCCGTGAAATGACTGCGAGTTGAGGAAAAAAGCATGAAAGTTTGCCGTCTAACTTCCTCGACATTGAAATATCCTTGGAGTGGCATCCCTTCTGATCCTCCGTTGAAATTTACTGCAATAGCATCTAAAATGCGGGAGAGAAGAGAAAAGTTCATATAAATTCTTGCCTTCGAAAGACGAGAATGCACTTCCACGGGGATCCTCCCCCTAAGGCTTGAGCTTTGTATTTCATTTCATTAAAGGAAACTTTGGTGGAAACAAAACTGATTTATTCCAATTCTTTTCAAATTTACGGTCATTTTTTTCTGGATGACAATTCAGCAATAATTCACACACCCAAAAATATACACTATCAACCATCTGAAAATGCTTCACGGATGCCGCCAAAAAAGGTTTGCAGTTTGAACTTATCCCTTATGAAAAAGTTTATATATGGCCATATAAAAAAATTATATATGGCCATATTTGGTTTTGGCCCAAATATAGCCAGATATGACCATATATGGAATCATGTTTGGCGCTCAGATATGGAACCATATATGGTCCATTTATGGGCATATAAAAAAATTATATATGGCCATATTTGGTTTTCGCCCAAATATAGCCAGATATGACCATATATGGAATCATATGTGGCGCTCAGATATGGAACCATATATGGTCCATATATGGGCATATAAAAAAAATATATATGGCCATATTTGGTTTTGGCCCAAATATAGCCAAACCACCAAATATGGCCAAATATGGCCATATTTGGTTATAGATATGACCTTATATGGAATCATATTTGGCGCTCAGATACGGAACCATATATGGTTCCAAATAAAAAATTATATATGGCCATATTTGGTTTTGGCCCAAATATAGCCAGATATGACCATATATGGAATCATATTTGGCGCTCAGATATGGAACCATATATGGTCCATATCTATATAGGACTAATGTTGGCAAATTTAAAGAAAGTTTGAAACTGCTCTTGATCAAAAAAGAATATTACAGTGTTCAATCATATTATAATGACATATGTTCTGCATAATTTTATTTTTAATTCCTTGTTTTATTTTGTATATTTTGAAATTGCAGTCACGCAATTATTATGACATATTGTCAATGCTATAGTTATAGTCTTATGACAATAAAGAATTTGACTTTGACTATATCTATATAGTCATATATGGCCATATCTGGATTATATGTGCCCTTATATGAAAATTTAATATGGACATAATTTTCATATATGAACAGAATTTCCATATATGGAACCCATATCTGGCCATATATGGGCAGAATTTTATATATGATGTCATATATGGTACCATATCTGGCGACATATGGGCGGGTCATCCATATATGGATGCCATATATGGGCAGAATTTCCATATATATATGATATATATGGTCATATATGGACCAAATTACCATATATGGCTGTCATATGTGGCCATATATGCAGCGGATTTTCATATATGGATGTCATATATGGTACCTTATCTGGCCACATATGGGCGCGTCATCCATATATGGCTGCCATATATGGGCAGAATTTCCATATATAGATGATATATATGGCCATACATGGACAGACTTCCCATATATGGGTGTCATATATGGCCATATCTGGTTGTATCAAGTCATATATGAAATGTTCATATGGCCAGAAAATATTTTTTCATAAGGGATTAGCAAAGCCTATAAAATCAAATTTAGGCTTTGCAGACACCGCGGCAAACGAAAATTCATTTGCACGTCGAACAATTTTAAAATGCTTCCCGGGCGTCAGCAAACGCCGCCATAATACACATTTTACATTTTTGACTTTGGACGGTTTTAAAAGACTTACGGGCGCAGCAAAACGCCACCAAAAATGAAAACTTAGAACTTTGAACAAAGTTAAAAGGCTCCCTGGGCGCCGTAAAAAGACACCGAACACAAGTTTTGTTCGTTGAACAATTCGAAACCAAAAGCTTTCTTTTTGCGTTGGCGCCCCATGCGGTCGCGTGATCTGCATGGCACTTCGCACGGCCTTGGCCTTGGACCTACAGTACTGGGTTATTGTAAGAAATCTCTCAATTTTACATTTCCTCGGCAGCTCGACAGCAAAACGTGAATTCTCACTTCCCACGTTATTCTTATAGAGAAAATTGTTTCATGCTCATTTTGGGACGTAAGTTGATTATACTTGATTGATCTTGATATTCGCTGAAAATAGATTAGCAAGTATGCGGGTGCGGGTCTGTTGCAAATGGGTGTTTTAATTAATAGAGATCTGTCTTAAGGATAGGCTGCAATGGTGAAAAACACTTTCTTTGACGTTATTAAATAAAACAGTATCTCGAGAACGTGTGAATTAATTAAAAAAAATTATTTAACTTCCTGATTAGCATATGATACACACGTCCGGTTTTATATACCGGATAATTAAAATACGTCTTAAAACACTTATAGGCCTAGTATATTTATTCACACTTACACACGTACACTTATTCTGCACTCTGCACTCACATACAAAACAGTAAATATACATTTAAGATGAAAAATGTCTATCCATTTCGATTTGTCCGCAATCATATAAGTTAACCAGGCCCAATTATTAGAGGCTGGGTAGGATACTACTTAAGTTCAACTACCGGCGACCAATAGGATATAAGGAAGTCCGCCATTTTGATCCTTCCAATATCTCTCGTTGGGCCTGATGAAGATAGGTGTGACCAATCGAAGTCTATCACCATTTTGCATCTTTAATATATATTTACCGTCTTTTACGTGAATGCAGTGTAGGCCTAAGTGTCTTAAGACGTCTTTTATTTATCCGGTTTGAATATTTTTTTAGCTTTTTAATTTGATGTATCACGAAGGATTCAATGCTATTTACAATTATTCTAAAGCTAGGAAAAAGCTTTAATTTACTTTATTGTTTAACAAAAAAAGATCCGCATAATATTTTGACATTTTCATTACCTACAAGTGATATCACACTTGTAGGACATCACAATAATATTTTTTTATCAACATAAAAAATAGTATATTTCATAACTAGGACCTAAAGTGACGCTTTTCGTACAAGGTCAAGTTTTACGACCGAGGCTGTAAGCGGAGGTTGAAAAATGACCGAGTAACGAAAAGCAGCTGTAGGTCCGTGTGATGAACTTTATTTTTCGTTATATTCGTTATATCGCTCAATACAACACGCAAACTACTTAAGAAAACCAAAATGTTACAGCTTCTTTACCTTTAAAGATACCTCCTAAAGATGCTTCCATCTTGTTCTCGCTACTTGAAGCAATCAGCTGATTGTTTCATTTTTGTTACGTTAGACTGACAGCAATGAAAAACAATAGACGTATCGAATGCTTGCAATAATCGATTGGTGAAATAAGCAAGTTTCACAAATTGATTAAACCGACAACAACGCAACAATGTATTGCAATTGAATATAATAACCGATAACCACTCCCAATGCAATCGAAAGCTCACCATCGACGCTGACGTACAATAACGATGAATGTTTCGATTATCTGTAATCGAATGAAGATTGTTCGATTATTTACCTCGAATCAAAAGTATCATCAACAATGATTTTTTTGGTCCAAGGAAAATAATCACCAAATCCTATGTTATTATCCAAGTACTAAAAATAACAATTTTTTGAATCCCAACACATGTGTCAAAAGCAGCTGTTTTTTAAGCATTATGATGAAAAATATATTATATTCATGATTTTGAGTATAGCATTACACCTAACAAGCTTACTGTTTTTAACTTATTTTTTAATGGGTCTTCCATTTTGTAATTAGGGACTTATTTCTGAAATACGAATGACCATTCCTTAAATAAAAATTTTAATTGGATATTTAACTCACATTGTTTGAGAAATGATTTACTGTTTTGAAATTTAAATAATATTTCCTAAAACACATATTTTTCTGAACTAAAGTTAATAGTGTCAGAAATAATCTTTATAGTTTACATCTTCATAGTTTTAAAACTCCTAGAACTTGCAAGAAGGGAGCAATTAATTTCTTGCACTTTCAGAAATTATTTTGTTTATTTTGTATTTTATTTGGCTTGATAATAATGTTTAACACTTTGTACTTTCCCAATAGTCACAATTTACTTTTTCAGACTCGCTCTACTCTCGTGTCTCCTCGTGGCTCCCCTGGAGGCAATGATCATCTTCGAGAACCCAGAGGCGGCCAACTCCAGCGCAGAAGGCTTCGCCTACTCTGACCCCTACCACGACCGGGTCAGTCAGCTGATCCGTCGAGCCCTGGCTGACTTCTCTCTCCGCATGGAGTCCCAGATCACCACTATGCAAGGTTCCGCCGACTCACCGAACATCGTCTTCTCGCCTCTCAGCATCGCTTCGGCTCTCGCCCTCGTGCTGCTGGGAGCCCGGGGGGCGACTCATGCCGAAGTGGCCAGACTTCTGGGAGTCACTGCTGGAATCAACCTCACTGGAAGGTATTCTTAACTTCTTTCTCTAAGCTTTAAAATAAATCTCTTACTCAAGTGCAGCATGGCTTAGAAAGCGTGAAAAACTAATCATGATTTTTTTTCTAGTTTTATCTTCAACCCCCTTCAACTAACTAGATATCCTTGAAACATTTAAAGATTATCAGAGGGGTAGCTTAGCCCTCCAGATATTCATCCATTTTAGAATATCAATGTGGTTATATGTTGGTCATCAAATACATAACTATGATGTTTTTAAATTTTAATTTCTATTCAAGATCTAGATCAATGCCAAAAACAATAATTACATTGCGTGGGCATCGTAAACATTGATAACATACATAATATTCTAAAACTAAAACTGTACATCCTCAACATAAAGAATAATAATAAAACTGTACAAAACTCAGAAAATACCCGTTGTCGAGGAAGTTATGGATACTGTAATATGCCTTTCTAATGAGAGTTTTTTTGCCGATTCTGGAATTTTAATAACGGCATTTCTATTTTAAGGTCCTGAGGCAATGGATTAAAAAGCCTTAAACAATTGTAAAGATGTTATGCTGAAGAAATTGAGTGCTGTGTTAAGGGGCAGGGATGTTTGGTCATGATCAAAACGAATAACTACAGCTTTGGCCACAAGGAGGAAGTAAAGAAGAATGCTTTAAAAATATCAATGTCAGAAAGATAAATATGCAAGGGAAAGTTGATTTATTGTTCTGACAGAAAATCGTCTGTTTGAATCACCTTTCTAACTGAATACAATGCGCAGCAGCTTTTTTTATCCACAAAGACATACAGTCGCTACCTTTCTTTTATTTAAGAAGTAATAAATTTTTAACATGTTCAAAACTATTTTTTACAGGAGCAATTCAGTCCATGAAGAGCTTGGGCGTCTCCTCGACAAATTGGAAGAGCAGCGCATGAAACAAGATGGAACTTTTGTGAGCATCGCTCGAGGTCTATTCTTGCAACAAGATGTCCCCATCAACCAGACCTTCATCAATCAGACCATCGACATCTACCACACGGAGATCCAGCGAGTCAACTTCCAGGGGAACCCCCGGGAGGCCCAGACCATCGTCAACAAGTGAGTGTGGGTTTCTAGAAGGGTGTGGGCAAAAATTAAATTTTTCATGGAACTGAAATATGAATTGAATTGTTTGAAATCCATGTCTTCTATATTCTAGGGCTACTGTTTAACTAAACAGATTATAAAATTTACCTTAAAACTGGCTCTAATTTTGTAAGCAATAACTAACAAATGCCATGTATGGTGCCAATTAAAATCAGCCAAATATCATTGTTAAAAGATAAACATTTTAACTTGAAATGCCACAAAAGAACTCATGAAGTCTGTTTTGTGAACCAAAAAAAAAAATTGTTTAGTCTGTTGAACGAATACTGTATCACCAGAATAACGTTTTAATGTCACGTATAGGCACAGTCGATTCTCAATAACTCGTAATCTTCGATAACTGGAATCATTTTTGATTCTCCAAGGAAAAACCTGTACAAGTCAAAATAAAAAAAAACCATGCGAGACTAAAAATAATTTTACGATAATCCTTTGCCTCTCTTAGTTGAAGCAACACAATACTTGTTTTCCTTTGAGCCTAATCTTGGTCTGTCTCCAGACATAGGTCGATAGCTCAGACAGGACATAGCTTTAATAACCTTAACACATCTTATACTAATTCCTAAAAATTTAGATAATCAATAAAAGCTAAAATCATTGACTTTGTAACTAAAAGGAGACTGCTCATGCTTCTGGATATTTAAAAACTCATGAAATTAGTTCGGCACTCATCATTAGAGATTGCGCTAAGAGTGATTTGAAGCCAAAAATTTTTATCCTTGAAGTGGAACATTTTTGCCTCTACTGAGCTAAAGTATGGTATAGGATTGTAAAAGGAATTATATTTTAAAAGCGTCAAAACTAGGAGTGCAAAATAGAGGATAAAAAAGGTATTTTTAATTTATTTAATACCATGATTCTCTAACAGAATATGCTGATTTTCGTAATATATGAGCAAATTTTTTGGTCAGTCTAACATTGCTTGAACTATCTATTTTTTCTTTATAATCAATGCTAAGACTGAGGTAAAAAGCTTATGGCTAAAAGTATCCCTTAGATAAAGGGCTCAGGAGAATTTTGATTAGACGTTGTTATTATATCTGATCTTACATTTTATGGAAACATATGACCGAGCAAATACTAAGACAAGATGATGTGATTGTTTATAAATTAATGAGTCCCCTATGTTCCAGATGGGTGGAGAATCGCACAGAAGGGCATATAAAAAATCTGCTAGAGCAGGAACCAGACACAATGGCGGTGGCAGTCATCGCTAGTGCGCTTTACTTCACCGGCTCTTGGGAGAACCCCTTCTACCCTCACGCTACTAAACTGTGAGTATTTTCATTACTCAGAATCAACGAGAAAGAAGGATTTATCTTAACTGCATTTGTGACCAGTGAACTCTTGTAATTTACATGTTTGCATAGACGTCAAAAATAGTTGTCACAGTAACGTTTCCCCTGGAGCAATGCTACATTCTTTGAAAGACTGATTCTAAAATAATAAAAGAATCAAACAAGAACTTCTTTTTTTAATCAACCAATGATGACTCTCAGTTGATGAAAAAGATAAAATCGCCTTGAAACCAAGCTCTAATGGATTAAAGTACCATTTGCCATTGCTCATGTTAATATTCTTATATGATACACTTATACAGGGTGTTTTTTTTTTAATCCAACCCAAAACTTTATTTTAACAGTGAAGGATTATTTCCCCCAAGATCCCCAGATTTGACCCCACTATTTTCTTTCGGGATACATAAAAAGTAAGGCCTACAAAAACAATTCACAGGATATTCAGCACCTTAAAACAAACATAACAAATTTAATGCAAGAAATTCAAAGAGGCACCTAGCAACACGTGTTTGGGAATTTGATGGAGAGAGCATAACATTATACGAATGCCAGTGGCGGATTGTTTGAGCACATAATGTAAACTAAATGTGATCAAACTTAAATAATAGGTTGTGTAAAATGTAAAGATCCATAATACAATTCTCATTTCATATTTATATGTGCATTATTCAATCTTAAAAATGGGTTGCGTTTAAAAAAAACACCCTGTACTTATAGGTAATATTAATTAAAGCTTGATTTCAACAAAAATCACCTCTCAAAACGAGGTGGGTAATTTTTTGTAGCAACTTGACTTGTTGGCAAGTCCTTTGTTGTTGGCATTTGCTGTTTAGCGAGTTTTTGGGGCAAAATTTTTAAAGTGTCTTTCAAAAGGTATGGTACCCTGAAACATTTTTAAGCCCTGAACCAGGAAGTCTTTTCTTTAAATTTTTAGGTCTAGCATTTTACATTTTACCCAACAATAATTATTACACACTTGTAGCAATAGAAAGTTTTATTTCAAGAGTAGGAAGTGAGTATTTGCATATTTGAGATCATATGTTTGAATTGCGAGATTTATCGAGCAATAACAAATATTTGTTTGTTTGGTATGGAAAAAATCCAAAAGACAATAAAAATTATTGTGCATGATAATAAACATGGTTTATGCTTATTAAACAATGTAATGAATAATTTTTGCATGTGATAAACACAAAAATGCAGGTGATTTCACAGTAGTGTTGCAAAAAATATAGTTGCCAGCATCTTATTTTTTATTATTCTTTCCCAGGAAGCCCTTCTACGTCGGGAAGCAAGCTGGGAGCAACCACAACGAAGTGGTCAACGTAGACCTGATGGTCAACGGCGCCGAGATCCCGTACTACGCAGACCCCGAGCGCAAGTGCACCATCATCGGCATGCCGTACAAGGGCAACAAGATCACCATGTACGTCATCGTGCCCGACGGAGACGTGAAAACCTTCCTCGACAACACCAGCGCAGACGATCTGGAACATTTGGTGAAGAAAACGGCGAAGACTGCCGTTATATTCTTCATGCCTCAGATGCGGCTCGAGAGTAGTGTCAACTTGGTTCCTCCTCTGAGGGGGATGGGGATCAAAACATTGTTTGATGTTCACACGGCCAACCTGAGTAACATCGCTGATGGAGTGTTCATCAACGAAGCAGTGCACAAGGTAGAGATTGACATCAACGAAAACGGAACTACTGCTTCGGCTGCGACTGCTTTCGCGTTCAACAGAGACGGATCTAGTCCTGTTGTTAGAGTAGATAAGCCATTTGTTTTCTTCATCCGCCATGATGATACAGGAGTCATTCTGTTCTGGGGAACTGTGATCAAGCCGACTCCTCACTACCCTGTGCCTCACAACTGAGACTGACTATGTTCAAAGAATTTATTATTTTGTAAGTTCCTTATAGCTTGAAAATATTCCTCGTGAATGTGGTAGTACCTGATCCTTAGGGTAAACATGATTGCTGAAAGACAAGTTGTTTGTAAATAGCTGTATATAGTGTATAGCCTTTATGTTTGTTCTTGTTCTTTGTCCTTGTAGATATTATAGTGGTAAAAGTTTTGGATTAAAATTTGCTTGAGTTTTTGTATACTGTATAGTGTGTATAGGGTTTTTTATTTTGATAATTAATTTAAGTTCATTTTTTCACAGGTTGGTTTATTTATATCTGCATTTCATTAGGTCAAAATTTGTCTTGTAGCTTTTCTAGCAAATTTCATGAAACCGAATTAAGAAAACACATGAAAACAGGAAGATAAACTTTATTTGACCTTAATATATACAGTCAAAATCATTAATCTAGTCAAAATTTTTCACGACACCAATTTTAAAATAGCAAAATTTTGATGAAACAGCTGCTTTGAATATTGAGTAAAATTTTAAAATATGCTTACATTAAATCTTTTTTCACAAGAAAAATGGCTTCATGATTATGTAATAATTAATAAAAATGTATTTTAGTAGATGTTTAAATCTATCAATGTATAGTGTTTGTTGTCCAGTATTATAAATAAACATTTATTTTAGTCACTGATGAGTATTTTTTGTCCTTGTTAAAAATTCAATCCAGCTTCAGGATAAAAATTTATTAATTTTATATCCATTTGTTATCAAACATTAATTCTTAATGTAACATATGCATGTCATATTACTAGAATTTTTAATATACCTGTCATCAAGAAAGCTAACTAATACAGTGATACATGAGGGTTGATAAAATATTGTCTCTCCAATGCTATAATATTTATAACATGGTTTGGATAAAAATTACATTTAATGTAAATATTTTTCTCTATACCAGTGCACCTCCGGCAGTGGAAACCAGCAAGGTCATATCTATAAATTAACTTATTTGGAACTTGGCCAAGTCTGGTCAGTTTCAAGACTGACTGGTCAAGCGACTGGTGGTTCAAGTAGAAAAGTCTACTTTAGAAACTTTCACTCAATAAATATTTAAATATACCTCGGAAAAGTTAGTGCTTCCAGGTAATGACATTTACTATAGGTGGATGAGGGCCGACCCAAGAATTTTTGGCGCCCTAAGCGAAAAGTACTTAGCACCCTCCCTCCTTCCTAACAGTTCAGTATGTACTACCGGGGTTAAAGAAAAAGGACAATTTAAAAATACCCCCGTTGCAGCAGACCTGCATACTCAGCGAATTTCAAGTGCAAAACAACATATTTCAATCCAACAAAGCGAGATTTGACATGTTTTTGTAAGCTCTTTAAGAATAACATGGGGAATGAGTATGCAGGTTTGCTGCTACAGGTATATTAAAACGGGGTGGTTGTAATTCATTATTTAGTAGATATGAACTAGAAGAAGCTATTTACCGAGTTTTATCAAGATATTTTGAGAAATGACTGAGATATAGAATTTTACTTATTTCCCATAAGGTTAACATTGGGACAACGTACTGTGTTAACCAATTTCAATATCTCAGTAACCAATGGACAAAGAGCAGTGATTCAGGATACTAAATTGTTTGTTTTTTTTTTTTAGCTGAATCCAATGGTGCCAACAAAAATCAGATTATTTCTATTTTCCTATTAAAAAAACTCAAAAAACCCATTTTTTCGGGGTTTATCCTCCCCTTCCCCTCCTTCCAATGGACCGATCGAGCTGGTTTTCGAACTCGTCCAAATAATAACTACTTTACACGTCTGTGCCAAATTTCATTCCAATCAGACTATTTTTGTGAGCGCTATCGTGCTTACAGACACACACACATATATATATATCTAGAAATTAGAACGAATAGTGTTTTTGACTTCTGGGGGCACCAAAACGAAAAGTTATAGTGGTCCCAGGCTTAGGTCTTACCATGAGACCTACGGTAATAGCTTCTTCCCTATAGGGGAAATTCGCTAAAAAGATAAAATCCAAACAATTAAACGTTTACTCATATGTCAAATTATAATATTTTATTGAAGACTGACATTGAGTATTCAGTGGATATGATACTAATTATTAAACAAATCGTGCTCACAAAATGAGGCCCAATAGATTTGACATGATTCTTTAGAAAGAAATTAATGTAAAAATAATATTTTATTGAATATAGGTACTAGAGGTACTGTTAAGTAAGGGATCACTTCAGGGGCTTATTAATAAATTAAAACTAATATGAGAAATATTATTTTTTCCTGGCTCAAACAAGAATGTAACCAGGATGCTGGGAAGAGGGGGTCTAAATGACCAGGGAGTTTGGGGGGTATAGATGCCCCGCAAATACAAGGGGGTCCGGGGGTCTCCCCCTGTTTTGAAAATTTTGAAGCTAAGTTTGAAACAAATTAGGGATTCAAATTCAATTTCAAACAGACATCAACTTTACCCAGAATTTAGAGTTAACTTCTGACTGTTTATTATAAAATTAAAATTAGATAATTAATTTCATTTTGTTGACCTAAACAGCGGTGAAGAGAAACCATTGTCAAGAGAGGAATATCACAACCGAGGGGGGGGCTTGATGTGTATGAACAACTCCTCAGTAGAAGGGGGTCTCGGGGCAAACCTCTGAAAAAATATCAAAATTATAGCGATAAACTCCCTCTTTTAGGCAATCTACAATACACCAAATCGCCGTTGTCGTGTTCACTAGTTAGCTGTCCGGCATCACCTTCTAAATAAAATTACGTAGATTCAAACTCCTCCTTCGAATTATCATTAAACCTCTACACTACCTCTTTAAGTTATAACTATATTTATTTTACTTGACACAGAAATAACAGAACAATAATTTGAAACAATAAAAGTGAAAATGTATGTGCAATGTAAGTGAACAGCAGACAGCAGAAAAGTGCAATAACGTTCACACGTCTTACTCCTTTTTAATCCGCTCAATGACAATATGGATGTTTCTAATTTTTTGCTTAGTACGATACAAACATATATACCGACCCAAATACATAAACCGTTTGTACAAAATACAGATGTATGGCAACCGCATTATTAGCGAATGATACTATGTGTATCAGGTATCAGATAAACCAAAACTTGCACCTCAACGCGCCGAAAAGTGCATACATTTAACATGCTCTTAAGGAACATGGTTTTTATGGAGACTAGGTGGACAAATCCACTTGCCCAGAATCACAACGATATCAGTCCCTAGCTTTTTGAGGTTTAGTTATTACATTGACTTCATAAGGTTTATGTATAATTGCGCTGTGAAAAGAATCACATGAGATAATTCATAACTGGGTTGAACTTCATTATTATTTTTAAAATATTTACTATCAATTATTGTACCCCTGAGCAGCGGTAAATTTAAGACTGAGTTGCTTACGATTACGCTCAACTTGTGGTGTCAGATGGTTGGACGGATAGATGGACATGTTTCAATGTTACTAGGCCTACATCGTCATTAGCATCTAAATATTGAAGTTAACCTACCAATAACTTTGTTTGAGTTTCATAAAACTCAACACACATTTTCAAACAAAAATAAAATGAATAAAAATCACAAAAATACAGGACAGTCCTGTAATGTTTATTTATTTGATTTTTGTTCAATAATGTGAATTGTGATTTGAGACAACCAAACAAAGCCCTCCGGAGACCGTAATAATAATGTTGATGTAATAATATCGGAATATTTCGATTTATAGTGTCTGACCATCTGCAGGGCCGGCTCTACCATATAGGCGAACTAGCCGAACGCCTAGGGCGCCAGGGCCTGAGGGGCACCAAAGGGGGCGCTGAGCAGTCCCATTTTTTCTCAAAAGGAAGTCGTTTTATAAAAAATAAATAATAATTAAAAAAATAATAATAAAAATAAATAATAAAAATAATTCAAACACACAGCCAGTGCCAACTTAAGTTTGTTGAACTTAAAGATTAAACATTACTTAATCGACGCAGTACGCAGGTAGGTATTTTGAGCCAAGTACAAATGACAGATGAGTGTAGAATGATTGTAGCATGATCTTATAGAAACCAGTCAGTGGTGTAAGTACTGTATGGGGGGAAGATCAGGAGGATACATCCCCCCTGGACCCATAGTTTGTAAAAAAATATTGCTTCTTGATATTAAGTTTCTGTTTTTGGGTTTTGGCCAAGAAAAAAAGAGATAAACAAACATAATGTATAAAACTTTGCCTTAAAACAACTACAGTAGAACCTTGTTAAGAAGACTCTCAATGAGATAATGAAAATAGCCTTGTTATCAAGGGACTCTTCTTATTGAGGTTCGTTTTATAACGGCATTAGGTGCAACTACAATTGTCAGGGAGACTTGAAAAGTGCACTTCTTATCGAGGTTTTTGTGAGATCGAGTGTCTTCTTATCGAGGTTCTACTGCATTTGAATTCAATGATTGATACAACAGTATGGAAACAACGATGCGACAAGAGTATTACATAAAACACCTTAATAACTATACAAATGTTACGAATAGCGGTGAAAGTCATCTAAATATATCATATTTTACCAACTTCATCCAAGCAATGCGAGTGATGCAAAAGGCGAAAGCGGCCATAAAAAATAATTGCACAAATTTAACGATAGCGGGTAGACGACAGGAGTCAATAATTGTGAAATATTAATGCTGTATCCTAATTATTCTCTGTATGAAGGACATTTTACTGAAATCCCCTAGACAATTCAAATTTTTCAGAATCCGACCACATCAATTGGCCTCAATATTTTAGAATTATGGAGTTCCACGCCATTTTTGAATGCCTCCCAGACAAAAAATGTGACTTTTTTATTTGAATTTCAAAAATTTTCAGGGACTTGCTGCAGCCCTGGACCACCCTCTCAATGGGAAGGGGGCGTATTCCATATCCTCCTGGCTCATTGGTATGATATTTTTCCCCCCTTGACAAAGGTTTATCTACACCATTGTAACCAGTCACTTGTAGAATTGAAAAGCTTCAATAATTTGGTAGTCAGAGGTGAGGAAAAAATTCTACGTCCTGGAAGACTGAAATGGACTTCTTGAGTGGTGATGATAAATCAACTGCTGAAGCGAGGCAACGGTACAGCCCTTTGTCCAAGTGTCCAGGGTTGAAGATGTGAAGAGTGGAGCCAGAAGGGAAATATCGTATGGTGAACTCGTGTGAGACACCTGGAAATGGAATTTTATGTAAAATATCAGTCCAACCGTAACACACTGCTTCAATCAATAGTGTTGGATGGACAAAATTAAACGTTTTTACTACACTAAAAGACTTGTTTGTGCTTACTTTGGCCTTTTAAAATGTTTTCAACCTCTACTATAATGTATTTTGTAAATGCTCCTAAATTAATCTCAATCATCACACCAGAGTTGGATTCCTAAAATACTGTATATAATATTGCATTAAAATGAAAATCTTACCAAATCTTCTGTATATTTGATTGAGGCTATTGCTGTCCCCCAAGTCAGCTCTTTCCCATACAACATTCTGAAAATATTGTTTTGAATTCATTATTTAGCAAGTTATATGCTCTAAATTTTCTAAATACATTAACAAAGGTTAGGTACAGTGGAATCTCTGTTAACCGTCACCCTTGGGACTGAGAGTGTGGCGATTAAGAGAATAGACGGATAACAGAAATTTCATATAAACCTGTTCAGTAAGTGTAGATTTATCAAATTTTTTCCTGTGAAGAAAATTATACCCTGTATAAGTGGGTAGTACATATTTCTTATTAAATTTCAATCACACAAGCATTAAAAACAGATCTGCTATACTGTAAGTTATAGGCCCTACACGTTCAATGTTTTTACGACGTCTATTAAACACAGTAAAAGTACAGTAGCTGTGACGGATAATAGAGAGTGACGGTTGAAAGAGTGACAGTTGATCGAGGTTATACTGTATTACAAAATTGAATACTGTAACACCGTCTACTATTAAATAAAATCAGCATATATTATATTAAGTTACTTGATTCTGAAAATAATAAACCATTAGAATTGTCGTTTTATTTCAAAACTTTTGATTTTTTTGTTTTTAATGCACTTTCATTACCCGCTAAATAGAAAATTTTCAAAAATAAAAAATTGGATGGAAATTGTTGTAGGGTACCTACAAACAAAGTTCATCGAAATAAGACTGTGTCTTTAGCTATTGTTACGTGCACATAGAAGCAAGGACAGAAATCACTTTGGAATAACTAAAGAGATTTCCAAAACAATTATTCCATTAATAACAGTTGGATTAAAATATGGTACAGTAACAAAAAAAGATTACCCGTATTCTTTGAATGAAGGAAAGACAGTAGAAAGTAGACAGCATGCTCAGATATAGCTACATGGGGCTACATGGGACTCACCGACACCAGCTTGAGATGTGGGGGGAAGGCACAGGAGAGCTCGGCGCCTGCAGGCCCCACCCTGTAGTGTCCTCGGCCCACCCTCAGGCGACTGGGGCGACCATGCGCCTGCTCGTCATAGAACGCCCACCTACACACACGACATAGCTACTGACCTCACCAGCTTGAGGTGTGGGGGAGACACAGGAGAGTTCGGCGCCTGCAGGCCCCACCCTGCAGTGTTCTCGGCCCACCCTCAGGCGACTGGGGCGACCATGCGCCTGCTCATCATAGAACGCCCACCTGCACACACGACATAGCTACTGACCACAGACCAAATTGAGGTGTGGGGGAGACACAGGAGAGTTCGGCGCCTGCAGGCCCCACCCTGCAGTGTTCTCGGCCCACCCTCAGGCGACTGGGGCGACCATGCGCCTGCTCGTCATAGAATGCCCACCTACACACACGACATAGCTACTGACCTCACCAGCTTGAGGTGTGGGGGAGACACAGGAGAGCTCGGCGCCTGCAGGCCCCACCCTGTAGTGTCCTCAGCCCACCCTCAGGCGACTGGGGCGACCATGCGCCTGCTCGTCATAGACTGCCCACCTGCACACACGACAGTAGCTGCTGACCACAGACTAGCTTGAGGTGGGGGGGAGACACAGGGGAGCTTGGCGCCTGCAGGCCCCACTCTGTAGTGTCCTCGGCCCACCCTCAGGCGACTGGGACGACCATGCGCCTGCTCATCATAGACTGCCCACCTGCACACACGACAGTAGCTGCTGACCACAGACTAGCTTGAGGTGGGGGGGAGACACAGGGGAGCTTGGCGCCTGCAGGCCCCACTCTGTAGTGTCCTCGGCCCACCCTCAGGCGACTGGGACGACCATGCGCCTGCTCATCATAGAACGCCCACCTGCACACACGACATAGCTACTGACCACAGACCAGCTTGAGGTGTGGTGGAGACACAGGGGAGCTCGGCGCCTATAGGCCCCACCCTGTATTGTCCTCGGCCCACCCTCAGGCGACTGGGGTGACCATGCGCCTGCTCGTCATAGAACGCCCACCTGCACACACAACGAGGTGGTGGTAGCCTCTCTGAACTGATTCATAACAATTTGGTCGGATGTACCAACAGATACCTTGATATATGAACTCGTACCTGCAAACAAAAACAATTCATCGATAACATATACAGTAGAGTCCTGCAAACCCGGACTTCGATAACCCGGAATTCTGGATAACTCGGAAAGGCTGCCAGGGCAATAAAGTGTATTGAGATTCAAGGCCAGAGCACGGTGTGACACATATAAATCAGTTTTGGTTTTTCTTTAAGTTTTTTTATAACTGATAATGTAGTTCTTGTATTTTTTACTATGCAATAAATAAATGACTTTTAATAGAAATAACAGAAACTATTCTTATTTTTTCTTATTTTTACTCATTCCCCGATAACTCGTAATTTTCACAAACCCGGACACCGTTCGGTCCACATTAGTCCGGGTTTGTGGGACTCTATTGTAATAGAAAAATTTTGAGGCTTAAAAATTACTTCTTCTTTATAATAGCCTGGTAGGACAGCAACAAGGTACAAGGGAGCTACTTGTGGAGGTAGGTGGGTTTTTTTTCCATAATCCTATACTCTTATAAGAGCAATGTTATCTTGCATGTTTGTTTGCATGCTTGCACAATTAATTATCTTAAAAACAACTCCGAGGATTTCCTTCAGAGTCTGGAAATAAGTAAATTATGTCTCAAATACAGGGTGAGTTTTAATTGTCCCCCCCCTTACTTTTTTTTACATTACTAAAAATAACTATCCCAGACCCCGCCCAAACATTATTGGGTAGTAAGTACCTCGTTTTGAGGGGGTACTCATTTTCGGCCGCCATCTTGGATCCGCCATATTGGATCCAAAATAATTTTTTCAAATTTAAAAGTGGTGTTGTGACCCATCATTTCAAACTAGATTTTTTCACTGATTACAATGCCGCAATCCGTTTTTTAATATCTCGATTCGTTCTCAAGATATGAGTACTTTTAATTTATTTATTTTCAACCAATTTTAACATTACAAATTGATAAAATAGGCCCATAACCACAAAATAATGCTAGATAGTGACGAATAACCACCATCAGTCATTGTTGAGCGATTTACACTTAACTTTCACCAATGTAAATTTTTTGGCCGCCATCTTGGATCCGCCATTTTGAAATGAGGTAAGTTATTTCAAATATGAAGTTGGGGTTGTGACCCATCATTTCAAACTAGTTTTTTGCGCCGAATTCAATGCCGCGACCCGTTTTTAGCTATAAAAATTAGTTTTTGAAAAATTAATACTTTTTGAGGTTTTTATTAGAAATTTGTCAACATCTTGAAAACTAAACATGATAATTAAAAACGGGTTGCGGCATTGAATTCGGCGCAAAAAACTAGTTTGAAATGATGGGTCACAACCCCAACTTCATATTTGAAATAACTTACCTCATTTCAAAATGGCGGATCCAAGATGGCGGCCAAAAAATTTACATTGGTGAAAGTTAAGTGTAAATCGCTCAACAATGACTGATGGTGGTTATTCGTCACTATCTAGCATTATTTTGTGGTTATGGGCCTATTTTATCAATTAGTAATGTTAAAATTGGTTGAAACTAAATAAATTAAAAGTACTCATATCTTGAGAACGAATCGAGATATTAAAAAACGGATTGCGGCATTGTAATCAGTGAAAAAATCTAGTCTGAAATGATGGGTCACAACATCACTTTTACATTTGAAAAAATTATTTTGGATCCAATATGGCGGATCCAAGATGGCGGCCGAAAATGAGTACCCCCTCAAAACGAGGTACTTACTACCCAATAATGTTTGGGTGGGGTCTGGGATAGTTATTTTTAGTAATGTAAAAAAAAGTAAGGGGGGGGGACAATTAAAACTCACCCTGTATGTGTTTTATGCAGATACCTTGGCCAGAGAAAATCTAATAACGTGATGAAAGGAATTTAGAGTTGCAAAATTTTAACATTGGCCTTATAAGTTGCCATGATAGCAACGGAATAAACAAGGAAATCGTAAACAAATTAAGTAATCGAAACAGCTGGAATATTCAGCCATCAAGGAAAAATACAGCGAGTATGTAATGAAGAGTTTATGGTGTAATAACATTTTTTCTATCAATTTTATGACACTGAAATAATTTATTGTAATTGGATGAACTGGAAAACATGAAATAATACCGAGCGAAGCTCGGTCCACCAGGTACTGACTAATTAAACCTAAATAACTTGTCTAAGAAATTCTATCCAGAGTTAATTTCCAGCGAAATTCCAGGAGCTTGTAAGTCTCTTTATTGTATTAAAAAAATATATGTCAGCAAAACCGATGGATTTAATGGTTTTATACAAAATGTTATCACGTAATTCCTATAAATACCCCCGTTGCAGCAGACCTGCACACTCAGCGAATTTCAAATGCAAAACAACATATTACAATCCAACATAGTGAGATTTGACATGTTTTGGTAAGCTCCATAAGAATAACATGGGGAATGAGTATGCAGGTTTGCTGCTACAGGTATATTGAAACTGGGTGGTTTTAATTAATTATTTAGGAGACCTGAACTAGAAGAAGCTATTTACCAAATTTTATCAAGATATGTTAAGAAATAACCGAGATATAGAATTTTACTTATTCCCCATAAGGTTAACATTGAGACAACGTACTGTGTTTACCACTTTCAATAACTTGGGTAACCAATGGACATAGAGCAGTGATTCAAAATACTAAATTGTTTGTTTTTTTTGAGCTGAATTCAATGGTGCCAACGATGAATTTTATTTTTCTATGTAAAAAACTCAAAAAAAACCATTTTTGGGGAGTTTATCCCCCTTTACCCCCCCTTCCGGTGGTCCGATCGGGCTGGTTCACGAACTCGTCCGAGTGATTACCACTTTACACGTATGTACCAATTTTCATTAAGATTGTACCATTTTTACGGCCGCTATCGTGCTAACAGACAAATATATATATAGATATATACAGTGTGTAAATTAAGTATGGAAACAAATCTGTATTCTTTAAACCGAAATAGATAGAAATATTTTGTTTTTGCCATTATTAGTTGACAAAGGTTCCGGAACTTTTTACATCAAAAATTTAGTTTCCACCCCCCTAACAGGGTGGGTGGTAAGGGGTAACTTAAGTTTTTCAAATAGCAACCCATATTGTGTGACCCCTCATTTTGAAGGGTTTGTCAAAAGAAATACAATGGCGGAAACCCGAGGTCGATATCTCACCCCAAATAAGAATGGCAGCCATTTTAAATTTTGAAATTAATTATGGAGATTAAGTATGGATACCCCAACTTACCTCTTAAATGGGTTTCAGTGGGTAAGCTAAACTCTGTATTCCATTACGAGATGGAAAAATGGACATTTTTGTCATATTCCCAATCTAGACCCGGCCCAAAATTGCAAATGCAAACTCCTATTGAGTGACCCCTCATATTGAAGGGTTTGTCAATACAAAAGCAATGGTGCAAACTTGAAGTTGATATGTTACCTCTAGCCAAAATGGCAGGTGTTCAAAAATTTGACTGGGTAAAAAAGCACCCATTTAAAAAATTCACAATTTGTAATGGCTTTATAGGATTGACGGATTTCAATTTAATTCATTGTTTTCAGTGTTACAAGACCTATAAAATGAGGGATCACTTAATAATATGAGTTGCAATGACAGGCATTCAAGGTTTTTAATTGGTGAAGTGGGGGCTTTTTCACCCAAATTTTTGAATTCCTGCCATTTTGGTTTAAGGTAACATATCGACTTCAGGTTTGAACCATTGCTTTTGTTTTGACAAACACTTTAATATGAGGGGTCACTCAATAGGAGTTTGCATTTGGAATTTTGGGGCTGCCCCCAAAACACCTATTTTGGGGGCCAGGGCTAAATTGGGAATATGACAAAAATGTCCACTTTTCCATCTAATCATGGTATTCAGAATTTAGGTCATACAGTGAAACCCGTTTAAAAGGTAAATTGGGGTATCCATACTTCATCTCGTGGGACCATTGCAAAATTTAAAATGGCTGTCATTCTTGTTTGGGGTAAGATATTAACCTTGGGTTTGCGCCATTGTATTTCTTTTGACAAACCCTTCAAAATGAGGGGTAACACACTATGCGTTGCTATTTGAAAAAAATAAGTTACCCCCTACCCCCCGCCCAGTTGGGAGGGTGAAACAAAATTGTTGATGTCAGAAGTTGCGGAACCTTTGTCAACAATCAATGCCACAAACAAAATATTTTTCTCTATTTTGGTTTAACAAATATTTATTTGTTTCCATACTTAATTTACACACTGTATATGGATATATATATATATAGATATATATATATAGATGTATAAAAATTCGAATGAATAGTGTTTTTTGCTTCTGGTGGCCCCAAAACGAAAAGTTATCTTAGTCTCGGGCTTAGGTCTCACCATGAGACATACGGTAATAGTTTTTTCCCTATAGGGGAAATTCGCTAAAAAACAGTCGACTGAAATTAAATTAATATCAATACCCAGTATTAAGGTGTAAGTACACATAAACTTCAACTAGTATGTAAGGTGCGGTTAATGAATTTTTTCCCATGCGTAATGAAATCCAATAATAATTCAAAAATCGAGCGCCTTCAAATTTCCACGCAGTAATACAAATGTGTTGCAGCTCACCGAATGCAGGCGCTAACTGGTGATCAGAAGCACTGACTTACAGCGGAAACGGAAGAGAATGTTCAGCTTGGGACAATTAGGATTTGAGTGTTATGTTAATAAATACAATACAATTAAAATCGTGCTAACAATCGTGTTTTTCGAATCAACTCCATAAATATTTTTCTATTATGGACTTATTTCTCTGGACAGATGGGGGAAAAATGTTAAGTGTATTTCGGGAATAAAGTTCATGGTCTTCCTCGTGTTTCCTTCGGCAAGCCAAAATTTTCACTCGTGAGAAAAGTTTTGTGCTTTTGTCCCTCAACAGACAAATAACTATTTCCCCCACCTGTTATGTTAAACGCTTTTTACTCCTTGTAATTAATGAATAAAATAATACACGCAAAGGTGCAAATATATAGTAGTTTAACGGATTATAGGCGCTAATAGTTGATAATTAACAGGAAACTGCAGTACAGCATAACAAAATAGAAGATGCTTTGTGACAGTGAAGGTTTTGATATTTTGTTAATCATTACAGATAAATATTTGGCATGAGTGCAATTTTTGTATTGTGTATTTATGTATCAATGCAGGTGGGGAAAAATATTGAATCTATTTCGGGAATAAAGTCCCTACTTGGTATGGTACTTTACTCCCTCAACACTCAAATATTGGCTTCAAGAAACAGTCGGATAAAACAGGGGCGGCACCGAGGTCGGATGTGTCTTCTATCAGGTATTTCAAATTACTTTGCAACATGAATGATCCATAGAAACAAAAACGAACAGCAGTTTAAACACTCCTCGATGAAAAAAACCAAATTTTCCGAAAGATTGAAAAAATTGTAGTTAGCGAGTTTTTGTAAATTTCCGAGCGGTAATATCAATGTATTAAAAAGTTATTCAACATTCTATCTTCCCCTGGCCTATATCACTAATATTCACTCGAGGCTCATTCCATTCCATTATCCGCCGTTCTTTGTCCAACCGTTTACAATTCCGTTCCTCGTCCAATCGATCTTCTCGCACGTCCCGCACGCAGAGGCCACTCGCTGACTGCCATTCAGTTCGCCTCTACTCTGTCAATCAATTTCGCTATCGCAAGGAGTTTCCTCCTTAGAATCCCCGACATTGTCCCGACCTCCAAAGTAATTGATTATTTAAGTAACCTAGGTAGTTGATTATCTAACTACGCACCGTGTACTATGTTGTAGCGTAATGTGGCTATACAGTCAATGGCTTCAAAAACCGGCGCGGCGCCGGCGTCGCGGTTCACCATGCACTTGTGTAACAAGTAGGACATTCCCAAGATTTCCAGAAACTTTAACTGCATCAAAATGTTCTGAATTTACTTTGTAACGATAGTTTTCTGCCTAAATACTTTAGGGCTAGCGATAGAGAAAATCTCAAAGTGGCCGTCCCCTGGGAGAGGGGGATTTGTCGGTAGCGTTACTGGGTGGTTAGGGGTTGTTGACGCAGCGCTTACATAGCGTTACCGGGTGGTTAGGGGTTGTTGACGCAGCGCTACATAGCGTTACCGGGTGGTTAGGGGTTGTTGACGCAGCGCTTACATAGCGTTACCGGGTGGTTAGGGGTTGTTGACGCAGCGCTACATAGCGTTACCGGGTGGTTAGGGGTTGTTGACGCAGCGCTACATAGCGTTACCGGGTGGTTAGGGGTTGTTGACGCCGCGCTTACATAGCGTTACCGGGTGGTTAGGGGTTGTTGACGCAGCGCTACATAGCGTTACCGGGTGGTTAGGGGTTGTTGACGCAGCGCTACATAGCTAGCTATTAAATCTCAACAATAAATTTCTCTAATCACAAAATTTGTATGTTTTTTCCTTGAAGATGTGAAGTTTTAATGAATATTTGTGGAAAGAGTAGCGAGGCGTGACGTAATGTTTTAGGGGGGTAAGTGTCTCCGATATGATGCCGTTACAGTGGAGGGGGTCTGAAAAGACCGATTTTAGCGTTGGTTAATGGACGGCCCCAAGCAAAGATTCTGCACAAAAAATATGGTATATTCATTTTGGTTTCTTTTGATTATTGGGCTCATGATCATTTATGAGTCCTGCCAAATTATTTAGCTTGTCATAACTTGAAACAAACAAAGCAACTTGAGGCATCCCACTGGAGCTTGCCTCCAGGGAAATACCTCAAGGTGTATTCTCAATAGCTATCCTAAATACTAAGAATGGATTCAATATATGTGTATGGTCAGTCTCAGAAAAAGTAAGTACCAAGCTTTTTTTTAATGTCCCACTTTCTAAATCAATGCAAATTGAAACTATCCCCACAAGAAAATTAAATTAAAACTAAACTAATGACATATTTAATTAACTTTTTGTTTAAAACAAAAGCATGTTAGATGATGTTGTAAAGATGTTTGCTAATAGACCGTGAAAACGAACTGAAATTTCTGATACGTCATCCACATCTTGTGTAAGACAATTTCGGGCCCCTTTCCCGTTCCCGTTGCATTTTCAACGGATAACTTGAATTTAAAAGTTCTAATGGTCATTTACTTCACTCTGTGTTAAAAAATCTTGGCATTCCACTGGGCCACAACAATGAATACAGACGTTTCTGCATTAATTAGTCACATCTCAGGTCTTGCCACATCTCAGGCCACACAATATTATTTACAGCAAGTAAAATTCGGACTTAAAGCATTAGATAGTAACTCAATTCTAGGACGGTTCATCGAGGGGGTTTGGGTTTACTTTAAATACCTTTAAATGACTAATAACGCCCCCAGTCAAGAGAAATAATTATCCAAATATTTTATTTAGCTAACGTTAACCTATTTTCTAATCCGATTCAACACGGTGAGTGGATTTGAATTAATTATATTTAAAACATATGTTAGTGTAAACGATATGATTAAAATACAATGTAAGTAATGTTAAGAAAACGGGTGTTTTCTCATTTCTGTGTTTTACATTAAAGTTTGTATTTTATTTTGTGTTTACTTATTGTTTGTTAGTAAACTGTGTATGATGATGTGGTATTTGCTATGTCTGAGTAATGTATACTTTAATTTTCATCTTGTAAACTGTCCCAATTTTTTACAGTACTTGTTTCTTGTTGTGTAACTTAAACTTACATTTACACAGAGAAAAATCAATTGTAAAATCAAACAATGTAATGGTTGCTATATGGATAACTCATGTGATTGTTTTCTTTTACTATAATAATTTATAATTTTTACTATTCTAATTATCAATTATATAAATTAAAATAGTAAAAGAAAACAATCACATGAGTTATCCATATAGCAACCATTACAATGTTTGATTCAACAATTGATTTTTCTCTTTGATAGTATGTGCTGTACAATATTTGTACCTGGGAAGTTGTATGCAATTGTTTGTACCTTTGTTTTTTGGCAAAATAAAGATTTATGTATTTATTTATATTATTTATTTAAGTATTAGATGTCGTCTGGGTTGAGATCAAGAAGGCCTTGGCCGAGTAAGCAGCGTTTTCGGCTGTTTCCGGTTCATGTCGTGCTTACTCCATCGCTATTTATTTGTCATTTTTACTCCCATGAGTCCCATGCTTATGTGTATAAATGTTGCGCAATGTCGATTTGAAATTTTTAAAATTTCTACTTCCCAAAATCAAGGTCACAAAATCAAACAATTTTCAAAATTAGGCTTTCAAAAATCACTCTTAATCCTAAAGCTCAAGTACAAAATGGTTAAGAACTTGGCATCTCTACAAAGGAATTTCTTGGACTTATTTATTTAATTCAATGTTCGTTATTAAGAAAATATAGAGGTTTTCATATACATGCTACATTTTCTGCTACCCTATATAGATTTAATTTGCGTACGTCATTATGCTACCGTGCGTCTATCAAAGTCATTTTAAGTTTATATTATGTTATTTTTATAACAAACTGAGAACTATATGTGCTACAAAGTAGTCTGCGACGCTATCTCACTTCAATTCTAGTCGGCATTATACAGTAACCTTCTACTACCAGTGTGCCGAAAACAAGTAAAAGCAGTGCTTGATTTGTAAAAATTGAGGTACCGGAACTGTAATTTGCCAGTTCGTACAAACCCCCCCCCCCTCCTTTATCATTCTTCCGCTCAACAAAGTAGTATTTGTCCATGTGAATAATTAGGTCGATTTAAAAAGTCAAATCTAACTCAGATTTTAGATAAATTTAAAACCAACAACGTATTACTTTACTAAAAAATAAATTCTCTAAGAAAAATCTAAATTTTTATGACGCCTTGTGCGAGTATTCAGGTGTTTTAGCGACTTCAATATTCGGCTTAACTCAAGACTAGACAAAAGAGCGCTAATTTCAGGCCGAAACTCCGCGCGTAATTTCCGTACATTTAAAGCGATTGTTATTTTCGGTAAGATTAATCCGGCCGAGTACACGCTATCGTCACTTCCGACAAATACTCCGGCCGGTTACACATTATCCTCTCTTATGGCAAAATCTCTGGCCGATCATACGCGATCGTCTTTAGCGGTATATTCTCCGGCCGATCATACGCGATCGTCTTTCGCGGCATATTCTCCGGCCGATCATACGCGATCGTCTTTTGCGGCAAATTCTCTGGCCGATCATACGCGATTGTCTTTTGCGGAAAACTCTCCGTCCGATTACACGCGAACGTCTCTTACGTCAAGTACTCCGGCCGATTACACACGATCCTATCTCGTGCCAAATTCCCCGGCCGATTGTACGCGATTGTATTTAGCGGCAAATTATCCGTCCGATTACACGCGATCGTTTCTTACGTCAAGTACTCCGGCCGATTACACACGAACCTATCTCGTGCCAAATTCCCCGGCCGATTGTACGCGATTGTATTTAGCGGCAAATTATCCGTCCGATTACACGCGATCGTTTCTTGCAAAACATACTCCGGCCGATTACATACGATCGACTCTTGCGGCAGAAAGAGGTCCCGGAACGCCGTTCCGTCGCGTTCCGCCGCAAATCAAGCACTGAGTAAAAGTATAAACATATTTATAGTCATTGTTATAACTAAGACCAGAACATCAGTAAAACACATTAACTTTATTTTGGATTGTAAGCCTCCGGATACCAATAAATACTATAATGGTTTAAATACCTAATTTATGGTATCCAATGTTGTACTATTGTACAACTAGTTTCGACTTGAAGATAGGTCGAAACTAGTTGAGTCTTGCAACTGAGTTAGTAGATAATTTAAACGTTGTTAAGATAGTGTTAACTTCCTTGTTTGCCTGAAGATGATTTGTTGATCAAGTCGAAACTAGTTGAACAATAGTACAATATTGGATACCATAAAACAGGTATTTAAACCATTATAGTACATTAACTTTAGGTTAATGCGTAAAATTCTAAAGTTGAAGTATTAATACTAACACAATTGAAATTATTCTAGTTTTAAGTGTTAATTATCAACATTCTAAAATATTAAGTCTGAGTACTATAATGATGCTCTTGCGACTAAACAATTGTTCATTATTACTTAATGGAGGAACCTTGAATGGTTTCACCATAGTCTTACATCGTATCTGAAATCTGGCGCGACAAAATAATTAA
The DNA here is from genome assembly GCA_035578135.1 of Flexamia atlantica. NCBI lineage: Eukaryota > Metazoa > Arthropoda > Insecta > Hemiptera > Cicadellidae > Flexamia > Flexamia atlantica. The sequence goes on along the minus strand of JAQJVK010000008.1, from coordinate 38,062,243 downwards.
CAGAAAAACAAGTAATTAAACATTTGTTATGGCCTCACAAAACATTAATCTAACAGTTAGATTTTCAAATATTATTTTCCTTAGAGGCCTAGCTTGCATTTATACTGATAGTATAAATGAATGTACTATTAATTAGTGCGGCATGTACTTACAAATTATAGAGTTAAAGCAGTTAAAACATTTAAAAACTGTATAAATGTCCCGAAGTCTTTCCAGCACCCACAAATTGCTGTGTCTGTGCACCCGAATGTAAAGTGTTCACACTATGTTTCCTACTATTGAAATATGCTTCAAGAATTGACTGGTGGACTCGAGAGGAGAGAGGTTGTACTACTGCAGAAAACAACCTCGAAAAATTAAAATATATGAAAATATTGCTAACAAACATCAAAGGACTGTTAAGGAACAGTATTTTTAATCTTTTTTCTTTTCTTTTAGCGTGTACATTCAATTTAGTAATAATTTATGTTACATGGAATGTTTGGCTATTTATTTCACATAGTAGTTTTTGACGTTTTAAGCACACCGCTGGTATCAATGTCTTTCTTTACTACTTAGGTTTACGGTGACAATTTAATTCCTGCTTTTGATACTTGAATAACGTTTAATTACTTCTTTACTTGTTGCAATTCAGGTATCCTAAAAATAGTCAAACGGTAGGAAAAGTTATGAAATATCATGAAATGAACTATAACACCAAACACAGTTAACATATAATATCAAACTTAACCAACTTCGAAACCCACAATTGAAATAACGTTAAACGTTCTTACACATTTTTTTTGAATTTTTAAAATATATTAAACCTAAACCATTGATCTTACTATTCACCATTGATCTAAACCATTGATCCACGGTCAGTGCCTAAACCGTGTCTCTTAATCTGATTCTTCTAATCATTTTATTCATAGTTATCGCCACCTGAATTGATGTAATCAATTAAAAAAAAGGTTACGTACCTTATGACCGTCTTCAATTCTAGTGTAGAAATCAATTTCAATTTCTACAATTTACAATCAATTTTCAATTCAATTTCTTCACTAGAATTTAAAACGGTCATAAGGTACGTAACCTTTTTTATCAATCTTCTAATCATCCAACAATTAACGTTTATATTTTGATTTGGATTTTTGCGGAAATTGGCACTCTTCACTGATTAGTAAAAAACAAGTTTCACGACGTTTCGGGATCTGGAAACTGATCCCGTCTTCGTGAAACTTGGTTTTTACTAATCAGTGATGACAAATGCCCGCAAAAATCCAAATCAAAATATAAATTCACCATCACCAACAATGAATTTCAAACAAAGAATCAACGTTTGGATTTCAATATTACAAAAATCTGTTCGTATCAATCTAGGAATAAAGGGTTACCGACTTGCGCGGCGGGAAGTACTGCTGCCAGGGGGGGAAGACGCTGGCGCCCTCGGCGACCAGGACCGTCGCCAGGAGGAGGGGGAGCCCCGAGGTGCACGTCCAGGCCGCCATCTGGGGAGTGAGCAGCGGCAGCGGCCACAGTCTCCGCGGCCTTCACTGCACTGGACTCCCCTTCTCCGGTCGCCCATCCTAGCACAGTACTAATCAGAATAGCTGTCGCCCACTCCGTCATCGATATCTGGGCTAAAGAACAGCACCGCCTTCGATGCAACTATTCTGGCCAATCATTAGGCAAAATGCTGTTTCCTGAAACTTCTGCTGGGTTTATCATTTGGCTGCTGAGTCAGGTCAGGCGGGTAATTTCCTTTATCACTGGGCACGGCCATTTAAGGAAACATCTCTTCAATCTTGGTATCACCCCTGATGATGCAGAGTGCAGACTCTGCGGCAGCTCTGTTGAGACTGCAAGTCACATTATCTTGGATTGTGAGAGACTGGGGGTAAGGAGAAGAGCCCTGTTCTTTGGTCTCCAACAACCAGGCGACGAACCAGATGCTAGTATTGGGAAAAAGCTCTTAAGCCTCGTTGAAGGCAAATAGGGCTGCCAATCTAGCAGCTTAGGGGAGCACAATAAGCTTCGGTTGACGTGCTGAAACACTGGAGTCTATACCCCGCACTCCAATCAATCAATCAATCAACCCATTCTCCGGGGCTCAATTCGGCTCTACCGTGAGGGACTTAATTAGGCAAAATAATATTGGTGTATCGGAAGCACACCTTCAAATCAGGTGATGTAACGCAACACCTTCAGGGTGTAATGTTATGTCATTAAACCTTTCTTGTATTTAACACAACTAGAAGTGGTACACTATACACCTTTGAGGTGGAATTGGAGTGTAAATATACAGGGTGTCCATTAAATATTTTTGTGCTTACAATTGAGATCTCATAAACTATTAGAGATATATGGAAGGTTAAAAACCATTAAAGTAATGCGTAATAATTAGTTGAGTAAAATGACAATATTCAATTGATTAAAAACGTTTTACCCAACTCGTTCGTTACGCTCAAAACACAATTTTTCCCAAAAAACTAAAATTGTCCATAACTCAATTATTTTTAACATACAATATTATTTTATATATATTTTTTTATGATACAAGAATATAAGTTGGGTCAAATTTAGGCCTACTTGAAATTTTAGATCCAAATATTAAAAATCCAAATTTTTAGATGAAAAGGTTATATAATTTATGGTTTTCCGGAAAATATCCTCTAGTCCACGATTTTAAATACCAACATATACAATTTTATTTTTCTTTGGAAAGAAATTTCTCTCCCGATCATAACAATACCATGTGATGTTTTACTCTCAAGATGCAACTACAAAAATCTATTTTTTACACACGATAATGGGTAAAGTAATGTACTGAATCCATCCACTAGTTCATTACTATTAGTTGTTTGATTTATTTGATCTCAAGATCAGTCATTATGACAGTTTGTTGCAATGCAAAAAAAAACTAACTTCTGTATGACTTGTCGGTAATGTAGTGCAAACGATTACTCTGGTTCCATCTGTGACCGCAAAGTTCTTGGTCCGGCCATTCCAAGCTAATGTCGGTAAAGGAGAATGGGGCTAGTTTTTCTATTGATATAACGTTAAAAAAATAACTTTCCGAGGCTATATTTGAATTTTATGAACGAAAACTCACAAAGTAAGAGCATTCAATTTTAAAGCAGCTTTAAAAGTATGGTTAATTTTAAATTATTTTTTAATTTTAAGAAATCAGACTGGAAACTCTTGATTAAAGTAATATCATAGAATGGTAATATTATATAATTTGCATATATAACTTAAACTTTTGTTTAAATGATCTGTTAAACATCAATATCCTATTGAACTTATTATTTTAAAAGCTGCCGACTATGGAAAAGTCATGAGCTTATTAAATTGTTCATGATTCAAGTTATTGTGATGGCCGTTGCAATCCTCCGAATACCCCTAATGTGGGTATCTCGGGCGCGTGAGTTTTGATAGCGCTCACGCAATCCCCAACAATCGCTTTAACTTGCCTCGGTTGAAATTTGCATGTCCCTGTCAACGTGCGAGGAGTATGTTTACACGTACAATCCCAAACGTCATTTTGCAAAGGATGTAGCTTCTCGGCCTGTTGGCTAAGATCAGAGTGTAATCTGTTCTTATCAGCTTAACATCTGATACCCTCATGTCGCCTCTCAGCCTATTGGCCAAGATCAGAATAGTAACCTGTAAAGATAATCCAAGATCACGGCTGGCAAGCTATCCGTGCAGGGAGGGAAACCAAACTTGAAATCTACAATCCCCCGCATAGCTAATCATTCTAATCATTCTTCTGAGAGCCAGAAGAATCTAATAGCTTCTGAGAGCCAGCGGCTACAAGACCAGCGTCGACGCCTTCGTCGTGGGATCCCTGGGAGCTTGGGGCAACAACAATCGGACCACCCGTCAATACCAACGATGTATAAAATTGCCAAGGTACGAGGCAAATACGTTAAAACGTCTATTATATCGTAGAAAAAATTAAAAACTGAAATTGTTGAACCAGGTAACGCATACAGTTGATTAAATGCTAGGCTCGTTATTTACCAGCAACTCAATTAACTTTCGAACCATTTACCTATTTACCTACTTCCGCATTGGTTACTTTGTTAAATGTTTCCATCATTTCTATAACGTTTCACTCCTAGAATCATCGTAATGCCACATTAAACTGGATTAGTTAAGGAACCAATTTTTCAATCCATGACTGACTCTAGGTTTGTCAGTGTCTCTTGATAATAACAGGAAAGAACTATCTGAAACCGACATTTTTATAACCGATTAACACAGTAAAATTGTTTATTTTAAATAGGTTTAACGTCTTAACAATAAAACATATGTTTTTAAAGGAAATCGATTATTTGTATCAAATCGAAAAATATCGATTCTTAACTTTGATTTTAACGGTGGACACGGATTCTAAAGTTTAACCCATCGATAGCTCGCGGAATCAGTCGTGTAATAATCTACCTTATGAAAATAACTGTCTGAAAAGGACGATTTTAAGTAGCTTGTTGTACTTTATTTCATAATTTCTCGTACCTTGAATTCTGAATAACAAGATGTATAAATTTGACGGTTTATCTTATAAATTCAAGGTAAAATTAGATTTTTAAAGGGTCCGAATACCTCACTCTGTCGGACTCTTTCAGATAAACGTTAAATTTCGACTTCATACACTAATTAACTCCTATCTGTAATGGTGAGTATTCTAGTATGATAGCTTTTCAAACAACCTTATGAGAACCAACAAAGTTAAGTAATAATTATTGGTGTAAAAAAAGAATACTTAGTTTTTTCAACCAATTTTAGGCTGCTTTATTGAGAGTAGTATGTATATATCTATATTATTTATCATGTAATTAACTATTTATTTGTGCTTTATTTGCTCTATTTTTTTTTATTTTATCACTAGTTGAAAAGCCGCGCAGCCTTACTGATGATAAGAGAACTACAGGGCGTCGGTAATGCAGCACAATTTACTGTAAGTACCAATGTAGTACCATTGAATATATAGCTAACACATTAGGGTAATGCCACACAGGGCGGTTTTTCCAGCTGATGTTGAGCGGTTTTCAACCGCGGCGTGTGGCACCCTCCATTTAAATCATGTGATTCTGCTTCACGGGCGGCAAAAACCGCGCAGCAGCAGCGGCGAAAATCGCCTTGTGTGGCATTAGCCTTAGCTATATATTCAATGGTATTACAGCGGTAAGTACCTGGTGCATTTGCTTCATTTGCTCGGTGATATTTCATGTTTACCAGTTCATCCAGTTACTATAAAATATATCAGCGTCATAAAATTTATAAATAAAAATCTTTTTATTACTCCATGCAATATTAACGCCACACGCTCCCTAGATGGCAGTACAACCATTCAATGGTACAACTGATAGAGCAAGGAACAAGAACTGGTGATTCAAGCAAGATATTTTTTCAGAGGTTAAAAATGCCAACCTCTCCTGAGTAAGTCAGACAATTGGCAGCGTCTTATATATTTTAAATTAATTATAGCTTTAGTTATTTGCTCAATGTAATTTTGACTTATGGTAATAGGCTACATTGGAATATTTATTGGTGTTCTGTATAGTATTTGGAGTTTTAAAAGGTAGGTTCAAAATGACAGTTTATAGATAGGTAATCAGCTTTGTTCTGAGAGACCGCGGACTAAAGGCACACTCAAGACTTGGTTGAGCATTACAACAAAAATGAACCAGGAACATACAGTTTACGAACCTTTTACTGATCATGGGGCTTTTTTTGTTTTTTTTACAATCAATTTTACGAACTTTGTAAGTTCATTATCCCAATGCTAAAATCAATAACCCCGTTGCAGCAGACCTGCATACTCAGCAAATTTCAAATGCTTAAATAAATAATCTAGACGGAGCCTCAAATCAAGTAAAATCAACTTAAAACATAAAATGAGCATACAACAATTTCCTCCTTAAGAATAACATGGGAAATGAGTATTCAGGTTTGCTGCCATGGAAGGGTGAAATTTAGATATTTTTTGCAATAATCCAGTAGATATAAACTAGATGAAGCCATATATCAAGTTTCATTCAGATATGTTAAAGAAATAAGCGAGATATAGACTTTTATTTATTTCCTTCAAGGTTCCACATGGGACAACTTTCTGAATTTACCACTAGCTATATCTGGGTACTAATGGATACAGAGCAACAATTCAAGATACTAAATTATTTGTTTTTAAGCAGAATTAAATGGTACAATCAAGAATTTTATAATTTTTATTTGTCCATGTAAAAAATCCTAAAACCCCATATTTGTGGGGGTTTATCACCTCTTACTCGCCCTTCCAATGGTCCGATCAGGCTGGTTTTTGAACTCGTCCGAATAATTACTACTTATATGTCTGTGCCAAATTTAATTCCGATCAGACCATTTTTACGCGAGTTGCCATGCTTAAAGTCATCTACTTGATACAATAAGGGTTTTCTCTGTTACATCCCTTTCTCACGGCTGTCCTTCTTAGCCGATTTTTACGATCAAGGTACATTTTAGCTTATAATGCAGCACACCGGCGACTGATAATTAAAATGAGCATTTCTTTTACGGCTTCGACCCCCAAGCCTTTGATTTATTCCTAGAGGGCGCTTTCACCGCTCCGCAGTGTGACCAACTTGCGTTATAACGGTTTTAAATGTGATTGTAATTTAACAGCTGATTACCTTGACGAATTTTCAACCTGTCACGTTGTAAATAAAGATTTACTGCCTCTAACTGTAAGTAAACACAGCTAATGAAATAGTATATTTCACTACTAGTCACGAAATGGGACTTGTGTGATGTGTTGTGAACAATCCTTTTCATCACGATGTAAATAAGTAACCAAACTCATAAAAAATCATCCAAAATTTCTTAATTTAATCATTTTTCTATAAGCAAACACAATACGGCTGAACTGTCTATTTCAGTTTTAGAGTCAGCTGGTTGAACTGTCATAATAGGGATTTCGTTTGTTTGGGTACGGCAAAATTTTGTTTAGGTACGGAAATGTAAATAGAGTGATGTAAATTAATTTTCATCATACCATCGCGTTCATCTACTGTTTCAAATACTCTCAGCTGTGATTGAAACTAACCGTTACCAGGTGGGTTGTGTAAACTGTAATGATAAAACTGGAAAAAAGTACTAGTGATTTTAGGAGTGTTTACAAACATGCAAATATAAACATGGTTGATTCCAATATGCCTGAATCTACAGTACCTAGAATATCTTTATACGGTAGGTATCTTGCGCAGGTGAGAGTAAGAAAAAGATGTGACGTCATGATAGTCTAACACTTGAAAGAAGGTTCAGCAAGTTCACGTGCAAATCTCGTGAAACTACGCCAAATCTCGTGAGATTTTTCATTACTAGAATAAAACATAGTCTTCATTTGTTGACAAATAAATACTTAACCTTGAAATAAAAGGTGAGTTAGAAGCTTAAGAAACATGTTATAGTAATAAATCAGCTGTCTGTGGTTGGTGCTATTTTGGCTTGCAGTGAGACTTGCTGGTGCGTCGACTTGCAAAAGAACTTGGCGCAATAATTAGTGTAACAGTCATGTCCACACGCCATGAACGCTTTCTGATTGGCTGGTCTACGGCGCATATTGTTTATGATACTTACCGTATAGATGTTCAAGTTACTGTGCCTGAATCTATATTTAAAATACCCCCGTCTCAGCAGACCTGCGAACTCAGCGAATTTCCATAGGATTTATTTTGTATATGTGAGCATTCAACTTGTTTGAAGGAAAGTATCATTTGAATTCGTTAAGTAAATGATATACTAAATACCCCCGTTGCAGCAGCCCTGCATACTCAGCGAATTTCAAATGCAAAACAACATTATTTTAATCCAATATGGCGAGATTCGACATGTTTTGGTAAGCTCCATAAGAATAACATGGGGAATGAGTATGCAGGTTTGCTGCTACAGGTATATTAAAACTGGCTGGTTTCAATTCAATATTTAGTAGATCTGAAGAAGCTATTTACCAAGTTTTATCAAGATATGTTGACAAATAAGCGAGATATAGAATTTTATTTATTTCCCATAAGGTTAACATTGGGACAACGTACTGTGTTTACCACCGTCAATATCTCGACAACCAATGGACATAGAGCAATGATTCAAATTACTAAATTGTTTGTTTTTTCGAGCTGAATTCAATGGTGCCAACAAAAATTCGATAAAATTTATTTTTCTATGTAAAAAACTCAAAAAACACATTTTTGGGAGGGTTTATCCCCCTTTACCCCCCCCTTCCAATGGTCCGATCGGGCTGGTTTACGAACTCGTCCGAATAATGACTACTTTACACGTCTGTGCCAAATTTCATTCCAATCGGACCATTTTTGCGAGCGCTATCGTGCTCACAGACACACACACACACACACACACACACACACACACACACACACACACACACACACACACACACACATATATATAAAATTTTGAACGAATAGTGTTTTTGGCTTCTGGGGGCCCTAAAACGAAAAGTTATAGTGGTCCCGGGCTTAGATCTTACCATGAGACCTACGGTAATAGCTTCTTCCCTATAGGGGAAATTCGCTAAAACGCATATTTAATCATTCATGAGCTTAAACATGAGGAAAATTAACAAAGATACCACATTGGTTTTCATTAGTAACACATACACTTTTGTATTTTATATAATTCTTAGTCTTTAAATTTTTAATATCTGTAATCTTGTTAGCTATAATATAAATATAATATAAATGTCAACAAACATATAACCAATGAACTCAAAACTCTCAAAACAAACAAATAATTTAATCTCATGAAAAAATTAAATTCCATCATATGGTCAGTTTTATAGTAATTAAAACATCCCTGTTACAACAGACCTTCATCTCCAGCCAATTTCAATAAAACATATTATCAATTCTCATAATTGTAAAAATATCATATATTATGCTACATTTTCAGGCAGTTTAGACCAAGACATCCCCCCTCCAAATGCTCTTACATTCTTTATTAAATTTAAAAATAATTTGAATTTTTTGATATAGTATATATTTTCTGAAAAATCTTGATCAATGAACTCTATTCAAAATAAACACAAATAAAATATTCAACACCTGCAAATTTAATCATATATGTTCAGAATTGTATTTTTAAAAAACAATCTCAAATCAGGGTGACTATACTTTTTGGAGGGAAAAATTAAAAACAAAATATTGGACAACGTACTGTGTTTAGCACATCCAATACTATCCAATATCTAAGCAACGGACTGACGTAGAATAATAATTCAAAATGCTGAATTGTTTGTTTTTTTAAGCTAAATTCAATTTTGACAATTAAGTTAAAAAATAATTTGTAGAAAGATGTTAAATCTTGAAAATAAATTTTATTTTGTGAAAAAACCTTCTTAGAGTAAATCAATCTTGCTGGTTTTCGAACTCGAAGTCATGAATGACGCTTTACACGTTTGTTCCAAATTTCATCAAGATCGGACCTTTTTTACAAAAGTTATCGCGCCTACGGACAGGTATATATATATATATATATATATATGAAAATGAACGAACGCTGTTTTTGGGGTCTAGGGACCTCAAAATGAAAAAATAACATGGTCCCGGGCTTAAGTCTCACCGTGCCGCCTACGGTAATAGCTACTTCCCTATAGGGGAAATTCGCTAAAAGCAAATGAATTATCATATGTTTGGTTAGTAAACAACAGAAATGTTAACACTAATATAACCTCCAAAATTTTTAACGAACCAACAAGTTTTAAAATATTAAATAAAAGGTGGTATGATGAAACGTACCGTTCGTACTTAGGTTCAAAGGACACGGCTTCGCCTCGTAATTTAAACACTATCTCTTACCGATAACAGCCACTTTCCGGACTAGTAACGAAATGTACTATTGGGCTACTTTTATTGGTAATGGAAGCCAAATTGAGGCAGGTAAATCATTCGTTATGGTAGAGATCCACGATCGAAAGATTATAAATATATTGTAAATAATATATTTACCCTGAAATAGAAAGAAGAAGGCATAGAGAAAAAGGAGTCGACAAGATTAGGGAAAATATGCGTCACCTTCGGCAAAAACAGAGAACTGCTGAAGGACAAACACTTCTGAAATCTGAAAAAAATATTAAATTGCACAATTAGTACATGGGCTCCCTAGGAAAATTTACGTTATCCTACTGTTGCGCGAGAAGACAAACAAATGCAAATACATAGTGCTTGGGTGGATAATGTGTTTGTGTTTTGTTAAGATAGGCCTTTGTTTATTTATGTGAAACCTTTGAATTTCAATTGAAATGCTGAATTTGATGAACGAAGGTGAGTTTAAAGCCATACACTTTTTAGATGAGTTTATCACAACAGAAATCATATTAAAATTCGCAATTTGCGCATGGGTCCCCTTGTATATATATATATAAAACTTTTCTACACTTAATTATGAAGAGGATTTGTCTGATATATATATATATATATATATATATATATATATATATATATATATATATATATATATATATATATTTATTTATTTATTTATTTATTCATTTATTTATGAAAATTATCGAATGGTGTTTTTGATACCTGGGGACCTCAAAACGAAAAGTTATAATGGTCTCGGGCTTAGGTCTTGCCATGAGACCTACGATAACAGCTTCTTCCCTACAGGGAAATTTGCTAACACCATGCTTGTGGACGGACTGGATGGCGGCTCGGACGCGCCGCGGCGCTGGGACGCGGACGCTGGGACGCTGGGACGCTGGGATGCGATTGAGTTAATTTTAACGCGAGCGAGAGCGAGAGGCGGGAGCGGGAGGCAAGGTGGCGAGTAGTGTACGCGAAAAGCGACTGCTGATAACACAGTGATACCGCGTCGCGAGTGATAATGCGCCAATATGTCGTTGTACTCCAGAAACTATGTGAGTAACTTATCGTTTATAAAAGCCTTCGCGGTCGTGACGCCCTCGATTAATTTTTAGTCAGTTTTATTAATGTTTCAACTTGTTCAATTTCCTTTTAACATTATCATACACAATGAATATGTCTATTTTCATTTCATAAGATTTGTTTGATTTAAATATTTTTTTAGTTTTCTGTCGGAGATCTTGTAGAGTTGTCCGGAGACCGGGTATGGAAATCCCTATGCTTTCATGAAAAATATCCTGACTTTAGAAACGTACAAAAATAGAAAAAGATGTTTATGTTTGTTTTGCTACTTATTCTTATCAAAAATATATAATTAAAATATATTTTGAAGGAACGTTCTAACACTTAAGCCTGAAGCACACCTGATGAAATTTTTTGTACGAACGTTTGTCACCGCAATTAAAAAATTATACTATTACAGACGAGTTTTCACCTTTTACGTTCCAGCCATATGTCACAATCCGACAAAATGCAATTCGAGAATCGACAAGTGTATAACTCAGCCTTTAAGGTCTTAAAATTATACATACACTATCTAAGTTAAGTTTTTATCCGTTTCATTATAAAGATGTCTTGTTGTTGGACACGTGTTTTTGAATAATTGAAAAGGGTTTTTATAAAATAATAAGTTGTTTTTATTCCTTGTAGCTATCGTATGAAAGTTCAAAAGGGTTATTTGTAATGCTATATCGGCATAGCTTTGACATCTCCTTTTACACAAAATGTTTCTAATTTAATGTGTTAAATAAACTCCGATGTTAAGGTTTCTTTAAAAGCTATTTTTCCTATTCAAGCAAATCCCTGATGACGATTACTTGTAGCACATGAGTCCAGATATGACCAATTTCAATTTGTAATAGGTGCTTTAAAAATGTACACTAAAGCTTTAGTGCACTAGCTCATTTGAAGTAAGGGACTCAGGACTTTCGATATCCACTGTTAAAATATTTCAACCAATTCTTCTGCACATTTATGTTGAGTATGTCTGCCATAAGTAAAGCCAAATCATAGCCATATCCTAGAGTCTAGAGATGACCATGGCCAAATTACGACTTGTACATGGAGGGTGAACTTTGTTATGTTACAACATTAAGAGCCTTTATTTTATTCGTCAAAAATAACATTATCAGGTGTAGATTGTTAGATTTTCAAGGAATGAAAGCCCCTAGCATTACCATCTAGGAACGTCTCCTTTTGGGATATTGTGCACGTTATGAAAAGAGGGGATCGAAAGGTTATGACGGGGTCAGTCAGCCTCGCTCTACTCCTGAAGGAAGAAAGAATCATTTCCAGCCTATCCTCTGGGTTCCTTCTGGGACGACTCGCCCTTTAACCTATCGTCTTCCCAGGGCCCCGGACAAGGACCGTCACCGACGAGCCTTCCATGTTTCAGTGGAGAGTATCGCCAGTAAGATCCTGCCTCTAGAATATCAGACCATGAGGGAAAAGGTGTGGGCAGAACTTCTACACTCATGCCCTTGTCCCTTATCCCGTCCCATACGGACAAGCCAGGACGAGGCTCGGATCCGTTCCCTCCAGGGCTCGGATCTTACTGGGTATCCATGCTTCACCGGGCATAAGTTGGAGGAAGCCAATGTATTCAGAATAGCTAGTCATTATGGAAAGCCAAACAAACAAAAAAAAAAACAAAAACAAAACAGCTTCTATCGTTGCCCTCGACGATAACCCTAACCTGTCGTTGCTTTAGTATAAACAAGTCGGAAAACCGTTTAGGACCGAAGATAATTCTTATGTACATTACCACAGATAAAGAATTAATACGCATTGGCAACCTAATGCACTTTTTCGCGTCCGTTTTTTTCGGATGGCATCAAGTTTGTTAGGCCGTTTTGTCACCTAGATTGCTTTGGTATCAAAGAAGATTTCGTCAATAGCAAGTCTTTAGACCCCAAAGAACAGATATAGCCAATAATAACTTTGATACCAGTGCAATTTGGGTGGCAAAACAGCCCAAGAAACTTGATACCTCTAGAAAAAAAACGGGCACGAACAATTGCATTACTATAATCTGTATTGTTCTTCATCTGTGACATTACACTTTAAATTTGAAGCCCTGTAGTCCACAAAAAAGTTTTTGAAAAGACTATATTTTTTACAGTGGCAGACAAGTCCAACAACCCTGTGTTTTGGCGCGCGACGCCCGCCCAGCCCGGAACTGTCCCGCACATACATCAAACTGTATATCTGAAACTTGGCCAGCTCCAAGGCTAGTGTCGAAATATAAAAAGGTTTCATCTCCAAGCGAAACATGTTTTGTTCTGTGAAGGGTAAAAGCTACAACATATTAACTGTCAGAAAGTGTGTTCCATACATCGTTTCACAATTATCCAGTCAATGTCAGGACCGTTTTGCTTTTTCCTCACCTTCAAATTAAAGATTGCCGGAAGATAATATAATATGGAAAAAATGGTTTCGCTTTCGGACAGAAGAACAAAGTCATGTTTTGTGGAATTAAATCTTCTTTGAAACGAAATATTCTGTTTCTAAAAATATTCTGTGTATTATGTTCGATTGTATTTTGGGCCTCACTCACCATGGGTTATTCCGGGTTTGTCAATTTCGGGCCCATGATTTTTTTTTGTTTTTTTTTCTTCTCGAGTCCTGTTTTAATCTCAAAGGTGTGAATGAAGTCGAACACAAAATGCAAGTAACAAATATTTGAATTATCTGGACTGTTGAAATTTATAAAAAGGAGTGATTCTTCGTGGACACGGGTTGAGGTGGTGATATAGCCTACCCATAACCTTTGACATAGCATAACCTTTGTTAAACCTAAAAAAATAACTGTTTTTGAAATGTTACGTTTTGCAATTATAAAATATTGGCAACCTTCTCTGACATCTACCAAATACATTTAACGACAAACAAGGAACAATCATCTATATCCTACCTAATGATAGTTTGGGAATTTCAGAACGAGTGTATTGAGTTCGAGTTTGTTTGTTGGTAAATATATTCAGTATTTTGTATTAAAAAAAGCTGAAAAACGTATATACTTAGATTTAAATTACACTTTTTACATTGCAGTTTGAACAATTGTTTTTGTTTACTATATATTTACTAAAACCAACGCAAAAGTTTTCACAAATTGCGACCTAAACGTGTGATGTATTTTCTTTCAGTTTAATGAGCACATTTCTGATGCTATGATTGCTGCGATTTATTAATCGATTTGGAACCTAATTGTACTAAAAGCTACAACATTAATTGTTACTTGTGCCTATTTAATTACTAGTTTACTGATGCAGCTTCTGCAATGACCTTCAAATTTCCAGTAGTAACATATAACTCTGCTGGAAAAAAAACTTTGTTTAACGAAATAACTATTTGAAATTTTATTCCCATGTTAAGTCTTATGGAGAAATTAAAAAATTTAAGGGCGTCTAGGACTCTTTCCTTTAGTACAACCGTCAAAAATTTTATTTCCTGCAAAAATTCACACAGGATTCTTTTCAATGATACCTAAATAATTACAATCGCGGTCTAGAACTTTAATATAAGTCTTGATCATAAAAAACCCTATAGCGTATTAAATATGTATACAGTGTGTCTCACCTAAAGTGAAACAATAGATAACTTTTTTATTATAAATCTGACGAAGAACTTCTTACGGGAGATTTCCCTTTATTTTTAAAGCTGCTTTTTGGAGTCACATTGAAATTTAACAATATCGCCGCCATTTTCCAATATGGTTGACAACTTTGATTTTTCTTACGGGACACCCTATATTTTATGGAATTTTTGGATTCTACACTTAATTTCAGGAACTTTTTATCCTCCCTCATTCTTTCCTAAGTCCAATGGTTAAAGAGGTACGAGCAGTTAAAGTTATATTTTTTCCATTTAAAATGCATTGGGAAATTGTTGGTAGTCTATGTATCGGAAAAGGTTGGGTTTAATAAAACATTCCAAAGAATAAAGTGACTTAAAATGTGAGTTTGATTGAGATTTAATCATAAGCTAGTTTTTATATAAGATTCACACATCGAAATGTGTTATTTTGCATATGCTTTTACTCCATAAGGAATACATGGGATGGCACAGTTAAATGGACACAATTTTTTTAATGGGAAAAAATTAAAGTTTATCCGCTTAAAACTCCTGGGTTTGGGAAGAAATGAGAAAGAAAAAAAAGTTCTTAAGACCTAGCGTAAAATTAAAAAACGCCATAAAATGCACCTTAGGAAAAATCAAAGTTGTCCGCCATATTGGAAAATGGCGGCCATATTTTAAAATGTCAATGTGACTCCAAAAAGCAGCTTTAAAAATAATGGGATGTCTCCCATAAGAAGTTCTTTGCCAGATTTATGATAAAAAAGTTATCTATATTGGCTCTCTTTAGGTGAGACACCCGGTATATAAAGTATGGATATAATATTGCAATGATCCATTGCAATATTATAAGTGACTTAAAATGAACTTCTTACGGGAGAATTAACTGCCGGAAGATAATATAATATGGAAAAAATGGTTTCGCTTTCGGACAGAAGAACAAGGTCATGTTTTGTGGAATTCAATCTTCTTTGAAACGAAATATTCTGTTTCTAAAAATATTCTGTGTATTATGTTCGATTGTATTTTGGGCCTCACTCACCTATGGGTTATTCCGGGTCTGTCAATTTCAGGCCCATGATTTTTTTGTTTTTTTTTTCTCATGAGTCATGTTTTAATCTCAAAGGTGTCCTGTTTCATCTCAGTAAGAATTAATTCTTACTGAGATGAAAAACAAAGAAATTATAACTGACGCCAATTCTTGGGGCCCACGCCGTCCATAAGACTAATGTTAATTTGAGCATTGGTCTTATGGACGGCGTGGGCCCAAGAATTGGCGCCAGTTATAATTTCATTCACCTAGTGCTATGATTGAAGCACTGAAGTTTTGAAGTTACTGTGACATAATTGTTTGTAAAAAAAACTTTAACAACTGTTGAAAATGTTTGTTAATGCGTTCGTGCAGGGTACCAAGGCGCTCTCAGAATTAAGTTTTGTAATCAATATTAAAACCAATGCTGTGTTCAGTATTATGATGGACAAAAGTCAGTAACGTGAAAACTTAGACATATATTCACATTAAATAGCGCTGCTATGTCCCTAGCTGATTGATGATTAATGCCATCAATCTTCATAAAAGAAGGGGTTTAAGAATGACGGATTCAAGGTTAGGTTTTTTATGTTAAATTATTCGGGTTATGTAAACCTAAGAATAAGTTTGAAAACACAACTTGCTAGTAAATTAGGGCTGTTGTGTGGTGGGAAGATAAGATAACTTCAGAAGGCCTCAAATCCTTATATGAACAAACAAATTGTTGAAAATAATGTAGGAAAAGCTATGGTTGTGTAATTAAATCTCAAAATGTACATGTAAATATTTGTGCATATGTATCTATCCTACACATTTATAACATTGCTTAGTGTGTCAATTGTGTCAAAAAATAGTTACGTTTGGGGGAATAAAGCTGTTAGTCTAGGTATTTTATAAGCAATCACATTATAAATTAATAGATTACAACGACAGCAGGGATTTTAGATATGGGCTTTTTACGACTAATCATATTATATACGACTAATCAAATGCTTGAAGTAGGAAGTAGACATACACAAATGAAAGTCAAAATAAAAATCATCAGCCAAAACTGTCGCTGTATCCTGATTCAAGTGATTACTGCCCTAAACAGCCTTACACGTAAACCATAGACAATCATTAATCCAAAGTCAATGATGTGAACTATTTTTCAAGTAATTTTCTTTATCTTTAACTTTTTTAAATTAATAGTTGATTTTATGATTATTATAGTTGATTCTATAAAACCAAATAACATTAGTTGAACCAAGTAAGTCTAGCACCTGAGATGAAAAACAAAGAAATTATAACTGACGCCAATTCTTGGGGCCCACGCCGTCCATAAGACTAATGTTAATTTGAGCATTGGTCTTATGGACGGCGTGGGCCCAAGAATTGGCGCCAGTTATAAGTGGCTATTAGTGATGTTATTGGAATAATTGAACTTTATTGCAGGCATTATATATTTGTTTTGTATTTAATAAACTATGCTACAAATTCTAAAAACTCCATTTTTATGTAATTTCTAATACATACAAACATTTTTGTTAGTAATACCTCTCTTACCCATTGTTTTCGGGTACCTATGAACAAAAATTAAATTTTCCATAGGTTCAATTGTAAACCTAATGAGTAATAAAAGTTGTTTACAGAAATCGTAAATATTATAGTTTTTTTCTGCGAAGTAAAAATGTGTTTATTCTTCTTTAATTAAAGTTATAATCGCTTGATTTTTCAATTTTGAAAAGAAAAAAATAAAGTAATTTTTTATTTATTTTAATTTGATCTAGTTTTTTTACTATCAACTAATCAGTAAGTCAAAAATAATCAGTGAACAGCGCGCATCAGTGCAATTACCGCATGTTCGCATGTAGCGCTCGCTGCGGCCCAAATCGCTCGGCCAGTCTCATGTCGGTATAAATAGCTGTAGCGACGGATTCTTTTAGTCTACTTGGAGTCGGTCCAGCGGAATAAGAACAATTACATTGTGGACCAGCCAAGCGCTCGCAGCTCTAGAGACGCGTTCACGCGCGTTGCCGGCGACGACGCGTCGGGTGACACAGTAATTGTTTTAAATTCAGTACTCTGTTTAAGTTGGTACGAAGAAACCGTGTCCTTAGAAAACAGACGGAGGGGGTGTGTGGCGAACGATCTACTAAAACGTGTCATGGAATCAGTCAGAAATCTTTTCCTTCATATGCAACTATTAAAGCAACATTGGCATAGCTAAAAATATGAAGAAATAATTCTTAAATTACACCCTATATTCTTGTATGAGCAATGATTGTATATATTTACATTGTATGCATGCTTGCTTGTACGCTAGCACTCAAAAAACGTCTTCGAAGAATTTTTTTTAAATTCTGGAAATAACTAATTCGCGGCTCAAACGGCTCAAACACGTGTTCTATGCAGGACATATCACCAGTAAAAATTAAAATTATTACGAAGACAAATTTATTAAAAAGTTGTGTAGTGTTTGCATGAAATTTTAAATGTGTTATGGTACATTGGCAACGAAATATCGACAAGATAACAACGTAAACATAAAAAATCGATTTTTATACGAAAATCCAAACGAATCAGAAGCAGAAATATAGAGTAAAATGGAAAAATAATGAACCATACCAAACAACGTTCGGTGGGACACTAGTATGAGTTCAATTCACAATATAATCAAAACACACAGTCCCTTACTCACTTCTTAATTCTGTTAAACTTTTTGTTCATTCACCTAATATGGACACAATACCGAATAACGGAGTCCACAGCTGTATTTCAAAAGAAATGCCAGGCTTTTATAGCAACAGGCGGAGCCAAACGTTATAAACTCGCAGAGATTTTCAAAAAAAGGTTTTCAAAGATTGTTAATCTGTGAATCGGAAAGAATTTATTTATTATGGATTTGTACACAGAGGAGAAGAAACACATGATAATATTCTTATGGCTAGCGGAAATGCATGCCTTATACAGGGGTTTTTTTAACGCAACCCAATACTTTATTTTATCAGTGAAGGCTTATTCCCCTCAAGATCCCCGGATTTGACCCCACTATATTATTTTCTTTGGGGATACATAAAAAGTAAGATATACGAAAACAATTCATATTCAGCACCTCAAAACAAACATAAAATATATAATACGAAAAATTCAAAAAGGTACTTGGCAAAAGGTTTTCAGGACTTTGATGGAGAGAGCGCGACTTTGTATAAATGTCAATAGCGGATTGTTTGAACACAATATAATGTCAGCTAAACGTGTTCAATCTTAAATAACATGCTGTATAGAATGTAAAAATTAGCAAAACGATCTTCATCTTTGTATGTGCATTTTTCAATCTTAAAAATGGGTTGCGTTTGAAAAAAAAAACACCGTGTATCAGATTGCATGTGTCTATATGTATTCTTTTCTTTGTTAGGCGCATGAAATTTGTTGCAGCGATCAATAATAATGTTTATTGCATTTTTACACGCGTTTTATACAATTGCAATAAACTACTTCATTGCTATCTTTAAATGGTATTGTCAAAAAATCCTATTAGCCCAGTCAAATTAATGTTATAAAAATACAAAAAATGGTATAGTTTTGCAAATTAGCTTAAAATGTGCGTTAAGGCTTCTAGTTTAACATACTAAAAGTCCCCTAACGTGAGACTTGAGCTCGCGCCGCCATGTTGGATTTTAGGTACAATTGTTTGGTTTTTCTTAATTATCTCTGTAAATATCAATATTTTACATACCATAAAGACTTACAAAATTAAAGTACACAAAATTTGCAACAAAAAGTGTATTTACCATTTGAACGTAGCCTTAACCGTTTCAGAGAAATATGCACTTAAATATGTAAATTTTTAGATTTTTAGGTACAATTTTCTTATTTTTCAAAATTATCTCAAAAACCATTCATATTTTACATACTATATGCAATTACAAAATTATAGTACATAAAATTTTCTACAAACGTGTGTTTATTGTTTTTTGTAACACTATCCGTTCTAGAGAAATATGCAATTTAATAACTTAATTAAAAATTCCGATCATTTTACACCATGCATTTTGGCTATTAAAAAGTTCACAAACATGTTCTGTGTAAGTAACAAATTATACCACTCATACTTTTGATACTCCTTATAAAATTTGTATCCTCCCTCTGGAACAATGTTTGGTAATATACATTATTAGATTAAGTGCAGATTCATTATTATTTTTATCATATTGTTTGAAGTTCATTCACAAACATACTCAGGATTATACAGGGTGTCTGTAAAGTCCGTCACCAAACGCCATAACTTTGTTTATTGGGTCAAAATAAGCAAAACAGTTCCTGTGAAGGTATGTCCTAAAATGCATATTTACCCAGATATCCGCCATTTTGTATTTTTCACAAAATATTTTTACCTCCGAGGTTTGTGAATTGATTTTTTTGAAACTTGGTATGTACCTATAACTAGTCAAGGTTAGTTTATGAAAAAATAATCAGCATGATTGAATAGTAAATTTCAAAATGGCGGCCGTTTGAAACCTTTAATTTGATATATCGGAAAAACATTACGTAGTACAAAAAAATATGAAGAATTAAAATTTTTTGAAAATTTAATTTCCTGTCTATTGACACCAAAATTATGAAAATCGGTTAATAAATGAGTTATGGTCAAATTTATCTACTGAGGCAGCGTAATTGACCTATGTCAGCGCATGACTCAATGCAACAATGGGCCATTCTCCTTCCAATTTATGCTGCCTCGTTGGATAAATTCGACCATAACTCAGTTATTTATTGACCGATTTTCATAATTCTGGTGTCATTAGACTGGAAATTAAATTTTCTAAAAATTTTAACTCTTTGTATTTTTTTGTACTATGTAACGTTTTTCTGGTATTTCAAATTAAAAATTTTAAGCGGCCGCCATTTTGAAATTTACCATTCGATCATTCTGATTATTTTTCCTAAACTGACCTTGAAAAATTATATTTTAATAGCAGTGTTAACAATGAGGAGGTCAGCGTTGCCTTCACTAAGTTTTACTTGTAGGTCTTATTTCTGATTTTTCCGTTTCTTTTGAGAATTAATGACAGAGTAACGGTATTGATATCTCCCATACAATGAAATTTCTTATCCTCATCTATCGGTGAAACATTAAAGTAGGCATTGTCAAAAATAAACTGACAGAATGAACTTCCATGATTTCAGAGTCACTATGTTAAATGACTGACCACTCTAAAGTTTGTACGAGAAAATCCCAAGACTGGCGAGAAGATTTAAGTACTTTGACTCGTATTTCCTATATAAACCTAATGTTAAACCTTCTTGTAAAGGTAACATTACTGATCTTGGCCTGACCGCTTTGACTTTGGCTTGAGCTGTCGATATGCCTTTATGTTTACATTTTGAGCTGTTATCATTTTATTGCTTCTTTAGAATTCATGGTCCAGGAATGCTTGAAGTGTTTCAAAAATACAATTATAGTAACATCTTTGAAAAAAATTGTCACTACCTATTTGGATGTTAATCGGTTTCCAAATCTTTCCGTCTCTTCGCCAACGGTTCCCTTTTTCATCCGCAGTAACATCTCAACATTATAAACACTTTGTTTTGAAATAAAATTTAGCTTGCGATGATTCCAGAGTTGTGCTTGAGAAGGCATCGCTACAAGGAGTACAAGGAAGTATGCTTTGTTTTGGCTGATGCAATAGATGATGGTCTGGTATATATTTTACGGTGGTGTGTTTGTACATATACTGAGGTAAACCCAACCAAAAAAAAGTTTATTTCCATCTTTCCTTTCTTTGCTTGCTTTTACCGAACCAGCCACACCTCTCTTGTCAACTTTAACTATCACTGTTCACTGCACTGTGATCACAAATAACAAATAACACATTTTAATGGTTCCCAATTTATCATTACATTTTGTAAATCGTTTCTAAGTAAATGTGCATGTTTAAAACCACACAGAACACTAGATGCTAAATGAAAGAAGACGTAAAATGTGCTGATTTTATTTGTTGACAACAGGGAAACTAAATACTTGTCTGTATGGCTAAAACAAACATAAAATAAAGTCCCATAAGAAAATGGTAAAAATAATTATGAACCTGCAGTTAATCTAATTACCAAAAATGGTTCCAGAGGGAGGATAACAACTTTATAAGGAGTATCAAAAGTATGAATGGATATAATTTGTTACATTCACAGAACATTTTTGTGAACTTTTTAATTGCCAAAATGCATGGTGTAAAATGATCGGAATTTTTAATTACCTTATTAAATTACATATTTCTCTGGAACGGATAGTGTTACATAAAACAATAAATACACGTTTGTAGAAAATTTTGTGTACTTTAATTTTGTAACTGCATATAGTATGTAAAATATGAATGGTTTTTTAGATAATTTTGAAAAATAAGAAAATTGTACCTAAAAATCTAAAAATTTACATATTTAAGTGCATATTCCTCCGAAACGGTTAGGGTTACGTTCAAATGGCAAATACACTTTTTGTTGCAAATTTTGTGTACTTTAATTTTGTAATTCTATATGGTATGTAAAATATTGATATTAACAGAGATAATTAAGAAAAACCAAAAAATTGTACCTAAAATCCATAATGACGGCGCGAGCTCAAGTCTCACGTTAGGGGACTTTTAGTATGTTAAACTAGAAGCCTTAACGCACATTTTAAGCTAATTTGCAAGACTACACAATTTTTTGTTTTTCTTCAGTAATTTTAAAGCTAAATTGACTGGGCTATATACCTTTCGATTAAAAATGTGAAATCGAGTCTTAATGCTGACCAAAGACCTTTGACAAAAATATTACCTTGATTACTAATTCCGTGAAAAGTTTACTATTCGTTTTGTTTAACTACCGACTGATGCGTGTTGGTAGAGAAGAAGAAGCATATGTGAACATTCTTTAATCATAGTATGTCTACTATGATTATACAATTATAAAATATGCTTCTTCTCCTCAAAATATCTTCAGAGCAAGATGAGTTCTATCCCGACCGCACGCGTCCAGTAGCACTCGTTGGCTGTAATCCCTTCTTTGCACCCTCTGACCGAATCCACTAAGATTACTTAAATTCTGTTCTAGGTGACTATTAAAACCACACAAATTCGAAAACTAAACTTCTACTTAAACTACCATCGCTACTTCATACCTGGCTTTCTTTGTTGTTTCCAATTTGACAGTCTAATCTAAAAAATGTCATCTTACAAAGCACACAGTTAGCCTATCTAAGAGAAATAAGGCCAAGGTCTAAGAAGGATGATCGTTTTAGTATGTAGGTATTTTCAAACACGGTTAGCAAGTGTAAGTTGAATTTTATTTTTACTAACGGAATTTTTACTAAAAATTCCTGTTTTTTTAAATAAAGAAAGCAACGTTTAGGCAAAGGTCTCGACGCTAAAGGTTCTGTCATAGCACCTCAATACTGTAATTTCAAAGCACATCTGCACAACAATTCCGACACTGGTACCTTTCAATTATTTCTAGGCTTCAATCAGGTTTACTCTTAGGATCCCAAAACTAGAAACCATATATTTATGTGAAAATTGACTTTGCTAAACATTGCTAAACATTTTGCAGTAGACAACTGAGTGCGAGGGAGCGCTTTTATTTGGAACCCATGCTCCAAGTTGTACACTAACTGATGTACTTGTGTTTGAAATTGAATTTAAACACTTGATCAGTTTAGACGAAGGTCGACCCATTGCGAGGTGCGGAGAGTCAATGAGAACTTCCGGTTTGGGAGGAAGCAGCGAATACTCCGCAACATCATTGTGCGAGGTGCCATTCTATTCTGTAACTAAACCCGCGTCCTTAGCGAACACTCGTTTGCAATGTTTGTTGGAGATTAAATTGATCATCAAACAAAGGGAAAAAGTTATCGCCATATTAAAAATAAAATTAGTTATCAATATTTATTTATTAGCCTTCATATTGAACTAAAAACCTGTTAGTTCAATTCGCAATTTTTTTTAAATTATACAGTACATATAATCGACCAGTTGGCTTTTTTGACGTTTTTAAAAGTAAATATCACCCCTTGGACTTATCTAACATCTGATGAATAGCATTTTGTTTTGATAAATACAGTAGCATAATTAGTATTTTGCCATAGGTAACTAAGTAACTTGCATTTGTTAGCAAGACTAATCAAATCAAATCAATCCTTTTTGAAATGAATAAAGAAGACCCTTTTACCAACTTACGTCATGCTACGTTTTATTTGTTCGCTTTGTAAACCACGGTAATGTTTTAGGACAGTAAAAATCTGTCCCCTTTGAACAAAATACCATCACTGTTGCACATAAAATAAGCTCTTTTAAATGATAAATGACTTTATTTTATAAGACCAGTGGCGATTCCAGAATTGATTTACATCTGTCTCTTGATTGTACTGAAATTGTTCTTAAGCCGTTCGCTGTATAACAAATACACAGTTGCATACTCTATGTACAGTTGTCTCGCGTCTATTGAGATTTGCATTACTCTGTGTGCGGCGACAAAACGCCCGGTTATTAGGTCCGGATCCAGCTGGCAAGTCCAGCTCGCTCGTTAGACTTGACGCAGTTTCGGGACACCCTGTAATGCATCATATGGTTATTCTTGGCCAATAACATCCTTCTGGCGTTTTACAACTTGAACGCATTTGTAAAGTCGAGTCACAGCTGGTCTGAAATGGTGGACGATTGTCTTTGAACTTGGTAGTGGTCAAATATTATTTCATACTTTCTTGTTTGATGGCGTACCATTGTGTAGTATTCTTTTAACATGTTGGACTTTGTTATCACATTTTATAAAATAGCACCATTGCAACAGACCAGCACACACACAACATTTTAAATGCTCAAACACTTTTACTCGCAATAGGATTTATTTTAAAATATAAAAATACTGTAACATAGATGAGCTATTCCGTTTATGCCATTAAATATTACTATTGGTTTAAAATAATCCTTTACTGATCCAACTAGTAAATAACGCACATTTAGGGCCATACAATTCGCATTGCCTATTCTAACCCACAATACTTTTAGGGAAATATGAAATATCTTTTGATCTCTACTGTTTCGATTATACCTTCTTAGCAAATCGGCAAAATACTGACTATCACTATCATTGACATCATCTATTCAAATATCATATATTCGATCTACCATCTGCCATCATCTATTCAAATACATTAATGGACCATGGTATTAAATGGTATCATCATTTATCATCTCAATCAACTTCGCCGTCGTCGTCATCGTCGTTGTGTCGTCCTCGACGTCGCGTTGTCTTGTCGATCGTCATCGTCGTTGTGTCGTCCTCGACGTCGCGTTGTCTTGTCGTCATCGTCGTTGTGTCGTCATCGACGTCGCGTTGTCTTGTCGGCTTCGTCGTTGTCTTCGTTGTCAACGGAAAAAAAACAAAAACAACGACGATGAATCAATATATCAATAATTAAACAAATAAATCATTTACTTAACCAATCAATTACTGAACGTTAAAAAGTTATTTCCCTGCATAGCAGAGTAAACATAAACTGATTAGAAATTATATTTTCAACGTTAGAAGCTGTCATTCTGTTTGGTTCAAGATTGGCTGGAGGGGTTTGGTTCTCATTTTACACCTCTAATGAGGTTGCTGCTCTCCGTCAGCTGTTCAAACCATTCATTTATTTCTGAGAACATTTTCGCACTGAAGAACCCGCTGCAAGTCCGCTGTCTTTGTGAGTCATGAAGTAGAGCGACAATAGCGTATCCGCAGATGTCCCACACAATCTTGGCACTGCTTGACTGTCTCTCGCCTCTTGTCAAACCCCTTGTTAAAACGATTTTTGAAAAATTTCAGTCCAAACTTTTCGGGTTTACTTACTGAACTTCTCCATATAATTTAACATGGGCGAAGTTTATTTTCGCTTTCGTGTAAGTGTACTCGAACTCCGCATGATATGTTTCAGTGTCCCGATACCGAGATCAACTATCAACCTATAATTGTTTGGTTGATTCCTTCGATATACCGTTCCGACAACCTATGAGTCAGTAATTTTTCAAAATGGGGAGAATTAATCGTAATTAGTTATTTTAATTTCCCTGAAATAAGGTTCGTATTTGACAAGTGTTTATAAAACCTGTTTTATTTCTTAGTAATTTTAATTCAAAGATGGTTTCCTAAAATTTAGCTAAATCATTATTTACATTTAAATCAGAACTATCAACAAATATTATCATATGGTATTTGACACATGATCTTGTACACAGTAGCCAGCAAAAGCAAAGTCTTTTAAATAATTCCCAACACACTCCCCACCTAAATTGTTTCGTTCTCCCTAAATTTTGCGAAACAATTTACTAATACATATTTATTATTAAACGAGAATCACACATTCATAAGTTCTTTAAAACACAGTATTGCTCATCCTCGATTGTCCTGAAGACCGCTCTTCAACATGCTATTTAACGCTCCCCAGCGGTGGAATAAACGGAGCTTTGAACTTAAACTTTCCTTGTTGAATATTACAACTCTCCTCTTCATTTTTGTATCGATTCAAATCAATGAACACATCGTCTAGCTCATCAAAGTTCTGGACATTATATGAATGCGTGGTCTGTGGTTCACCTCTTCTTAATGCAGAACGTTTCCACAATTTGTTTGTCTTGGTGTCCTCTTCTTCGTTCTTCACAACAGGTTTCTGTTTTATGGTGGTAGAGATCAGCTTTGTTTTAGCAGATTCATTGTTCTCTATTGTAAGCTGGCATTTATTTCGAGGAAGTTTTTCACAATATCTTACTACATTTTGTTTAATGTTTATTCCAAATACCTCAGCCACTTGACCATTTTTTTCACTGTGACTTTGTTTCATACCAGTGTATTTACTTCCATGATGAAATTCATGATTGGTAAGTGTCAACAGTATGGAAGCTTTTGATTTATTTTCACTGACTGTGTCGGATTCACCAATAAGTGTCCATCCTAGTTTTGTCTTCATTGCTGCCAATTCATTGCTTATTTTTACAAACTCAGATGTGATCAACTTAGGCCAACTGTCAGCTCCTAGAAGTATCTGAATATCAGGGACTTGTTCTGGTGATTCACTAAAGTCTGATAAAATCACCCCTTTTGTTTTCAATGACTCATATATTTTCATATCAGTTATTTTAGGTATGGACCCACAAATACGAGTTGTGTCCAACACTTTGAACTCTTCTTCAAACCCATCTGATGAGGACTTAAGTTTAACAGAGTAGATTCCATGGGATCTTGAACTCGTTTTTTGTCCTCCAAACAATTCTTGACTTGTTACAGTTTTACCCAGTCTTTTTAGTTTTAAGTCAGTTGCACACGATTTCAAAATGTAGCTCCTTTGGCTTCCAGAGTCAAACAGCGCACGTACTGAGTTTTCCTGGTTTCCCATGACAAGTTTTACAACAAGAGTGCTTAAGTAAACAACGGGCGTCTTACTTATGCTTGAGAGCAATGCCTGGCTTGGATTATTTTCAGTAGTAGGCATCTTTTCTATTGAATTTTCATTGTTAATAAAGGAACGATTGTTTTTATTATGTGGTTCTTCACACATAATCGGATAATGCTTTCGTAAACATACTGCGCATTTTATTAAAGCCTTACAGGAGTTGCTCATATGTCGGAATTTTAAGCATTTAAAACACGCTCCTTTTTTCTTCAAAATTTCTTTCCTTTGTTGGAGTGTCATATCCAGAGCTTTCACACAGTCTTGTGATCTATGATTTTTTTCGCAAAATACACATGCAGAGGAATCTGAAACATGCGTCGTCGTCGTAAGAGCTGCTGCTAAGGCTGTTTATCGAAAGGTCTTCGTTTTTTATTTTGCTCACAACCTTTATTTGTTTTGTTAGTAGATCTATCAGAATCTTGGTAGGAGTTTGGTTGGTACTTCACATTCTGTTTGTAACTGGAGACACCAAACCCTTCCAATGCCAACGATACCTTCTGCTCTCCCTCAACTTCGTTCTTCAGAAAAGTTAATAGATTTTCTAAAACTTCTTTTGATGAGTTTTCGTGACTGTTCGAATTGTGATTCGTCGTTCGTTGCCAAAGTTTCAGAATATCTTCCGGTAGACTAGATGTCACCATTGGGAACAGCAGGGAGGCACAGTGTTCGGATGTTACACCAAGTGTGTTAAGATTTCTTAAGTGAGACTGTATCTTGTCATACAAAACAGACAAAGGTGGCTTCACTGTACTCGTGACGTTGTGAATTGTCAAAGACAACATCTGCCTCATGTAATATTCTTTTAGTAGGTCGTCCCTTCCAAATCGGCTTTTCAATGCTTGAACGACTTCCTCATACATTTCAGGCGTTGCAGGATAGCTTTCGACTAATTCACGAGCAGGTGATCCAATCGAAGTTGCCATTATGAGATACTGGATCTTATCGGCTGGGTCGATATTCTGGTCTTCATGGAATTTCTTGAATTGAGACCAAAACGGAAGCCATTCGCCAAGATCCCCGTTAAATTCTTGTAATTTCAAGTAAGGGAGCTTGTATGGGCGACTCGCCTTACATGACTCTGATCCAGAACAAGCACTTCTTTCAGTTGATTCAGTTCTTGCCTCTTGATTCATTTTCTCATTATTTCTTATTCGATCTACTTTCTCGCAAGTAGTGTGATACTGTATTGAATATTCGCTCTGTCCTTGAAGCTCTTCATCAATTTCTTCATCTCTCGTCTCTTCATCTTCTAGCAATTTATCATATATAGATGAATTCAATTCATTGAGGGACGAAAAATGTGTATTTAGGACTTCAAGTTGTGCAGATACTTGAATCAGATCGACTGTTTCTTCTTTTAAATGATCTTCTACTTTTTTCACTGCCAAAGTAAAGGCTCTTCTTATAGCAGTTCTAGATCTCTTCAGTTTTGATATTTCTGACATATTCAGATCCTTGAGTTAATTCAAAACAAAATTCAAAACAATCTTTTAAAATTTAACAAAACAGGGTCGGTAAAACTTGTCATCAAATGTCCTGTCACGGTCGCCACATTTTCAAAATGGGGAGAATTAATCGTAATTAGTTATTTTAATTTCCCTGAAATAAGGTTCGTATTTGACAAGTGTTTATAAAACCTGTTTTATTTCTTAGTAATTTTAATTCAAAGATGGTTTCCTAAAATTTAGCTAAATCATTATTTACATTTAAATCAGAACTATCAACAAATATTATCATATGGTATTTGACACATGATCTTGTACACAGTAGCCAGCAAAAGCAAAGTCTTTTAAATAATTCCCAACAGTAATGACAATTCCGACAGTAATGAGGAAGTGACATCGATAGCCACCAATAACCAAAATCAAGGTCAATTTTATTAATAGATTTTTTTACTAACAATAGAACATTCCCTTATAATGAAATGTTATAAAATTGAACTAAATGTAATACACATAATCAAAAACTAAATTGAAAAGTTACTAACATAAAATAACTATACAACTTACCTTATTTCCCACAGTTCGTAATTTTTAACTGAGATGCTCACTAACCATATCTCTTAGAGTAACCATGCACGCAATCGATAAATACGATGGAGTAGTACGCTATTATTGTCATTAGGTTATTGTTCATACGAGTATTATGCAAATGAGCTTGAGAATTTTTCATAAAAATATGTTAATAGTTTTTACATGTTTTTTTTGTGCAATTAATATTGACCGTAGAGACAATACTTTGTAGATTTAAAAATAATTGTTTGCAGTGTGTTTTACTGTGAAGATTAAAGAAAATATAAGTCCCACGGCTTTATTTTGCATTTTAAATAGTGTTCTCATGTTACTTGAATTTCCCCAAACTATAGTCCTGTATGTTAAACGCGAGTGAGTGAGCATAATAAACTTAACTTAAAAGAACATTAAATTTAATTCAACATTCATTTCCATTAATATGATCATTTACATTCATTTTGATAGTGAAAATCTGATCTCTATATCTTGGATTCCCCGAAACTAAAAACTTAGGTATGTTGATATTTACTCAAATTAATGTTTTACAATAACGTTATTATTTTACACAGATCGAAAATTATATTATTTTACAACAACACTCTATTATATGCTTTATTAAGCATATAATAGAAAATTCATCTTGCATTAACCCAGGGCCCATATGCATGATGAGAATATAACAAATGTAAGTTCTGAAAATAATTTTTACATTGGGCGCTCGTACTATTTATTTTAAAATCTCTAACAAGATTTACACAAAGGCGCGAAAGCTCTCACTTCAACAGTAAATTTACTCCTTTGAACTAAGATAAGCTAATGCTGCTTGGTGAAAATAGGATCAAAACCAAACCAACGTTTGGCAGACTAAATCAGGTGCCGACACCACTATTGAACAACTGCGACGGTAGTTGAGACTCTTTTACAGGAGCCTACACGTGAATGTAGGTTGATTTTTCTTATCAAAGTTTGTATTACACGTGTTATGGCGACAACATAACATGTAGAAAAACTCTGTTGGTTTGTCTGTAACCAATTTTAGTTGGCGGTATTGTAAAATCATGTATTCAAAGGAATATAATTTATTGTTTACGTCAGGTATGAAGGCCTATTGTTTAAACCTCAAAATTTTAAATAAAAAAATGTAAACTAAATACCTTTAAGGACTGTTTACCTCGCTGATTAAGTGCAATATTTATAAACACATAATAATGCTTCCAAGTAGTGAAAAAAATCACATCTCATCAGCAAAACTAGTTACGTCAGCGAATTTGCAATGCATATGAACTCTACCATAATATACTAAAACCATTGTAAGTGTTGACATATCCATGTGCAAAGTGATGTAGACTTCTGCCCGTCATCATATGTCCTGAAAACAAAATCTATCGAGCAGTTAAGAAACATTTAAACATTTTTTTGCTAAAAAAAACCAGTTTTACCTTTTCGGAAGTAAAATAAATAATCAAATTTTGAATTAGGTATGCATGTAATTGTTGCACTTCCAGGTATAAACGATTTCGTATTTGAATCAATATTATATATCAAATGACCACTGATTTTACTAGCATAAAAAATAAGATATTGCAATGACCAACAAAAACAGCAGCGAGCATGCTCTTGTTGGGGAGGGGGGCCTTGTGACCTTTGAACCCCATTTTACAAAAATATCTTATTTCAGGTGATTTTTTAGTTGCTCGCAGGTATTTATGCTCAGTAATGAACATTATGCTGAAAGTTCAATGCAAATCATAAAAAGGGTAAAAAATCATAAAACGAGTCAAAGATTAAAACTTATCTTCCTTGGAAATACTTGAATACTTGGAAAAAGTTGAAATAAATCATTCGAAAAATATTAGTCGAAAACATTGGTGGTACTAGTTTACAAAATACTTCGTCTTAAAGTGTTAACTAAAACATACTTTTTCGGTCATAATTGTTCTGTATAGCCCAACACAAAGGGTCGAGTCAAACAAACACAATAAACTTCCAGCTTTAAGTCCAATCACCTTTAGACTTTTATAAACATTCTGATAAAACAACTGGAACACCAAAACATTGCACTGCACAGTATAATCTTATTCCGAAAAAGATGAAAGAAATCTAACTGGCCATTTGTGTATAAACGTTTTGTTCCACTACAAACACCGTACAGTCATGAAAATACAAAATTGAAGTCGGTTTGCAAGTCTGTTCGCAGATGCGGGGCTAGGATGCGATTATGACGTAACAGTTATTCTGAGGCCTGACGTCAGAACATCCAACACGCTGGAGCCACTGTGTACACGCGAAACACCAACACTAACAGACTGTGGGGCTCCGCAACTCGCCCAGGGACGCTGCGATACCATCGGTGTTCCAGTTAGGCATCGGTACTTAGCATCCAACACCGGTGGTATCGTTATCAGCATCGACAATTCTATTATTTTACTGGTGGCGTATCTGCACCCTGGTTTGAACAACAATGCTCGAAGATTAAAAAAATGCAATTTATCGAAAAATGTTTTTGTTTAAAGAGGATCGAGTCTCTACCTTAAAAGCTAAAATTATTGTTTTAGAGGTTTTTGTGTACACAATAGTATTTTATACTTCAGTATAAAAAGTTCGACAAATTTTATCAGCCTAAAATAAAGTTTAGTGATTGTTGCAAGCCTTTTTTAAAGTTGATATTAAAAAAACTTTTGATCATATTTTTTATTTTAAAGGTAGGCCTATACCATTTTGTTCATCATGAAATTTACTTTAACATTAAGTATTTTGAAGATGCTAAGTCGTCATTTACTATTTTTGTGTGCACTAACAAAATTGTAAACCTTTACACTGAGCTGTTTGGTACCATAAAAAAGAGAATAAAAGTTGTGTATTTTTTCATATTCAGGGATATGTAATAAGTATACAAAGAATAAGGTGCAAAAAATTATTATTTCAACATTTTTTTAAATGTTGGGTAATTAAGGTAAAGACTTCCCTTAAAACAAACAACTTACTATACGAGTTATTTGCTCCAAAACTAATGAGGTAGTTTTTAAATTCAATTAAATTCACTAATTTAAATGCGGTTGAATAAATTTCTTTCAGTTACAGTACAACTATTTTTTATTTCGAAACTTTTATGGTAAATTAAAAAAGTGCCCACTAACCTTTTAGTATATTTATTGTACATTTGTATTCTAGCCCACACCTGAACTATTTGATATAGTAACTACTTAATTTGGACCAGTTGAGTGATCTTTGGCTACTGTCGTAGTTCCGCCATATTAAACCCCTTTTATAAAAATAAAGGTGGTGTTGTGACCCATTATTTCAAAATTAATTTTTCCACTAATTATAATGCAGCAATCAGTTTCAGATAAATTCTCAGTGATTCCTCAATAAATGAAACTTTTAGCTCTTATACCCCCTATTTTCTACTGATTCCTTTTTTTGTTTTTCAAGTATATTTTTGGAGCTCTAATGAAAACTGCGAATTTATTTGACAGAGGACAACAATTACAGCTTTCATTTCACGCCTGGCTCGTTGTGACATTGTAGTTTGCCCACCGACGCTCGCCAACACTTTATGCGCAAGGTCCCCGACGGAGACACTCCTTTAAATTTATTAAATCCGGGGTTTAAATTGCACACTTTATGAACTGCTTGGCAAAACCTCATGGTAAAAGAGTTACATTTGGTCGCTAAAAAACCAATTTACGAACTTCCGAATTTACAGCCAATTTATTGTTAATTTTTACATACCAATTTTACCTTAATAAAATCCTCTTAAAAGTACTCCTCCACTTGGGCATGAACGTTTCTAATATCTCAGGATACTTTTCAATACCCCCGTCGCAGCAGACCTGCATACTCAGCGAATTTCAAGTGCAAAACAACATATTTCAATTCAACATAGCGAGATTTGACATGTTTTTGTAAGCTCCATAAGAATAACATGGGGAATGAGTATGCAGGTTTGCTGCTACAGGTATATTAAAACTGGGTGGTTTTAATTCAATATTTAGTAGATCTGAACTAGAAGAAGCTATTTACCAAGTTTTAACAAGATATGTTGAGAAATAACCGAGATATAGAATTTTACTTATTTCCCATAAGGTTAACATTGGGACAACGTACTGTGTTTACCACTTTCAATATCTCGGTAACCAATGGACATAGAACAGTGATTCAAATTACTAAATTGTTTGTTTTTTTGAGCTGAATTCAATGGTGCCCACAAAAATTCGATAAATTTTATTTTTCTATGTAAAAAACTCAAAATCCCATTTTTGTGGGGGGTTTATTCCCCTTTACCCCCCCTTCCGGTGGTCCGATCGGGCTGGTTCACGAACTCGTCCAATTGATTACCACTTTTCATGTCCGTACCAAATTTCATAAAGATCGGACCATTTTTGCGGCCGTTATCGTGCTAACAGACACACACACACACACACACACACACATATATATATATATATATACATATATATATATATATATATATATATATATGTATAAATTCGAACGAATGGTGTTTTTTGCTTCTGGGGACCCCAAAATGAAAAGTTAACATGGTCTCGGACTTAGGTCTTACCATGAGTACTACCGTAATAGCTTATTCCTTTAAGGAAATTCGCTAATAAAACAATAGTTTTTGAATTATTGTACTTTCATGATAGCAACACGTTATTAGTTACCACTAATTTATAATAAACAAGATGCCTTATTCTTTCTTCGCATGCGTTTTAAAACGTATCATTCCTTGGTAGAGATTCAAATATTAAATAATTAAATAATTTCTGCTCTTGAATATTTGTTTGCGCATCCTTCACTGGGATTTTTAAAATTTTAAATGCTTACGGGACAAAGCCAAAGTTAAAAGAAAATAATTTGTCTATTTGTTACTCCTCCCAATTACCCTCCCTAGAATTACCCTCCCTAGAATATATCAGATAAAATGGTTCGATAGTTTAGGCGTGATGAGGCTCCAAACATCAAACAAAATATCAAACTCACAAACCGTATTCTGACTTGTAATACCAGAAAAATAGGAAAGAGGTAGTGCCTGGTGGTAATTTAATGTTTACCTGTTCATCCCATTACCATAAACAAATTTTAGAAATAGCGTTGACTTTGTAATAGTTTCTGTATTGATGAACGAACGAACGAACGAAGTTGGTGTTCGTGGGATCATGATGCTGCTCTCTGGCGGGATTCTTGTGCACGAGTAAGGAAGAGACATTAGGAGAACGTTATTAGCGAATTTCCCCTATAGGGAATTAGCGAATTTCCCCTATAGGGAATTAGCGAATTTCCCCTATAGGGAAGAAGCTATTACCTCATGGTAAGACCTAAGCTCGGGACCACTATACTTTTCGTTTTGGGGCCCCCAGAAGCAAAAGACACTATTCGTTCGAATTTATATATATATATATATATATATATATGTGTGTGTGTGTGTCTGTTAGCACGATAGCGGCCGCAAAAATGGTCCGATCTTTATGAAATTTGGTACGGACATGTAAAGTGGTAATCAATTGGACGAGTTCGTGAACCAGCCCGATCGGACCACCGGAAGGGGGGGTAAAGGGGGATAAACCCCCCCAAAAGTGGGTTTTTTGAGTTTTTTACATAGAAAAATAAAATTTATCACATTTTTGTGGGCACCATTGAATTCAGCTCGAAAAAACAAACAATTTTGTATTTTGAATCACTGCTCTATGCCCATTGGTTACCGAGATCTTGAAAGTGGTAAATACAGTACGTTGTCCCAATGTTAACCTTATGGGAAATAAGTAAAATTCTATATATCGCTTATTTCTCAACATATCTTGATAAAACTTGGTAAATAGCTTCTTCTAGTTCAGATCTACTAAATATTGAATTAAACCATCCAGTTTTAATATACCTGTAGCAGCAAACCTGCATACTCATTTCCCATGTTATTCTTATGGAGCTTAACAAAACATGTCAAATCTTGCTATGTTTGCTTGAAATACGTTGTTTTGCATTTGAAATTCGCTGAGTATGCAGGTCTGCTGCAACGGGGGTATCGCTAGGTTTTTTTTACGTTTAAGTTTAATTTTCTACACTCGTAATAATTCTAAACCCCTCTTAAATTAGTTAAAGATTCGTTTACCAAACAGCAACTTAACTTGACTTAACTTGGTGTTATTAATTATTTTGTGATATTGGTTTCTTCTTTGAAATCAACTTTTTATTGTTCGTGAGTCACATCCAATTAGGTGATGGAAAAAGCGAATTACCTAATAAAATTTTTTTTAGTCCTCCATGGAATCTTCATTTCCCACGCTAATATAGACTTTCTCTTGTTAGATTGCTGTCGTTCTCTTCAAACAAGTATCAAAATATAATAACTTTTTATGCATATTTGTCTTTTTCTCTATCAGTAAGGCTCATTGTTAAGTTTATCCAGTTTAAATTTAATTTTGAACAATATTTAAATGTGACTGGCCTGCATAAAACACGTTTTTGAGCGAGAAGTAAATAGTTTCCATCATTAAAAGGAAATACTCGGAGCAGTTTTTGAGATAATTTTGCAATCAACAGACCAATCAATCAAGCAAACAAGCATACAAACAATAGTAAAAATCAAGAAATGTTAACTCAATGTTTAAAGCGAGCTGGTGTTTGTACAGCTGGCCTTGGTTTTCCCGGTCCTCCCTTGCCAACAATTGTCTTAAAGTATCGCGTCCAACGCCTTGCAGTAAATAGGCCAACACAACTACACGGATCAAGACACCGGCATTATACCCTACATTGCTTGCTTGGATTTAGCCTTGACCTATTTGTTTCATTTTTTAAATTAAAATCATCCCCATGTCATGATGAAGTCACGTTCTCCAAACCGCGAGAACACTATTTTGCAGATCAACCAACACAAACCGTTCATTATATATAAAAAAAAGTCACGTAAGCAAGTATAGGTTTTGCCAGGTGTCACAGTGTGGTTTTTATGTGTGTAAACTAAAATAATTTTGATTCAACATTTTAAAAATATGACATCATATTTCTATTAGAAGTTAATAAATATGGCCTTAGTTTTTATCCTCCTAGGATGGCATTAATTAATATTTACAGTTTCCTGTTAGCTCGCATTTATACACTTATAAATTCAAGTTTACCGTGTAGTAGATCGTTGGGGCTTGTTCCTTTAACTTAACAAATTATGAAAAATCAAGGATTATTCAACTTAGGCTAGAACATTGCCTTATGGTAAAATCCTAGGTATTATTGGCCACATCATCGTATGAAAAGCTTAGATGTGATGGTTTTGTTTTATCTTGGAGATTGCTTGGAAATGAAATTTTTTTTAAATAGGCCTACAATAATAAAATTACTCAGCTTTTATATCATGACGATGTGTTGCTTGTGGTTTCAACTGAAACAGGAATGGCCCATCCTCCAGAATAGATCTCTCAGACGACTAACGGTGGGGGCAAGAATCGAGCACTTGGGCAGGCCCGGATCAGTAGAATCATTATTAATTAAGGATTGCCCAATGTCCACCTCCCAATGTGTGGCTTGTCAATTACTATCCAGGCAAATCAAATAAAACTGAGCACCTCAGACTCATCATGACTCAAACGGCGGTAATACAGGGTGTTTTTTTTTTAACGCAGCCCATTTTTAAGAGTGAATAATGCACATAATATAAAGATGAAATGAGTATTGTTTTATTAATCTTTACATTTTATACAACCTATTATTTAAGTTTTATCACATTTAGCTTACATTATGTGTTCAAACAATCCGCCAGTGACATGTAAATAAAGTTGTGCTCTCTTAAACAAATTCCTGAACAAGTTCTGCAAAGTACCTCTTTGAATTGCTTGTATTATTTTTTATGTTTGTTTTGAGGTGCTGAATATCTTGTGAATTGTTTTCGTAGGCCTTACTTTTTATGTATCCCCAAAGAAAATAATCTAGTGGGGTCAAATCAGGGGATTTTGGGGGAATATAAATAGTAATTAAATAAAGTTTTGGGTTGCGTTTGAAAAATAACACCCTGTGATAGGGTGGTTGACTGCAGCACTGATGAAGAACTACACAGATTGGCAACCCAATGCAATTTTTCTTGCCCGGTTTTTTGGGCGGGGTCAAGATCGTTGGCTTTTTTGTCGCCATAATGAATTGTTATCAAGGACGATTTCGTCTATATCAAATGTTTAGGTCCCAAAGAACAGATGTAGCTAATAATAGTTTTGATTCCAGTGTCATTTTGGTTAACAGCTCAACGAACTTGACGCCGCTAGAAAAAACGGGCGCGAAAAAAATGCATTTGGTTTCCATTCTGTATGTCCATCTGTGACCGCAGTCTACGCAGAAACTGAAATCAATGTGATATTAATCACCCTCGGGATGAGTGGTATGGCAGTCACTGTGCGATCTAACCAAATTTTCCATAAAGATTATAAAACTAAACATGACACGCTAAGCGCAAGTCAGAGGTTAACTGCCGAAACGAAATTGCGTAGAGGAATTAAGAATTGCAAACTCAGTGGTTGCTTTACAAACGCGGAATCGTTCTCTGTCAACCGATTAAATGAACGGATTCAGTTTCGTTCCTTTTTTAAGGCGTTGCGATAGGTTTTCCCACTCTGTATCGGCAGATCTAAAAATGGTAAAACTCAATGCTGCTTTACTTAGAATAATGTTTCTAATAAAACGTATGTTTTTAAAACGTTTTATTTATTTAACATAATTATTTTATCTTTGAAAACTTTATATTTATTTTAAAACATTTTATTGATTCTCTCTTCAGTTTTTAGTCAAATGTATTTATTTATTATTTTGATACTTATTATTATTTTAGATTCAACACCACTACACAAAGCATTAAAAATCTTGCAGTTGGTAGTCCTGTAAATAAGTGCCTGTCCATCAGCACTTTAGGAATTATTAATCACTAAGAAGCACTTCTGACGTTTTATGCACTTCTAACGAAACTCCAGAAAGTTAGTTTACTAATATGATTAAATAACTCAAAAAATTGTGAATCTACTCTTACCGATAAGTCCTCTTTTTGTAGGTAAATGTCTTCCTCCCATGTTGTTGGTCTGGAACCCTCCCGGGGTCGAAGCACTGGCCTATTTTCATCTACATCTGACGACTGCCAAAGTGCGAAGTCGACGTCCCGTCATGCGAATCTTGTGTCACTTGTTTGACGGCTCGTCTGCCATCAGCTACTCAACGGAGTAAAGACAAAAAACAATTTACAAAAAGTGTTTAATGTACTTTGGGATCACGCGATTCGATGTTGCAAAATAAGCCTCTGGCACAAATTTAATCATCACTCAATATGTGAAGGTTAGACTTGTTAAACGTAACTTTCTGACGTTCAAATTGAACTTTTTAGTCTTGTTTGGTTGTTTCCTAAACAATAATTTAATCTAATTTAGACAGACTAAACGACTTGGACATGAGAGATGGTTAATCTATAGTTTTGGTAACCCCAAAAATAATTAAATTTCTTAACTCAAGAAGTCTAAATTTTAAATTTGTTAAATGTAGCAGCCCAACGTATTTTTATAAATTCATTTTTTATTTTGATTGTGGATCTATAACAACGTAGGTTATGTAGTTACGGCATTCAAATTAGAAAAATACCACTTCCCAAGGTTTTTCATTACAGTGGTTCTTTCACCATTGAAAAGTTACATTAGATCGCAAAATGATTAGAGAATAACCAAAGTAGGAATCAATCACAATTTTAGGAAACACATACTTTTCATGAAATCGCAGACGATTTTACATGCTAATAAGAGTCAAAGTCGATTTCGAATTGTCAGCCGCATGTTATGTGGTGTTATGGCGTCTTGCTAACACTGTGCTGTTGTGTTGCAGGGGTCATGGTCTAGCAAGAGTCCCGGCACTGCGGCCTCGGATAAGGCCCCAGCTTCCTCATCGGTTGGTATTTTTTGTCAAAAATTAACATAATTTAACGTTAACAATTATCAACAAAAAATAAACGTCAAACAATTAACGTTTGTAGTTTAATTGCATACGATTGTCGTTTGAAAAAAATCACTATTGGCAGAAAGTAGGCAATCCTGGAATTGACAATAATATTCATAAAAACATAAGTTTTATTGTAGTTACAGCCATTTTATGTTAACAAATGCATGTTGTATTGCCCTAAGTTTTTTTAGTTTTTCAAAAAAATATAAATTTAAACTTTAATACAAAAACTAGAGCTAACATGGATATCTAATGTTAATATTCAGACTTTTTTATATTAGAAATTTTTGGGGATTCTATAAATAATAAAAATTCCTTTCAAATATCCTTAATATAGTATATATTTACAAAGCACGGTTGATATAGAAAAAAACTGTTCTATCATAAAGACATTTTGCCCAGGTAAATAAATAATTATTCGGACGAGTTAGAAAACTAGCCCAAAAGAAATTTCTTCCATAAACATTTTTCTAATTTTTTCTATAAAAGATTTTAATAATATTAGTACAATTTTTAAGCTCCTCAATGAATTTAGCTATGAAAAGAAGCTTTGTGTTTTAAGAATTACAAGGCACGTTATTTCAATGTTAAATTGAAAAAAATAAACACTTCACTGACTGTAATTCACTTATTTATCAACATAGTAAAACTTGGTTGCTCTTTATACTGCCGGTTTTACAAAGTTGAGGTTTATTGGGTAGTGACCTAATATGCCCTTCCCTTCCACTGTAATGGAAGCAAACTTGAGTTCTCACATCCTCTTTTATTCTTAGGGAGGAAATGATTTATGCTTGTTTATGGATTTACATTTATTTTACTTCATAAGAAGCTTCGTCCAAATTCACAGAGTATGCAGGTTTGCAGGAACGGTTTTTTTTATTTTTGTCAAGTCGTTGGCTTGTTTGAATTATTCTGGTAATTTATTGTAAATTATATTGATAGTATTTTTTTAGTTTCATTTTTTGTGTTATTCATGAGATTGTGTTGATGCGACCGATAGCTGTAAATTTACGACGCCTGCTTGTTAAAACAAGTTTAACCACGACTCGGAATATTCAACTACTTTTTAATGAACGTTATTTATTTATTGTTCACTTAATCATTTATAAGCCTTTATAAACAAATGTTTTACACTGTATATTAAAAATATCTAGACGAAATGAGAAAACTCCCCGTCACTAGCCTTCTATATCGTTACAAATGTAATTGCCATAGCTGATGGATTAAGGCTCACTGGATGAACCAAGTTTATACAGTGCTCGATAGTTCATTATTCTTTTCTAATTTTTACATCCTTCTTCGGTTATAAAACATATGAGTGGATAGCTTTAGTTTTACAATTGTGATTGCGATTTCGTTGCCATCCAGTTTAGCAACCCATATGACCCCATATTATTTTTTTTTACTTTCTACGAAATTAGACTCTGAGTGGCCAAGTAACCTGCGTGGAACACGTTTTTGAGCTACAAAGAACCTATTTACAAAGTTGTAAGGAAATCCTCGGTGCCGTTTTTCAGATAGTATATTGTGCAAGCAAGCATTAACTACTCGTGAGATGAGATTAGGACTCTCTGGTTAGGCTGATTTGATGTACTATATTTCTCCTGTACGGAGGACGGATACAAAAGCAGTTATTCAATTTATAGCGATAAGGAAGACATTTATTGGCGAAACACGTTTTAAACTTGGAACAAAACCACAGTTTAGATTGTGAAATGAAGAGTCACTAACCTCTTCTATTCTGAGCGCCACTAGATCAGCATGTCTATACAATCGCCCACAACAGATTATCATGATCATTCTGTAGATGTTATTGTACTACTGCTGCCACCCTTTCAATAATAAAAAGGAGGTAGTTAGATAATTGCAAGTAATTTTAAACGTTAATCCAGAAAATTTGATTTCCCGATGTTCAAAACGTCGATATTGTTGTAGAAATTAAAAGATGTAGGCTAATAAACTTAATTTGAGGGAACAAAACCACAGTTTAGATTGTGAAATGAAGAGTCTGCTAACCACTGTCACCCGTGAATTGATCAATACTTTTCGCTACACAGCTGATGAAAAAATAATAAATTTTATTTTGTTTACATCGGAAAAATCTAAAAGAGTTATCAAATTTTACAAACATTGTTTTTGTGAAGTAAACAACGAATTTTCGAAGGTGATAAACATGTAACGAAAACAGTTGATTTCACAGTAGTGTAGTGAAAAAAAATCTTTAATCGTCATATTTTCTATAATAATGAATTGTTTTATTACACTCTGAGGAACGGCGCTATCATTGATTTGCCGTAACAACAAAAATTAAGATCAGGGAACTATTATCTCTACATATTGTGTCCTTATGATTGGTAAAATAAAGCCATATTGGTTTTTCATAAAGGAATGTCACAAACTTTGGGAAATTATTCCTCTAAGAAAAATAAAGAAAAGGTATTTATTTATTACTATACGTTTTAAACGTTCGGTCTGCCATTTGCCAATCTGTAAAGTTTTTTACCTAATTCCTCATAACTTTTTAAACCATCAGCGACAAACTTGGTGCACGGGAAGAATGACTAATAGAACTAATTATTGTTGTACCTATTTTGGTAACTTGAAGGAATAACAAGTTTTTTCAGTTCACCCATTCAAAATTGCGCCATTTTTAGTGTTTTTTCATATCTAAAAAAATATAAACTTTACTAGTAGTTTCCAGTTAATAATAATAACTAAAAAAAAATTCGACGATTTAATATTTACATTTTTGTGTCGTTTTGTCACTATAAGTAAAAGAATGCATTAACAGATCAAAAGTTTAAAAGCTTAACATTGTTTTAATGCTACCAGCTACGTTAAAACCTTGACTGGACGCTAAAATATTGTTTTGTCCACTTACTCGAGTGTAAAGGCCTATCCAAAATCAAACTCAAGAATAATCAACATACGTTTACGTCTAAATTTTTGTAAATACTTTTCAAAGACTCCATCCAGTATTTTAAGGAGAATATGAGGGAGGGGTGGGTAAGATGATAACCTTGTGTCAGTGACGAAGGCCTGTCTATTTATTTTATCAGGATTATAAATTAAAAGCCGAATAATCAATAGCAGCAGTTCTAAATCCTGACGAGGCCATCTGAGTTTACCATGAGTTAGATCTGAGTTTGCTGCTATAAATACGTTGTGCCCAGTACTGCAGCTCATTAAGCCCTTGGCCTTGCTCAGAGCTCTCGGAACACTAAAAATATAAATAGCCCGTGTAATTCACCCCCACATAGTAATTAGTCACCGGCCAGAATATTGTTTGGCACGGAAACTTAATGACATTACGCTGTATCTAGTATTGTATATTTTTCAAGTAAAGTGCCGTAAAGGAACGGTACAGGAAGACATTACCGTAAGGAACGGTTCTTACTTCTTGATTAGGGAAAGGGATTATAAAACAGAGACGGTCACGTGGGTCAAAACCTACCGCACTCGAAAATGAAAACGAAAATCCTGCACTCGCTTTCGCTCGCGCGGGAACTATCATGCTCGTCCGGCAAAACAGTTCTTTACGACCTATTAACGTAATATTCTATAGTCGTGGGGTTATTAAAATTTTTTCGCGGTTGACAGTGTTAACGGAGGAATGCTCATGGAACATTTTACATTCTCGACTTCATCATCTCATCATATTTTATACAAACATTAATGTATTCTTTTGATTTTTCCTAAATTTTGCAAAGGGTCTCTTTTAGGTCTCTGTATGGTCGAACCTGTTTTAGTTTAGACAAAATTGGGAGTAACTCCTAACTCTAGGGGAACTTACGTATGCTGCACACAAAATTACTAGATAAAAGGACAAGAGTGTTTCCAGCCCTTTGCAAACAAACTATATAATCCCACCGATCAAGATAACTATAGTAAAATTAAACTTGGAATAGGTCTGGCCAGCTCGTTTCCGAAGACAGCCGAAGGCAGCTAAGGATCGCTCGGGAGCGATCGGCTACGAATTCTTTCACTTTGTTGCCAAGTTGTGCAGGGTCTCAGTGTCCTTGCAGTCATCCAACCCCGTCCACCCTCTGTGCCATTTGGAAGTCCGTAAAACAAAATATGTGTCATAAGCCTATGTCAATCGGCTAACTAAAAGCCCTTCAACCGACTAGGCTTTCATTTTAAAACCTTCCATTATTTCTTTATGAGATTTTTTAAAATTAATTAATTATCTTAATGTCCCTTATGTAAATGTCATTTTATAAATTTCTCTCTGCGTATCGGTGCTGTTTTTAGCTGTTCTTCACAGGCATGTGAGGGCCAATATGATTATTTCAATTACACTGGAATACGCAGCACTGTCGTATTCAGATGACAAATTTAAGATGTGAAC
This sequence comes from Flexamia atlantica, assembly GCA_035578135.1. Classification (NCBI taxonomy): domain Eukaryota; kingdom Metazoa; phylum Arthropoda; class Insecta; order Hemiptera; family Cicadellidae; genus Flexamia; species Flexamia atlantica. The sequence goes on along the minus strand of JAQJVK010000008.1, from coordinate 38,018,982 downwards.
TGAAAATTAGTCTTGAAAAATTCTGTTCAACCACTAGGCCTCTAAAACCAGAATTAGAAGTGCGACAAGTCTACAGATACCAGGGTAAACACACAACGGATGAATGGGTCACCGGATAGGGCGGGAGGTGTCAAAGGCGCGGCGTGTGGTGGTGGTGAAAATTGACAACCCTGTGACCCGACTTTCTCCAGCGAGCCGGTCCGGGCGATCTTCGGCTACCCTCGGCTGTCATCGGCCGGCTCTTGCCCGACCTATTCTAAGTTTAATTCGACTTTTTTTTAATAATTATATCGAAATTTGAAACCATTAAACATAATGCCGAAATAGTTTAAAAGAAAATCCATGATCCTACCCAAAGCCAAAGTGTACCATAAGTGGTACGCCACATCGATAGAGATAACAGACAAACTAAATAAGATTCTGTAAGGTAAAACCATATTCTTAATTTTTGCCATTATCTTCACAAATAAAACTTCACGAAGTAAATATCATTGATAGTGAAAACGTTACGTTTCATCTCGAAAGTATACACAAATCTGTTTTTTTCTGTTTCAGCTGGACAGGAGCAGTCGGTATGGATCGACTAGCCTCGGGGGCGGCCTCAAGGCCTCAGGCACCTCCGCCTCGACCGCCCCAGCGGCCTCCAGCTACCGACCCCTGACGGCGACCTCAGTGAGGGACCGAGCCGCCCAGCTGGACCCTCCCGCCCCCGCCGACAAACCGTCCATCCGCGAGAAGTACGCCAGCAGGAGCTACGGCGTCGACTCCATCCTGCGGAAGAGTCCCGAGCCCAAACCGGACGTCAAAGTCTCCACCTTCAAGCGGTACGGGTCTGGCTACAGCCCTACGTCGGAGACGCCGACCCTGCGGTTCGGGAGCACCAGCAGGTTCGGGGGCCAGATAGCGAGGAGTCCGATAACGGAGAAGTCGCCGACCGTGTTCGGAGTGTCGGGCTACTCAAGGACGAGAGACAAGGATGAGAGGGAGGAGAGATCCGAGGCACCGACAGAGACGATCACCGTCATCACGAGGGGGACGTCCCCCACTCCGCCGTCCAACTCGACATTCCTGAGAGCGAGGAGAGCAGAAATGGACAGGACGATAGAAAAGACAATACCGAAACTGAAACCTAGACATACGAAGTACGATGTAGAATGTCAGACTGACGAAAAATGTATAGAAGATGCGAAATTAGAAAGTAAGTTATCCGCCGCGAGCGCGTTGACAGCGAGGACTCCCTCCTCTTCGCCTTCTTATTCCAGGTTTTCCTCGGTGAACACCAAATATACTCCGAGGACTTCTGCGTATCACGGGTCAAGACCGACGGAACTGTCACTGAAGTCGTCGACGTCTGTCACCAAAGGGACGAACCAAGAGGACATAAAGAGTGAGGAAAGCCCGACAAAGAAGCTAGAGGGCAAAGACACCACGAGGATAGGAGGGTTCAGCTATGCTAGGCCTACCGATTTACCGTTAGCTTTGAACAAAGCGATGGCAGATTCCGATGGGAAAGGGGATGGGCTAGTGTCACCGTCGAAAATAAGAAGCATTTCACCTCAAGCCCCGAAATCTCCCAAAACCAACGTGTCTCTTGATGATGTGAATAAATCTTTTAAAAGTACTTTAAGTAGAGCGAGTAGTTTAGATAGGCAAAATGAAGATACTTCGAAACATTCCATAAAAGTTGAGGTGTCAACACCTAGTACTATGACGCCAAAGGTACCTCTGTCCCCTTCGAGATCCTCGGCCAAGCTGACTTCTCCGGACAGAACTAAACTCCCTCCACCTAGTCCGAAGAATGAAACTCCCAAAATTTTGCCTAATAAAGATTTCAGGAAATCTGAATTAAACATGAATTTATCGAGTTCGAACGAATCTCTCAGCTCCCAAAAGCTCAAAAATCAAAATAGCGTAGATAGATCACCTTCTTCAAAGTCTCCTGTCAAGCTACAAACAAGTAAGTCATTAGCGAAGTTACCATCGAACTCACCATCTCCTAAGTTGACGTCGCCAAACCAACTAAAACCGACCTTTCTCACAACTATAAAGAAGGCAGAAATTACCGAGTCTAGCAGTGAAGAAACGAGCTCAACGGAGAGTTCTTCTGAATCCGAGACTGATTCGAGCGAAAGTGAGATTGAGAAACCTGTGAGTAGTAAGTCTAACGCTTTAACTTCTACCATAGCTGGTTCTAAATTAAGTCTAGCTTCATCCAGGACCTCAGCTCAAATGTCCTCAGCTGATGAAGCGTCGATTTCCGTAGAAAAGCCTCCGAAACCACCTTTGAACGTGAAGATGAATAAGGCCGATGACAAGAGAACCGAGGAGGCCAAAACGGTTGTTGTCAAAGCATTGGCCCCAGTAACCGGGCCTATGAAGGTCAAGTATACAGGATCAAGTACTGACGAATCATCTGACAAGGACAATAAACAAGCTGAGAGTAAAGTTCCAAAACCAACCAACAAATTAGAGAAAAGTACCTCCAAATCATCCTTGGGTAGTGAGAAGAAAGGCTACAGAATACAACATGTACAATCGGGAGAGAAAGCTTGGTGGCTGCAAAACTCGTCCGAAGGAGTGGAGACTAACAAATCAGAAATATCAAACAAGGACAGTACTTCCACTTCTAATGAAGTAGCAATAAAGAATCAACTAAACCAGGAGAACTGTGCTTCGCCATCACCAGATTCGTTACTACAAAAGAGTAGTTCTAAATCATCTCTTGGAAAACTTGAAAAAAGCAGTTCAAAATCATCAATCGGAAGCGAGAAGAAAAATTTTAAAATCAAACATATTCAATCAGGAGAAAGAGCTTGGTGGCTGGGACCCCCGGAATCACCAGATAGAAAAGTATCCGACAAATCTGATTCAGATAGCAATGCTCCACAGGGCGAAATTGTAGACAAACCGCCGATGACGAGATCGGAGGGAAGTAAGTCAACTTCAGCGTCAGAGACTGAAATGAAACCACCACTTCCTCAAAGGCAATACAAGCTGAAAAAGGCTGACTCGGGAAGTAGCAGTGACGTACCTGGTTTAGAGAAGTCACCCAGTTCAAAATCCCTGAAACGAGATAAAAGCAAAACCTCGCTATACAAAATAACAAGAATTGAATCTGGAGAGAGACCATGGTGGTTGCAAGAAAGTGAGGATAACACTTCGGCCGGAAATCAAGACGTTCCTCCAGACCTGAGCAGCAAAGAATTACCAAACGAAGGACAAAATACCCTTGCAGTACCTCAGACGCCTTTTAGAATCACCAAAATAGAATCTGGAGAAAGGGCTTGGTGGCTCGGAGATAGTGATGATCAGAAGAAAGACGCCCAAGCGGCTCCTCCACGTAAACCTCCTTCTCCATCTCCTACCAAACTGTCCAAAACTCCCTCTGGAGTGACGTTGGCTGAGGAAACTCAGGGCAAGACACCTGCAAAACCGTACAGGATAACGAAGATAGAATCCGGTGAGCGAGCGTGGTGGCTAGGAGACAGTGATGAACCAAAGAAAGAACCTCCTCCTCCTCCTGCACCTAAGACTTCAGTCCCTAAGAGACCTAAGGGCATTCCTTTGTTCATCGGAAGGCATACGAACATCGACGATGTTTTAGGGACTCAGGCGCCACCCCCTGCTGCTTTCAGAACGCCGCAGAATTCATCTTCTGATGGTAAGATGAAATTTATTTACTTACGGCATCTATAAATTATAATTTTAATCATCCTACCAAACGTCATAGTTTCAGATCGCCGCGCCGTAACTCGATGAAAAGTTTATTCCTACTAGCTTATGTAGGACCACCCTTAATCACACTCTGTAGTCGATATATTATGTATAAACAATACACCGATTTCTTTAAATCTTTGTCATGGCGTCCAGGACACAAAAAAATTATTAGCCCAAAATAATAGAAGTCACAAGTGTTCAGTTAAAAATATAATTAGAATATGATATCGTTGCTATGATATCGTTATCATATTCTAATTCATATAATTAGAATATGATAAAGTTTAAAGGGAGATCCCTTTAAACTTTAGCAATAACTTTAAAAACATTATATTTGGAATGTTATATGGTGACCAAAAAAGATATTTTTCATCCTAGGGCTGAATATTTTCGGCCCTCGGGTTGAAAAGTCAGCTGATCGTTGGTTTGCTGGAATCAAAGTAGACATCCTATAACCTTACAGTTGTTTAACATTTATTTTACTTACAATCTGTTTTTTACAAAACATTAAGTAAATGCAAGGTATTAAACAGGACATGGGCAGTATTCGTACATCAATGAAACTATCGAGTATAAACTAATTTTTTTTGACTAAGTATCGAATCTTGATGTTAGATCCAGATCATTGTAGCGACTCAGCCCATTTACATGGTTGTTGTTGTCAAAGAGATTCATCGCAAGATGGTTTGGGTGGTCGAACAATTAATTCTGAAGTTCATTTTTTAGAAAACCCCTTCATTTTTTCTTTTACGAGTGGTATGCCTGTGTCGTTATGTAAAGTAAGGTTACTAATGTACCTTGGAGCTTGAAGCGCGCCCGAATCAATTTTGATATTGGAGTTGCTATATAGCAGTTCCCCAGGGCTGAAATCCGTAGGTCCATATGGGTTTCAAAATCACTTTATGTAATAAAAGTTTTATAAAATTTATACTTAATTAATAAATAACTACATTTTAAGTGTTTGCAAATCAAAAAAGTATTTTATTCATTAGAATAAAAACATAAACATAAACAAACAAATAATTATGACAGTTCAAACATATGTTCAGTTGTAGTGAAACACACAACAGTCTTCCCCTCATAAATCTAATCTCGTAGGAGGGTTTCGTTTTCTGCTAGATCGCCTCGGTGGAGCGTGCGTAGGTGGAGTCTGCGTAGGTGGAGTCTGCGTAGGTGGAACCTGAGTAGATGGAGTCGACGTAGGTGGAGTTGGCGTAGATGGAGTCTGCGTAGGTGGAGTTGGTGTAGATGGAGTCTGTGTAGGTGGAATCGGTGGAGGTAAAGTCTCTTTTAGTGGACAATTTACACATTCATGAAACTGTTGTGAATGTGACATTTTGTATGGCATAGTTTCGTCCGATTCAGAAACGTTGCATCGTCGTATCTGATCAACGTGCCTCCTCCACATCTGGCCTTCAACTGCGATCCAGTAATGAAGTAATCCATCCCTATCGGTAATCTTACCAAAACTCCATTTATCACCCCCTGCGCGGTATGACCGAACTTGAACAGTGTCTCCTACTTTAAACTCTCTTATTGGTGTTTGAAACACAGTGGTTTTCTCAAACTGCCTATCTCTCTGCTCTGATGTGAAATCTCTCTTGATGAGGTCGAGTTTTGTTCGTAGATTACCTCTCAGCATTAGCTCAGCCGGGCTCTTATGAGTTGTGGCGCTTTTAACTTTCCTGTATTGCATTAGTAATCTGCACAACTTCAAGTGAATGTCACCTGGCTCGTCAGCCATTGCCCTTAAACTCTTCTTCACAGTCTGTACATATCTTTCAGCTTGCCCATTAGTTGATGGATGTGCTGGACTTGTTACTTTATGTTTTATTCCATTCGATCTTAAAAACCCTTCAAACTCTTCGGATGTAAGAGAGGTTCCATTGTCAGATACGATTGTAATAGGGAGACCAAACCTTGCAAAGATATCACTCAAAACATGAATCGTCTTGTATGAAGTTATACTACGCATTGGAATCACCTCCAACCATTTTGTATACGAATCAACTAGTATGAGGAAAAACCACCCCATGAATGGGCCAGCAAAATCTATATGTACTCTGTTCCAGGGTATGTTGGGTATCGTCCAAGGGTGTACTGGAGCCTTAATTGGTTCGTTTTGAACTAAACAACATCCTTTACATGACTTTACCATATTTTCTATGTCTTTATCAATACCCTTCCACCAACAGTACTGTCTTGCCAACTCTTTCATTTTTACCATTCCGATATGGGCTTCATGTAGTTCATCAAGAATTCTTTTTCTCAAAGCCTGAGGAATGACAACTCTAATACCTCGAAATATGCATCCATTTTCAATTGTAAATTCAAAATCCTTGTTCCTGAATTCTGTATTATCAAGTGTGCCACCCGATTGCAATGCGTTATACACTACCTTCAGTTCCTTATCTTTTCTTGTTTCATTACTTATGACGTCTGCAGTGATTGGCATTTGCTCAATTTGTAGTTGGAGAATAGCTTTATCTGTGTCATCATCAATGGTTTCATCACCCCTCATAGGAAACCTTGAAAGGTAATCAGCATTTTGGTGGTCTTTGGTATTTCTATATTGAATATCGTAATCAAATCCAGATAAGAACTGAGCGTAGTGGAGCATCCTGATTGTAGTTAGAGCAGGTAAGTTTTTATCCGGATTGAATATAGTTGTAAGGGGTTTGTTATCAGTTATGAGGGTAAACCGTCTTCCGTAACAATAGTGGAAAAACTTATGCAGTGCCCAGTGAATTGCAGTAGCTTCTTTGATTATTTGACTATAATTGCGCTCGGCCTTAGTCAATGTACGAGAGATGAAAGCAATAGGTCTCTCGCTTCCATCATCCATCTGGTGAGATAACACTCCGGACAGTCCAAAAGGTGATGCATCTGTAGCTAAATAAAGTTTCTTTCTTGGGTCATACGGAACAAGTACCCTGTCACTTGTTATTTCTCTCTTGATAGAGTTAAATGCATTTTCACAACTCTTGGACCATTCAAAACTTTTCCCCTTTTGAAGTAGTTCATTCAATGGGTGGATTAGAGTGGCAAGATCAGGAATGAATTTATTGTAATAGTTAACAAGACCAAGGAGCTGTCGTAGTTCTGAGACTGTTTTTGGTCTTGGTGAATTCAAAATTGCTTCAATCTTATCATCTGTCTTGTGTAAACCGGTAGCATCAATTGTATGTCCTAGGTATTTAACAGAGGTTTCGAAAAACTTGCATTTATTCATGTTTAAATGCATTTCATTACCTCTCAGGATCTCCAAAACTTGTTTTGTTCGCTCATGTGCCTCTGTAAGAGTGCATCCTTGAATTATGATGTCATCGAAAAAGCATGCTACACCATCCAGGTTTCCCAGCAATTGGTCCATGAATCTCTGCCAGATATTAGGAGCTGTCTTGACTCCGAACATAAGTCTGTTCACCTTGTACTGGCCCTTGTGTGTACTTATGGTCTGAAGTAAAGCGCTCTTTTCATCCATTTGCATATGCAAGTAAGCTTTATGCACGTCCAAAGTAGTGAAGTATTTTCCACCCCTCATTTTTGTAAATATGTCATCAACTCTGGGAATAGGGTATTTGTCATTGATCAAGTTTTTATTAAGTGTAACTTTGTAATCTGCACACAATCGTATTGAGCCGTCCTTCTTCACAACTGGAACTATCGGTGTACCCCAATCTGCATGTGTCACTTTCTCAATCACATTTGATTCCTCCAATCGTTTTAACTCGTCTTCTATTTTGTCCTTGATTGAATATGGCACCGTTCTTGGTTTGATGTAAATCGGTATAACACCTTCTCTTAATTTCAATTTACCTGTAGTGATCGTTATTTTCCCAATTTTGTCCTCAAAAACGTCACTGTACTCCTTTGTAATTTTTTTTATTAGGTTCTCTCTGTCCGCAATTTCTACTTGATTCAGATTCTGGAAAGGTGATAGCAAGCTAATTAAGTCCATTTTCTGTATCCATTCTCTCCCAACAATTGTGTCCACATCCTGTTTGAAAATGTATAAAGAACCACTGAATGATTTCTGTTGATTTTTTACTACAACTTTCGCAAATCCCATAGGTCGAATCACTTCCCCTGTATAAGTCTTGAAAGTCAAATTAGAAGGAATAATCTCCTTGGATGGAAACATTTCTCGAAAACTTGTAACACTCATAGAAGATATCGCAGCTCCTGTATCTAATTCCATCGGGCAAATTTTATCATCAACATTAACTTGAATTATGTACTTACAGTTTTGTTTTTGTAGATTGTAAATGTTACAAGACAAACTACTGATGGTCTCATCAATTGTATTATCATCTTCAAAGGTAGAATTGGGCGAATTTATATTTTGTTCATCCTGTAATTGATTTAAAGATTTTTTAAAACACACACTTGCCAAATGACCGACTTTATTACAGTGGAAACACCTGAGGTTGCGTCGGTTGCAAGCATTAGCTTTGTGGTCTGTATCTCCACATCTGAAGCATTTTCCTTTCAACAAAGAATTGTTAGGTTTTTCCTCGGAGAATTGCTTTTTAGTCTTCTCTTGCTTGAATGTACTTTTAAGGTAATTTTTAGCACTTACTTTATGCAAGCTTAAGCTCGATTCACTAGTGAAACCAACTTGCATGTGACTGCTTTCGAGTTTTGATGACTCTATACTCAATGCTATTTTTACTGCTTGATCAAAAGTTAAATCATTAGTCTGCTGTAGTAACTTTTCCCTTATTTCTGTACTACGTAATCCACGAATGAATTGTGAACGTAGATGAGAGTCGATGGTTGGTCTTTTACATTCAAGACAAACAAAGTTGCAATGAGTTGTAAGGGTTTTGAGTCCTTTAACGTAGTCGGCAATGCTCTCGCCATCTTTTTGAACCCTTTGTACAAACTTATGCTGCTCTGCTATTTCATTAGGTTTTGGGTCAAGATGACACTTAAGTAAATGCACCAATTCATCGTAGGTCTTGGTATTAGGTAAATAAGGTGCCGTCAATTCACTGAGTAAGTGGTAAGTTTTTGCCCCAAGACAGTTAATAAGTATTTGCACTTTCTTTACTCCATATTCAGGACTGTTTAATCCTCTTAAATCCAAGTAGTTCTCAAGTCGCTGAATGTATGATGAAATATTTTCAATTTCACTATTAAAATGTTCAAATGTAATGTTCATGGAACTACTCGTGTCACTCGAAGTCCCCCGAAGTCCTTGGAGAAGTTGAATTAGAGTTTGTACATTGATGTTCTGCTGTGCTTCACCTGAAGGTAAAAGGTTTTGGTCTTCCATGACTTGCAAAAACTGATAAATTATTAAGAAAAAGTATTAGTAAAAAAACTTGTAAAGTGATAATCGAAGGATAAATAATGCAGAATGCAATCAGTTAAGGTTCAGGCTTACTACCGCGCCATTATAAAATTTATACTTAATTAATAAATAACTACATTTTAAGTGTTTGCAAATCAAAAAAGTATTTTATTCATTAGAATAAAAACATAAACATAAACAAACAAATATTTATGACAGTTCAAACATATGTTCAGTTGTAGTGAAACACACAACAAGTTTGTTTTCAACTGAGGATTTGAAGTTTTTTTTTTGGAAAAGCCAAGATTATATTTTATATACTTAAAAAAATGTGACTTACCTGTTATTACAATACAAATGCGGTATTCAATAGCCTAGGTGTTAATGACAGGCCAGTTTCAAACCTGATTTTATTTCAGTCGTTGTTTAGCCAGTTGCCGAAGCAAGCAACCACATCGTTAAACCTCGTCAACGTTTTGTCTTGTTTACTGTTGAACCAGTCGCATATCATTATGAGGTAAAGAGCTGAGTTCACCTATTTATCTCTCCCAATTGTTTGTGGTTTCGGCGGAGGTAGGGAATGTTCTTGATAATATACGCACAGATGTTAAGAATGATCATCATACTGTTACCTACCGGTCCTCCCATAAGAGTTTAGCACTTTAGGGTTTTTACTTATTTTCAACGATAGAATTTTCTAGTGAATAGCAGCATTGCAATTAATTAATTTTCATTATTCTAAGAAAGCTGTTCGTCACAAGCAAGCAAGCTGTGTCATTACATGTTCCGGCCCACTTTCTAGTCACAGGTCAATAAAAGCAGCGCGTAGTTTACAGCAACATGTTGATCAAAAAATTAGAATGTAGGTTACTAGAATAATTTACCACGATAGCTCTAGATTGAAATTGTACGGTAAATTATTAATTCACTGCAACACTAATTTCTGCCAGGCAGTATGAAGTCATTGATTATTTACTTAGGCTAATTTCATACGGGGCGGTTATTCCCGCAGCTGTTGCGCGGTTTTTTGCCGCCCGTGAAGCAAAACCACATGATTTAAATGGAGGTTGCCACACGCCGCGGCTGAAAACCGCTCAATATTAGCGGGAATAAAATGCCCAGAGTGACATTTAAAACCAAGTCTAATGTCAATTGTGGATGAAGTAGGTAGTCGACTTCCAACACGAATGTCGGCAAAGCAGTACGCAGTTCACTAGTACGCCTCGCCGATAAGCTACACTGCTTTTCATTGTTACCCAATAATTTATTACCTGTCATAATAAATAATCTTAGACTACAATTACATAACAACATTCCTGGTTACCTAAGATCATAAGAGGTCACGATACTTCTTCTTAAGAGACCTCACTACCCAGCCAAAAATGTTCAAAACAGTTTTCACGCGGACCTTACAGACGCCCCATGACGTAAGGGACAATTTTAAATTCAATATAGTTGTAACGGGAAATAACCAAACTACTAGAATTGCTTTTTGGAATTTCGATAACTTAAATAGTTTTTTTTCTATAATCAACTAGCTGATCAACACGGTTTTACCCGTGGAAAAACAGAAACACTTCCTTGGATTCATGATTTCATGTTAAGGTTGCCATGACAACTAAATGAGCTTCCCTATACTTTAACATTGAAACTTTGATGTATCATAGGGCGTAGCCGAGAGGGAATTTTTAAAAATCCGTTCTTAGTGGATGCCTATGCCCTGAGAGGAACGTCCATGCAAAGTTTCAAGGTTCTAGGTCAAGTAGTTTGGGCTGTGCGATGATAGGTGAGTGGTATTTGACAAATATATAGTAGATTTAAAATAGTCAACTTTAGAGATTAATATAACGTGTTTTATTACCTTCTACAAAAAATAAAAAAAGCAATTCTAGTAGTTTAGAGTATTATTTATTTAAATAATCGCATAGTATCGATACCGTATGTTAAAAAATATGGGCGCTAAATGGGTCCGCGCGAAACCTAACATTACAAAATGTGCACTGATTAGCATGGGCTCTTATGGAGCCGAAGTTTGAGAAGTCGCCGCTAGTGTCACAGGAAAACTAAAACTGCTGTGGGTAGGGAGGGCTCGACTTGGGTGACTGGAATTACTCAGAAGAAAAAAATTGATATTTAACAATTTTTATTACAAAATGTAACTGTATACATTATAAGATATAACAGTAAAGTCACATACACCAGTTCTTTGAAATTCTTAGTACTAGAACTTTTTTAGAGACGTGATTTGACTGTCATTCGGTAAAAGACAAAACAGATTATATTTAAATTAAAAACTTTAGTGAAATAAAAATTCTTTCAGAACAAACCCGAAGTACCACAATCATGAAAACCGATATCACACTGAGCAGCTGATATCTGTAAAATATTCACCGTTATATTTTTTATAGGAGGATCGGTAAGTAGATTAAATGAATCGGTTCAGGTAGTTCAGACGTTGGCCGCTAGTATCGCACCACTCGTGTTAGAAAGTTACTTCGCATTGTCTCCGCCAGAAAGCAGTACTAGTCACTGAAGTTGACCCGTGCCCTCGGTTGTACCAGTTATACTATTCCAGATTTATTTCATTTTTCCTTATGTTTATGCTCTGTTGTTACCTACTATACCTACATTTCAGTGGGTGTAAGATAGCGTAATATACAATTCTTTTAGAATCTTTATGAATTATCATATTTCTAAAAGAGCCGTTCCTTTATGGCACCGCTAGATCATTACGCTACCTCTGACTAACTGAACTATTAATAAATCAGGAAAAAGAAGTATGAGGAATAACATAAAGTCATACACAAAATAGGGTTAACGTTTTTTTAAGTCCTCCCTACCCACGGCAGTTTTAGTTTATCTGCGACACTAGCGGCGACTTTTGGAACTTCGGCTCCATAAGAGCCCATGCTTATCAGAGCACATTTTGCGATGTAAGGTTTCGCGCGGACCCATTTAGCGCCCATACTTTTTTAAATATCCATACTATACGATATTATTTATATAAATAATACTCTATTATTTTTATTTTTTGAAAAAGGTCATAAAACACGTTATATTAATGCCTAAAGTTGACTATTTTAAATTGATTATAGAAAAAGAACTTATTTAAGTTATCGAAATTCCAAAAAGCATTTCTAGTAGTTTGGACTTTTCCCGTTACAACTACATTGAATTTAAAATTTTACCTTACCTCATGGGGCGTCTATATTATATAAGTCCGCGTGAGAGCTGTTTTTGAACATTTTTTGCTAGGTAGGGAGGACTCTTAACATGATTTTTTTCTTATTTACTGTCAGCATTCACAGTGTGTTTTTCTGCAATAAGTATAAGTTTGGCTTTCTTTTTAATACAAAATCATCAATGACTTTTTAGTTGCCTATGAGATGTTATAGTTGGCAGTTAGTCCTTTCATGCAAAACTAAATTTATGAAAAAAATCAGTATTTTAAGAAATTCACTACGGTATTGTTATTATTATGTATACTTCAATAAAATAAAAAAAAATAAAAGAACTTTAGTTAAATAAAAATTCTGTACACAAACGATTATCGTATAAAATCTTTCAGAACAAACTCAACCTCACTCATGAAAACTGTTATCACACTGAGCAGCTCATATCAGTAAAATATATACAAAATACACAAAAGTATGGGTCATTTTATAATTTAGGTAGATGTTGTGAGCGAAAATAGCTCTTGATCCTTCTATGAAAATATAGTGATGCCCGATTTTTATTATAAACAGTCACTTGCTGTGTCTCTTGGTCCTTTTATATGCGTAGTAAAGTCAATACTTTTTAGATAACCTTTAATACGATACTAAGATTTTGTATTACATTATTATTTTTAATGTTATATAAGGTATATTTCATTTTGTAGTATGGTGCAAAAATAGAGTTCGCACCTCGGTCATAAGGGTTTTGCAGCTCTCGATCGTTTTAAATTCTCCACTTCGTCATCTCAAGCCTGCGAAACCTCATGTTCGGCCCTTTTTGCGAAAAATACTATTTCACATTACTTTTCGACAGTTACGCACATTTCTCATTTAATTTTTAAAATATATATTTATGTTGACTTAAAATTTGTTCATAAAAAGTAATTGCACGTTTCAGATTCGGAAGACGGCGGCGAGGAGGTGTTCGAGATCAGACCCACGGACGTTCGCATCCACGAGGGAGCGGCCATGACGCCTTCCATCTCCAGACCCAACGGCATGATCAAGGTATGTTACATGTTCTTTGATTTTATACTATCTAGCCACTAACTCACTACTAATTTAGAAAAATCTATTTACTCCTTAAATCCTAAAGTAATTCTTTAATATTTTTTATTTCACTGATAATTTTCTACTCTATACTGAAATTATTTTACGTCAAGACAAGTAACCTAGAACGATTTTTCCTTGAATGACGAAAGATAAATATTGACAGGTACATTGGAGAAGAATACCTCAATACTGATGACACTACGGGATATTTTGCGAGGAAAGTCTTTCGCAAATCACCCAGTTATATTGTAGTATATCTTAAAACTTATATTATCTGTAAAAAATTAAGAATTTACAACTGCCGCCATGACGACTCGACTTCAATAAAAATCCGTAAATAGTTGCCAGAGAAATAATTTTGTTTTCGCCATTGCAAAAAACACATTAGGAACGGAATTTTGTTTCGTGAGATTCCACTTAACGGAATATAAAATCAATATTTTCAGGAACTCCAGGATTAGGCTATTGTTTTTGTTAAGAGCGGGCTAAAATTAATAAGATTTCTAGACGTCCTTACAAATCGCGTGTGTCCCTTTTGCTCCAAGGTTAAGGGGAATTTTCGAAACATTTCTTTTGCTTCATGGGTCAGCAGGTAATTTCAGAAACGCCCGAAAAATCCCTTTGGTCCTATAGAGAATGATCTGCACTTCATCTCCCACAAACTTCTCTCTTTCGCTCACCACCAACTCTTTCGCTTTCAAGTTGTATATTGCGTCATTTAAACGCAATATACAACTTGAACTTCACTTTTGTTGCCAAAACAAAACTATTAATTATTGGCAGAATGATAAACTTCACCACCTAGGAAAGGTTCGGTTTGATTAAGTTGCGTTGGGTTAGGTTAGGTTAGCTTAGCTTAATATTCTTTCGACAATCAATGTGTTCGTTTAGGCAACAAAGGTAAAGTTATATATTACGTCTAAACGTATTACGTATTCAAGTAAGAATTCGGAGGTGAGCAAAAAGAAAATTTGGGGAGATGAAGCGCAGTCCTCTCTCTCGTGGATCAAAAGGGATGTTTCGGGCGGTTCTGAGATTTACCTGCTGACCTGTGGACCTGTGGAGCAAAAGAGATGGCTTGAAAATACCGTGGAGAAAAAGAGATAGGCCTACAGCCTACAAATCACCAATATGAAAAATTTGACAGTATAGTTACTTTGACAACTAGATGTGACGAGTGAGAGGCAATAGTCGAGAGACTCTACGATAGAATAACAATATTCTATGGCCGTATGATTGCTGCAGCCGCACGCACCACGGAGCACGAGACCTACAGACAATGCGTCGTGACCTCACGTGAGATACGCACCTGACTCTCGCGCACGAGTAGGTCTACAGTTGATTTCTACCCGGGTGGAATTAATTATTACCTGGGAGATGCTAATGACATTTTGACACAACTAAATGTATACGCGTTGTAATAAAATAGTATAGTTTATTTTTTGCAAGCTGTCATATATAAGTTTGTATTTTGCTACAGAGTTATTATTTTGACAGTTAATTATCTGCTGGTTTTATACAAACAGCAATTTCTGGTTTTTATATCCAACTGATCTTTTCTGTTTGTACTTCAGCCCAGTCAATTCAAACATAAAATGTTGTCACACATACAAACGGGAAAGTAACAATAGTTTCCATCAACACGAAATGAAAACTACCAAAAGCCAAAACAAGTATTTCAAAAATACACACTTAAAACTCCTACGGGGAGAAACCCGATGGGATTTTAAGGAAGTGAAAAAGCTTTATGTGTTACATGGGTTCAAGAAATTCCTTAGAGTAAAATTTCAATCCGGTCGGCTCGGTAATTTTGCGTTTGCTCCGCACAACAAACAAATAAATTTCCTCCTTATAATACTGGATATACTAAAATAATACTAGATGTTACCCGTGACTGTCCACGTTCAATTGTAGTATTATATGTTCATAATAAGATTCTATTTACATTGGTTGTGTGTGCACGTAAAATATTCTTAATATTTTTGATAAAGGAATAATTTAGATCTAACTAATATGTAATCTAATACTATGTAATATTATGTAATCGTAAGGTCGTAAGGGCAATTCGTAAGGTCAGATATGGCAACAAACAAACTCACAAAATTTCACACTTACAATATTATTAGAAACATTTATTATAAAGTAGGAAGTAATAATAAGTAGTAAGTGTAGGACCGTGAATCAAAATTGTCAACAGTTTATCAAGTATTTTTGATGTAGTTTGATTAGAATTTTTGCAGATATCTGCAACCACTGATTGGTAAAAAAACAACGTTACGTTTCGACGTTTACGTAAAAAAACCTAGAACATAATATTTTTTCCACCTGAAGACGGGATCAAATTCCAGATCCCAAAACGTCGTGAAACTTGTTTTGTACTAATCAGTGATGGCAAATGTCCGCAACAATCCAAATCAAACTACAAAAAAAAATCACCAACAATGAATTTCAAGCAAAAAATTATTGATGTATTTACACATCCTGTAAAACCGTGACTGAAGAAGAAAATGTGTTCGTTAACAGTTGTAATCCTTGATAGCTGGCGAAACCATACGGAGGAGAAGTGAACTACAACAGGGCGTCGCGTCTATCGTGTTGTCGGCAACGTAGTACCACAGAAAAAGAAACGGATCCGTTCCTTCTCTGTGGTAGTACCATTGACTTTAAAGTCAATGTTATTACCGACTGAGGCGGCACCAGACCCGAACGACTGTATAATAACACCCAATTGTAACTTTCAAACTCGGTATAGCCTCTACCACTCTGCTGAAATCGTTGATCTTCAGCTAATGAAAAAATAGGGATTCCAGTGTGCAGAATTTGTCATCGCATTTGATTCAGGTAAAATTGAGATTTTGCGGATTGCATATAACTTGTACTCATTGTAATATCAAAATTCTGCTCACTGGATTCCCTTGATATATTTTTTTATATTTCAAATGAGCTATATAATTAAAGGCTTTCTGTTGAGCGGTTGAAGCTTTTTCGAATCACCGAGTCAAGTTAACGCCTGGTTTAAGAGGAGCAGGTATAGAAAAGCGTCACTTTTCGTGACTGGACTCGCTCTTTGGAGGGTCTTTGGCGCAGCCTTAAGGTCAGATCGTAATAAAAACCACTTTTCCCTATTTTATGTCATAAAATCCCGAGTGTGAAATTTCAGTTGCGTAAATAAAAATACCCCCGTCGCAGCAGACCTGCGTACTCAGCGAATTGTACCATGCCGCCTACGGTAATAGCTACTTCCCTATAGGGGGAAATTCGCTAAAAGTGTATTTATTCATTCATGAGCTTTAAACAAGAGGAAAATTAACAAAGAGACCATATTGGTTTTCATTAGTAATACATACACTTTTGTATTTTATATAATTCTTAGTCTTTTAATTTTTAATAACTGTAATCTTGTTATAGAATATAAATGTCAACAAACATATAACCAATGAACTCAAAACACTCAAAACAAACAAATAATTCGATCTCATGAAAAAATTAAATTCAATCATATGGTCAGTTTTATAGTAATTAAAACATCCCTGTTGCAACAGACCTACATCTCCAGCCAATTTCAATAAAACATATTATCAATCCTCATAATTAAACATATCATATATTATGCTACATTTTCAGGCAGTTTAGACCGAGACATCCCCCCCCCTCCAAATGCTCTTACTTTCTTTATTAAATTTAAAAATAATTTGTATTTTTTGATATAGTATATATTTTCTGCAAAATCTTGATCAATGAACTCTAACTATTCAAAATAAACACAAATAAAATATTCAACACCTGCAAATTTAATCATATGTTCAGAATTGTATTTTTAAAAAAACATCTCAAATCAGGGTGACTATACTTTTTGGAGGGAAAAATTAAAAACAATATTGGACAACGTACTGTGTTTAGCACATCCAATACTATCCAATATCTAAGCAACGGATTGACGTAGAATAATAATTCAAAATGCTAAATTGTTTGTTTTTTTAAGCTGAATTCATTTTTGACAATTGAGTTTAAAAATAATTAGTAAAGAAGTGTTAAATCTTGAAAATAAATTTTATTTTGTGAAAAAAACCTTCTTAGAGTAAATCAATCTTGCTGGTTTGCGAACTCGAAGTCATGAATGACGCTTTACACGTTTGTTCCAAATTTCATCAAGATCGGACCTTTTTTACAAAAGTTATCGCGCCTACGGACAGGTATATATATATATATATATATATATATATATATATATATATATATATATATATATATATACATATATATGAAAATGAACGAACGGTGTTTTTGGGGTCTAGGGACCTCAAAATGAAAAAATAACATGGTCCCGGGCTTAAGTCTCACCGTGCCGCCTACGGTAATAGCTACTTCCCTATAGGGGAAATTCGCTAATATAAAATCTAAATGGGGGAATTAGTGATAAATAAGTGAGGACTTAACCTAATATAAGTTTTGCAAGATTGGTTTTGCTCAAGTCTCGAAAAATATCGCCTTTTACCTATGTCTCATATAAGGCCGATGTTAAATTTCGAATCCGATTGATCCTTAACCGTTCATCTGAAATCGTTGATTAAAAGGAAATTCGAAAGAGCCACAAATTATCTAGCGATTTCAGTGAGCAGAATATCGCGATTAAAAAAAGTCGGCAATATTGTATTAACGTCTGAGATTGTGCCGAATCCGAAATAAACATTGGCGTTACAGGAGAGGCAGATAGTTGCGCGAGACTGGGAGCCCCCTCAATTCTGACTAATCGTAAAAACGATAAAATCTACTTAAATTTCAAATAATGACGTCTACCGAAAACGTCATGGGAAAGCGAGTTGGTCCTGCTGCTTCCGCGAGACTCCGCCAGACAGCGTGCTACCAACTGCTGCTGCTCCAAATAGTTCTCACTGCAGAGTGCAGGCTGCGCCACAGTCGTACAGTGGATACAATAAAAATGTATTAACCAATGAAATAGTTTATCATTTGTAAAATATGTTTTTATTACAATTTGTTGGTGATGTCAAAGCTCATTTTGTTATTTTTGATCCTCTATAGAGGTTTATATGATTAATCATTCCGTTATTTATGCATAAATTATTAACTTCTCACAATTAGTATTATAAATTTTATAGTTATAGTCTATCATTTTCCAATCTATCTCACTCACATTAAAAAAGTTATTGAGATCAAGAAACTTGAGACGTCCGATCCACGCCTTAAGCTTATATTTGAACCCCCGGATCTCGTGGGGAATTAGCATGAACGTATACTTGATGTTCTAATAATTGCGGAATTGGCTAATTGTTTCAGAATTTGTTAAATGTTTGCTTACAAAAATTAGAGCATGTATCTTGAACACATTATACTATTTAGCACGTATTCAGTGTCCTTTCCAGGAGGACGGCCCTCGGCCCTCTAGGAGTCAGAAGAAAATCATCAATGCAAGCATAGTTTAAGTTTATCTGGCACATCAAATTAAACATCTTTTTTTGGTAGAATAACTATGCCGCAAATCCGATCTCAATTGGATCACCGAATCCAAAATGGTGGCAGTTTAAAATAGTTTAAGTAGTTTGCAGTTGAGTTTGCAGTTGCAGTTTACAGTTTGCAGTTGAGTAAAGACAACTGCAATTTTAAAATTTTAACTTACCTAACAAATTCTATTTTAGACGTTCTAAGCGTCTGTTTGAGATGCGGTTTGCGGCATTAAATTATGCTTTATGACTTCTTAACTGTATGATTTGGTCTTACAGCAAGATGACCAACATAGTATGTGTTGTACATAATTTTAAAGGGAATAAAATTCTCGTCAAAATGCCGCAAACCGTGTCTCGAAAGGACATACTTAGAACGTCTGAAATCGAATTTTTAAGGAGGTTAAAAATTGCAGTAGAGAAAAGTTCAAACAACCGCCATTTTAGATTTGGTGATTCGATTCAGATCGGATTTGCGGCATTGTATTCTACTCAAAAAGAGCTTTAATATGAATTACATATCAACCTATGCTTACATTTAAGATTTTCTTCTGACTCCTGGCGGGCTATACCCCAGTGACCCCCTTGGGGGGGTCACTGAAAACGTGCAAAAATAGTATTTTATGTCCAAGAGACATGTTTTAAGTTTCGTATATTTAATTTTAAAAAATTACGAAGCCGATCGTAATCTCAAACGATCTACGAACTCCCGCGATATAATCGGGTTGGGGGGGCGTAAATATCCTTAACTTGAACCTTGAACAGCGGCCACATAGTACAAATAGACTAAGCATGCCTGTTTTACTTGCATTACAGCGAATGAAGTCTGGGCCACAATATTTTCTAGGAATAGAAACATAAAACGGCATTTAAAACCGCGTAATATGACAGTGCACACGTTTCAAATAGCTCGTACTTTATACTATTTAGCATTGAGGCTTAAGGTTGAAACTTTGCATGTGAAGTTTTCAAAAAAAAATATTCTATATAAAAAATGAAAAAGTCATAAGTTTTTATTCAACTTTAAAACTTGACATAAAAGGAGTAGTCGGCTGCTACTTTTTTTAATTTTTGGTCAGGTAAATTAAAAAAAACTGTGTAAATTGTTGCTAAAGAGTTGAATCTTTTAAGTAGCTGCCGTAGTTTGGTTGATAACTTAGTTTTTGTCGAAGAGTTAATCCGTGCGGCGCCTGCATAAAAACCAAGACAATCCTATAACTGCTGTTTATAAAAACACAGACGACTACAAAAATACAAATGTGGTTCAAATTATAGGTCTGACTCTCACAATTTACTATGGCACATGGCAACCTCTCCCAAAACATTTGAAGACAAGCTCCTACGTTATCAGTGTTTACGATGTGTAGACTGTTGTAAATCATTTATTTATATTTGATACTATGGTAATTCTGAGATTCAGTCCTTTAATTTGATTTTACGTAATTTTTTCCCCATGCATAGGGACTAGAAGCAAATTTATGGCTTCATGTGGTCGCTGGGTTTAGCAGGCAAAAAAAAAACTTCTGCGCAGTTTTAAGTTTTGTATTGTAATGTCTGCATTTCTGTTTTCACAAAAGATTATAATTATTGGCCAATTTTTTTTCGTTCATCATAAAAAAAACGTTTTACCATTAGTTAATCATAATATGTATTAATGGATATATACGTTCCTTATTACTTCGATTTTCATTATATTTACTTTGAAATAAACTCTAAAATCAACATCTCTAACATTATGAACCATTATCCGTAAATAAAAACGCGTAATTTTTCTTAAGTTTATACGAAACCTGTTTTTTGTGACGAATAAGTTAGGTCTTACAACATGTATTGCCAAAATGTAAGGAGAAGAGTATATTAATTTTATATTATTATCAAAAGCTTTAACCCAACCATGTCGACATTTTGATTTTGAATCATTAACAGATCAAAAAACAGATACGCCTCTTCCTCCCGTCTCAAAGGTAGTCTCACACCCACGCAGCTGGCACCTGGCGGCAACAATGCCCGATGCAACAAAGGAATCCCTAGTTCCTCCAGATTCCGCGGGGGCGCTGCGGTCGCCTCTCGAGCGCTACCTGACGGCCGGACTCCGCGACTCCAGTCTTGTTTTGTTTTGTTTACTCGCGGACGTCGGCGGCGGACGGTCCGAGGTGCGCGCCTCGCGATGGCTTTGACGTGCAGAGTGCAGTACCTGAACGACATCGACCCCTTCGCCTACACCACCAACTTCCCCGAGCCGCCCCGGCCGCCCGTGCACACGTTCAGCTGCTCGCTGCCCCTGATCAACCAGATCGCCGCGGTTCACCGGCTGCTCCGCGCGCCGCACAGGGTGAGTGCGGGTTCAAGGTCTCTTGCATTCCTGCCAGATGCAGTTCCAGGGAGATTCGTGATCCGTGCTCTGGGGGAACCTCGTAAATGAAAAATCTAAACAAATAAAGTATCTATATTTCCAAAGGAGTTTTACATTTTATTTTCTTTGTAAACGTCTATCGGATATTATGTGAAATGTATAAACCAATTAAGGAGGGATTGATGTTTTAAGTTTAAAGTAAGCATATTTTAATCGTTTCGCTGGACGTATGTAGTAAGAAATATACAAATCGTACTTACCAAACAACTTGCATTAAGGTTGCACTTTAGTTTCAAATCCTTCATCACATATACATGTGAATTGCTGTATCTGAAATGAAAATGATAAATATGCGGGATTGTGACAATCTTTATATAAGTATTTAGAATGAATTTATGGTTTCTAATTAAATTCAGGTCTTGCATGCAAGTTCCAAAAAAAATATGCGAAGGATTCAGCTTCCCAGCGACGACCCGGTCTTATTCGGTTATTATACACACAAGTTTTAAAACGGATCAGTTACCAAGAACCCTTTTTGGTCAGCTTCCTATATTAAATAATTTTGTTCGTAGATAAAGTTTTAAAATACATATACGAAACCTCAACGGATGTACTACTATATTTCCCATTTAAATCAAATCACCATCGCGGGTTTTGAAGGTTTTTATAACAATAAGTACAGTTAATTATGAAATATATCGTAATATACAAGGTTGGGTAAGATTGTAAGGTTGTGTTTGAACACGAAAGGTGGACATTATTTTATTACCTCAGTGTCCAGACTATTTGGACACGACGAGTCGACGAGAATGTAAACAGATCCACGGTACTCTCTGTCACCGTCAGACGTCAGGTAATGAGCGAGTGTTTAACATTGTATTTGGGCTGATGAACTTTTTTCGCCGTCTTTGTGGATGTTATCAAGTCTACCGCATTTCCGTATGAAGAGACTTTGGAATTTAAATTGTAACTAGTGGCTTGAAGGAGCTAAAAGCCCCTAATGAGAGAAAATTCAAACAATCCTTATTTATTACAGTACAAAATACCCTCATAGAAAACTGAATCCACCTAATATTGATATCTAGCCTACCACATGGTTATCAATCAAGTATCAGAATCACATGTTTTATGTAAACAAAGCAGAAGTTTTTAAATCCCAATGTTTTTTAAATGGCAGGCATTTTTCGTTATTTCTCGTTTTCTGGTGAATTTCAAGCAATTCTATTATTTTTCCCGCCATCACGGAATAGAGACCTTTAATTTGAGACCCCTTCCATCTTTCTACGATTTGTCAGTTGCCCACAATTTTGACGCAAAGAATCGCCTTACGAAATTAAATATATGATTGTTTAACGCTAATACGCGAGTAATGGCTCAATAACGGCTTAATTTTTTATAGTTTTGCTAGTTGTAAGTAAGAAGTATACTAGGCCTATAGACTTCTACAGAACAATTTTTAATTTTCTAAATTTAATATTATAAGTGCCTTAAGGGTATCTGGCCGAGAATTTGAAGTTATTTTTCTTTTCTATTAATGCATTTGACTCGGCAAATGGGTTTGGCAGGTAGCATTCATTTGTGTAATTCGGGTTGCTTAGTCAAATCATGCTGGGGCATGGATCAATTTCTCGGCACAGATCCATTGTGAAAAGTTTAAAAAAATTAGTTGTAATTTGGGGGACATGGCATGGTATTCCATCCTGGATTTTATTATAATGTAACATAATTTTTATAGCCTAGGTGTAACATTTTTCCTCAGACAGAACATTTTTGTTTAGGCTAATAGATAGTAATAGCTCATCTATATATTAATCTATATATTAATACGCAAGCGGTTTTCTTTTCACAGTTCAACTGCAATAACGGCTGGATGGATTTTAACGTTTGAGGTGTCAAATTAAAGGGAATTTTATCTATATATTAATACGCAAGCGGTTTTCTTTTCACAGTTCAACTGCAATAACGGCTGGATGGATTTTAGCGTTTGAGGTGTCAAATTAAAGGGAATTTTATGTAGATTTGTCAACAAGTCTCAGAATTTTAAAAAAGGGCGTCACTAAAGTACAGTAAAGGGCTGAATTTTCGGAACAGTGGCGCTATTCATCGGCATTTGAGCAAGCTCAGTTTTGTTTACAAACTGAACATATGTCCAAGCTCTGAAATAGTTCTACAGGTAACTTATTTTTACAGATGGTTTGGCTTTGTTTTCAACAGTTTTCTTTTTTTAAAGATTTATTATGTAATTTAGGTTAGGCCTATGTTATGAAGATTTAAAAGCTCTTAAACATTACAGTTACCAGTTTTACGATGTAGTTTACGATATCGCATAGTGTTTTCTGAAGTTATATTAACTTGAACCAATCTATTTTTGGATTTGGTGCATTTATAATGCCACCAATAAGAAGACGAACATTGACCGGTCGGAGGAGCCAGAAAGAACAGCACGATCGCAACCGCTTGCATCACCCTCCCGATCTAACACTTAATGCTCCTTCCAACTTCAGACCAATGAACTAAAAGTGTTTTCATTGCGGTGGGTTGCATTTCAAGAATGAAAAGGCTGGTAGAGATAATGTGTCATTTACGCGTTTTTTCCACAAAGGAAAGGTTCCCTATTAAGACAGCCGTTCCCTATCTGTTTTTGCGATGTAACTATCAATAAGGTACAGCGGCAATCCCTAAATAAAGGAGGTCATTGCTCACGGCGCCGGTGTTTGCTCTCGGTCTGCTACATGTTGCTGTAAGCAGAGCTTGATCTTTTGCCATTATTAAAATATACATTACAGAAACAAGAGGTCATGGGGAAATGAAGGTGTTCCCTATAAAAAGGCGTTTACGTTTACCGGAAACTCCTGCGGTGGGTCAAATCAACTTTAAACGTTTCAGTACTTAAGCCATAATTTTGGTAATGAATTTAGCCCTTTGATTAAACTTTAAAAGTATATAAGTAAGCTGGTTATTCTTCATTCTTTTACTAGGCTATATGATTTTTGCTCGATTTCGAGCTACGTGTTATCTAGTAATAATTATTAGACAACATTCTTAACATGTTTTGTCACAGTCACCAATCATAGTGATTCCCAAAATGTAGACCCTATTGATCAAACGGGTTTCCTTTCGTAGTTTTACGGACATTTTTAGCATGTTTTTGTCAACTCTGTAACCTCTGTAGTTCTCACTTAGCATTAAAATTTTTATTTCCATACAAATCCCCTGACATTGCCTCAACATACAGTAGATAACAAATAAAGATACCGGTCCCTATAAAAAATTTATAATTTAATTTTAACCAAATTGGTACTGTACCCTTGAAAGGAAACCTTAAAGATCACATATTATTCAAAACCTTTTACTTAAAATCCTCACTTATTAATATAAGGAGTATAAGTAATATAAAAAAGACATCACTTAAGTAAAAGGAAGAATTTCAGGAGCAGTAAACATCGTCGACAATAAATCAAACACAGTTCACAATAGTTTACAACTAAACATATAGACACGGTTTGAAATGTAGTTCTAAAGGTTAACCGTCGATAGCATCACTTAATATTCCCGTGCAAAACCGGGACACCAGTTATTTCCAATCTAGAATACGTTGGATGGACATATCAGTAACGTTTAGTACACTCCACGCTCATAGTAGCGTTGTGGCGTTTAGAGATTTTCGTGAGTGACAAGAAGCACATCAGCACATCTATACCCCGCTTCTCGCGAACGCACGAACGCACGGCACGTTCTCTTTGTGTCATTGTGTGTCAGGATACCACCCTCCGCGCCTGATTTTCGTGAACATGACAGCCTTTTATTGCATCATTAATTTATTTAAAAAATATTTTATTGTATAACCGTGTGTGTATGCGGCTATGTTAAATGACACTGATATATTTTTAAAAATGTTCCTATTTTGTTTCAAAAATTGCCTTCAGATTGGCAAATTGTCTAAAATAAACGTTTGACTCTTTTGTAAGTCTAAGAATACAATTAATTAATTTCATAACATTTTTGCAACAACTATAACAAAAGATTTTAAATTTGCATCTCTCTTGAGGTAGGAGGGGCGGGGGGATTTATAACAGTAACTTCTAGATTTAATTTAGTCTTTAAATTTTCATGTAGTTA
Organism: Flexamia atlantica; assembly: GCA_035578135.1. Classification (NCBI taxonomy): domain Eukaryota; kingdom Metazoa; phylum Arthropoda; class Insecta; order Hemiptera; family Cicadellidae; genus Flexamia; species Flexamia atlantica. The sequence continues at coordinate 37,993,767 of JAQJVK010000008.1, read as the reverse complement.
TACCGATAGACATCAGCGAAACAAACTCGATTTTAAGATTTGGAGGGGAAGACGTATTTTTTTATCCGTAGTAATAAAATTTTTTAATTAAAGATGTTTTACAATCATATTTTGTATGTATACTAACATTTAACATTCAACTCGAGGTTTGTTTCGAGACCTCATTTAGCCTTTTCTTATGCTGTTAGGTTCTTTCTCTACATCCTGGTGGCTATTGAGAAACATACTTGCAAACGAGAGATAAATAAAGAAGTGGATTGATCTAAGACCTGTCTAATACTTTTCTTCAGTTATGGTTAAATACACATCGGGTTGCAGGTAGTTTTCGCTAGGATTTCTAGTTTACTTTCGTTGTGGAAGAGTTCTTGGCAGTGAACTGATTTACGTGGCTTGAACTCTGAATTCGCCGCCGGCGCCGGGAAACGATCCATCTACTGGTGAATGTGTGGGAGCCGCTTGCATGCATGCCAAGTTGTACATGTCTGAAGTTATGAGCGAAAGTAAAATTTAGCTAAGCAAAAGTTGCCGAACATATTTGGAAGGAAAAAAGAGTATTTATGATAATATATGTAAAGTGTGTTTTGCCTTCAAGCTTTACCCAATTCTCAGCAAGCGTAGGCTAACTGAGATATTTATCCGAAAAAAATGTACAGTATCTATAAGTCGCAAAGTCGGGCAATTTTCTAAAAACCAGACATTTAGAAAAACTTCTGTTTTAGTTAAAAACCCTTACCTAATTTAAAAATACTGTAAGTCAAGTCAGAATTGAGATTGTTTAAAAATCCTCTTAGTGAAAATGAGGGGCTTCATATTCTTTTTAGAGCGTATGCAGCGACACCATATGTAACAGCATGAGAAGACCAATTTTCAATACACAGCCTTCTGCTTAGACCAAAGCCGTAAATCTATTTTAACCAGAAATCAAAGCGCCCCAGTTCCAGTTCCAGCACCCAACAACGTAAGGTTTGTTTAGTGGCTCAACCGTGACTGTTCTGTGTATAACCATAGAGAAAGGAATTCCTTTTTCTGTGGTCTAATTATACGACGAATAAGTAATATTATAATTTTTTCCTTCTTTGCTGACTAGCAATGCTGGATAGACTCTGCTATTTTGTTCTTAAGCATTTTACCAATTTATCCCATAGGCAAGTCGGCATGGGAAAAACATCAGTGCATGTTAACGGTGAAGGGGTGGGGTAATCAAAATTGAATATGATAAAAAAATCATGTTTCCTACATTCAAATTGTGTAGTTCAGCTGCGGATTTCATTTTGATGTGTTCACAAGTATTGACATTAAAATGTCGTAAACTGGGTAACGAAATGTATAGACATTGTTTTACCAATAGAAATATTATTTACCTAAACTCTAAATCATTGGATCCTTTATTCGCCCCCATTTGGCATCACTCACGTCGTTTTCAAGTCGCAAACAGACTTTTGTTTTTCTTTTTTTTAACAATATGACTGAACATTTGATTTTATTTTTTTTAATAAAGTTATTTTTGAGTTTGACCTGATTGTTACACAACCAATAATTTATTTCTCGCATCTGCACCTCATTCTAACTTATGAACAGTTTCTTACCTGGATTAGTTATCAGTAAAAATAATGCATGACTCAATATAACATTATAAAATACGTACTTACTTTTATTATTTATTAGGAGTCATATCTGGTGTCCACTCGATTTATTGTTTTCAGACTTGTTCTAAGGTCGTAGTCGTTATCACTGTTATCAACAAGAATGACGTGTCGCGCGGATTCACCAACAACGACATAAAAGAAACCTTGAAGACGTTGTTATCTTTGTTCGACAAAATAGTTCAGTATAGTATGGGCCCCATTCCAATAAAATTTGATAGAAAAGAATCTCACATCAAAAAACTTTACTGATATATAATCGTTTAAATTTTTGTGTGTTGTAGGGTTTTATGAGGTAATGATAAATCACATAAATTAACAACATTCCGCGACTATATTCAACGGTGGCATGTTTGATTACTAGTTTCACGTAGCCTAATAATTATTTTTACATAGTGTCTACTACATAGATTTTTCTTCATAAACTGTTTAGTTTCCCATTACAACTTATAGCAAATGTAAAATTCGTTATATTTACAAAAACCATTAGGTAAGAAAAGAAGAACCAAGAAACAGTGCGCATGCTCAGTTCACCCGTAGTTTGAACACAAACTGTCCCGTTAAAAGGGGGAAAAGACATTCCATCATTCCAGAAGCCATTTTTCACTTCAATAACTGAGAAAACAGCGGCATAAAGAGGAAGTAAACCGCGTTCAAAGATCCATTTGGTAGTAGCGAAGAAGCGGCTTGGTTGAGGACAATGGGCCGGTTGGAACACAATTAGGTCTGGTCTGTGAACCGCTGGCAGTTACAATCTGTGAACTGCTGTTGGCAGTTACAGGTCAGTGATCACCTGACGTTACCATCAGCTGGAGCTGGAGGAAATGTCCTTCCGTGTATACATTGTTACTGCGACCATTGACATAAACGATTTAACAACGAGCACTGGGGAAGGAAGTTTGTTCACTAGTTCTTTCGCTCTTCGCATTTGCGCACGATAAAACATGGCAACTCATCTAAAGAGATCATGTTATAAAAACCTGCGCGCGTGAGTTTGCAGAATACCTATTGATTTTAATCAACGGTTTGATTAAATGTTTTTGAAGTTTTAAATTCTTCATGATATTTCATGAAAATTAAGCCTGAACATGGAGAAATTTAAAAACCTTTGTACCGAGTTCCGTCTTTATCAATTTTGTCTCTACAGAACTCTATGCCGTCTCAGAAGTCTTCAACTGTTCGACTGCAACTGCAAATTAACACCAGTCAATTGCCTAGAGGCTTTTTACTGTTATGGTGTTCATGTTTAATTCCGAAAGCCGCCAGATCGAGCGTAGTGTAAAGTTCTATAGCTTTTCGATGAGTTTATTATGGACAGGGCCTGCTTGTCATTAATCAAATGATCATTGAGATTTTTATTAATCCTCCTGTCCAAAGAATTTTCGGATTTTAGTCCGTAATAAAATGCCACATGACATAATCCATTTTACTCTCATTTTTCACGCATCGGCTTAAAATAATACTGACAGGTGGTCACCGTCTTGGCTTTAGTCAGTAACAAGACTACATTAGATACATTACTTTGAAATGGCGACCTACCCAGGTAGGTATTTTAAGCCAAGTATGAATGACAGATGAGTGAAGGATGAGTGTGGCGCGATCATCCTGCATCCTACACTCATCCTTCACGCATATTCCGGTTAAAATACGCAACCAGTGCTGCGACCCGGTCTTAAAAGTTGTTAAAGGTTATCGTTACTTTCAACGCAAGGATACAGTGTGCTAGTGTGCTGTAGTCACCGAGTACGACCTCAGGAGAACCCTCCCCGCGCCAGTTCCCAGGTTGTGATGTTATCTGGGCCGAGCGACGATGTAATTGTGCTATTATTGTAAACTGTTACAGCAACAATAACAAGCTGCACTTTCCCCCGAGACGCCTGCACACTATACGATTATGGCGCTTCGAGTGAGTGAATAAGGACTAAGTGGGATTGGTTAATTTGGGAACAGTTTTTCTGGTCTTAGATTCCACAAGTTAAAGTTAGTCAAACTGTAAAATCAGTTTTAAGTTAAAGATATGTAGAAATCAAAAACGATTAAATATGGCCTAACAAACCCTTATTCTGCCAGTTTTAAATTAGGCTAATAATTAATTGTGTATGACCTAAAACATTGGGCGATAAAAAAGTGATAAGCTAAATTATGTGATAAATTTCAATTCGACTGTGTTCATATGAGCAGAGAATATGTACAGAATGGGATTATCTGTATGCAATTACTGTATTATTATCGAGGGACTGAACACAAAGATTTGTTGTATAAAATATCAGGAAAATGCATTGAATGTCATACATACAGTATCTCTTAAGTTTCGCTAATTTTTTCTCCGTAGAATTAACCAGTTTTGGCCGATCTAATTAATTTTATCAGTCTATACATTATACATTGCTTGAAATGGCGACCTACCCAGGTAGATATTTTAAGCCGAGTATGAATGATTGAAGGAGTGAACGAGTGAAGGATGATTGTGGCGCAATCTTGTGGTCTTGTTACTGACTAAGGTCGACGTGTTCCTTAGCCAGGACTATTAATTAATAGCCCAATAGCCAATTAAGGCACCTATATTTTTACGTGAAATCTGAACCACAATTTAGCCCGGATAATTTACGAACTAGTCTAATTATGAGGACGGTCTTATGAACGTAGTATTTAATATTGCGGACGTTAATCCCCACTAGGTAACACCGCGTCCACAAACCATCGTTCGTAACTATCCTCAATTCGTGACATCCAAGTAGCTGGAGTACAAGACACGCCGCCGCCTATTACCTTAAGTCTATCGATTGTCTTATCGCACTCCATACAAGATACAAGGAAACGGAAGCAATCGTTCACCAACAGCCGTCAATGACCGTTTGGTACAAACCTTACAACCTCCTGTCATTGAATACATTCCCCCTGTCTTAACTACATCGCGATCTCTTGAGCGAACACTCATGGATGGGTGCGAGAGTTCTTTTGCCTTCTTTCTTTGGAGCACCTGCGTTGGGCACGCTTTGATAGCCTTCCGCTTCCTGGGAAGCCACTGAAGTGCCCTTGTACACTGCAGGATTCAGGAACTGTTTAACACTTGACTAGAAGCCAATCTCACCGTGTGGTAACGGTTTAAGCTCCATGCAATGAGTCGAGACATCAGAAAATCGCCGGCATTTCTTTATAAATGCCAAGGGAAATCAATTAGGGGGAGACATACTATCATACTGTATAAACTGAATTTAGTTGGTCCAACCAATTAATCCTTATGGTATCCTGAGTATTACATCCATAATTTCTTTCACAACACTTAAATAACACCATGATGCTGCTTTTTTCCCGTTCTTCTTAAATCCGAAAGATAGATTTTCCGAAAGAAAGAAGCTATTCTGTTATAGGTCTTAGAATTCTTTCTCGCTTTCAGTGAAATTGTTCTAACTGTAATTAATTGGGTAAGCGACCCGAACTAAGTAAACATCAAATGTACAGTAGACAGTGAGAGGGCTGATCCATTGCAAAGAGCCAACTATTTACTGTGAACGTGTAGTACATACAGTGAGAGGGCTGATGCATTATAGAGAGCCAGCTAAACAGCAACCATACAGTAGACAATGAGAGAGGTGATACATTGCAAAGAGCCAACTATATATTGTGAACGTAAAGTACATGCAGTGAGAGGGCTGATTTATTGCAAAGAGCCAACTATATATTGTGATCGTAAAGTATATACAGAGAGAGACGGCTAATCCATTTCAAAGAGCCCATTATATATTTTGAACGTAAAGTGCATACAATGAGAGGGCTGATCCACTGCGAAGAGCCAACTATTTATTGTGAACTATTTATTCCAGAGTGAAGGCTAATCCATTTCAAAGAGCCAACGATATATTGTGAACGTAAAGTACATACAGTGAGAGGGTTGATCCATTAGGAAGAGCCAACTATATATTGTGTTACGTAAAGTATATACAGTGAGAGGGTTGATGCATTGCAGAGAGCCAACTAAAAGCAAATGTGCAGTAGACAGTGAGAGGGCTGAGTCATTGTAAAGAGCCAACTATGTAATATAGTGAACGTAAAGTACATACAGTGAGAGGGCTGATGCATTACAGAGAGCCAACGAAAAAGCAAATGTACAGTAGACAGCGAGAGGGCTGATCCATTGCCAAGTGGGTGACAGATGTGTGCGATGCGTGGGCTACCGACGTTTTGCCTTTTGTTTATCCAACCTAGCTGGCTCAGAGACAGCTCTTGCGAAATCACTTTCCTACATCTCGTAACTTCTCTTCCGTGACGGCTTCGGTTTAGGTTTAGGATTGTTAGCCAATGCGGTTGAAAGGTAAACGGAAGCGTAAAGATGTTTGGTCTTTGTTGAACATAGACGGTGTTGGAAGATAGGTCCCAGAAAAGAATTATTTGTGTTAAAGTGCCAAACATTTGTAGCAACAAACGAGCTATTTGAAGTAATGCTCCTCGGTGGCCTAAAAGACAGATGATATCTTTGGATGTCCCTTAGATTTTGGAAATAAGAAATAAATAAATGAGAACTAGCATACGCATCTAGTCTTTATTTCGTGTAGTGATTTAACGTGGCAATGTTTTATGAGGAGAGTCGATGAAAATGAGCTTTTAATCTATATGCTCTCAAGCAGTCATTGACTATTTTGAACTTTTATCGAGCATAAATATTCTTTAATCAGTTCGTGGGTCAGTAATTTGTTTTGGACGATTGAACGCAAATTATCTCGGGAGTTTTTGTTTAGAGGCTTCCTTTTTTCAATCCTCCCTACGTAAACGAATCATTTGGTTTGATTCTACTATTGCTGGCAAAACCATTTATTTCAGAAATCTAAAAAGAGAAGATTAAAGAAGAAGAATCCCCTGAATTATAAGCAACCTCGTTTACCACTCTGTTCTTTGTAACCACAACTTGTCGCCGTACGTGTCGTTTGTGACAGTTAATTCCACTGATAACAAAATCCTCTCCCACGCCTGGCCGGAACAATGAACACCCGCCTTTTTCACGCACTTGAACAATCCGGCGCGCACCGGAAGTCGGCTGGAATGCGAGGAAGGAGCAATTAGGCAGATTATCAGAGGCGTGGGAACCGAGACTGCGCATCTTGTTACCGCCGCAGTCAGCGGAGCAGTGGACAGCGCATGCGCGCCTGCTGCTTGACCTAGTGCGCCGTCTCTGCAGCCGCGCTTCGTCTGGAAATAACAAGGTCAACAATTTATTAATGTTAAAAAACGTTCCACCAGTATTAGGCCTAAAGAAAAAAATCGTAACATCGTGAAACAGCATAAAAGTAAAGTATCGTTCCCATAAAGTATATGTAGGCCTAAAGTTGCGAGACTAAAATGTCTTTTGGTAAATTTTCCTGAATGGTTTTTTTAGGTTGTAGCTATCAAAACTTCTGTTTTTTTGCCAAGTCAGCTGAAATAATTGCCCACTTTTGAAATAGATTCCTTTTCATAGAGATTTATTTTGGGGCCAACGATGGTTTAAGATTGGGCTGAATATGAAAGTTACATTTTATCGAAAAACTAGGTAGTAGCTACCGGTAGGTACCTATACATATTTAATAAGGATTTCTATACATTTTTATACTATGTTGGAGTTTATCTTAGGAGATTTGTTTTATTGTTTTTCAAATTTAGGAGATGTTATGATTTCAAAGCATTTTATAAACGTGGCAATTGCAAGAATATTACAATACAGCAGTTCAGTAGTACATTCGTACCCAAATTGATCTTCTGGAATTTTATTACTGCTGTTGTTTGACCGAGACTTTTGTCTCTTGATGTTTTGTAAAAAGTGTTTGAAGTTATGATTGTTTGAAAAATGTTTAAAAACTGCTTATCAAGTTCTCTCTAGCTCATACGATAAGAAGGCTAAATAGTGTGTGGTGAATTCAAGGCTCACATTAATACGTAAGAGGCGTTGGTACAGGTGTAGTTTTAAAATCCTAATGCGTCATTCTTTTTTATTAGCTTTCTCCTCATACAAGCTTAAAACTGTGTATTTACGATGTTTACCCTCGATGAAAACAATGATTACGGTATTTTTTGTTGACTCGTTGGTTAAGACAGTACCTATTTATTACAGTGGGCAGAATTTTGGTACCATGAGTTGTTATTCAATAGTATTCGTAATATTAATATATTTCAAATTTTCATAATTTAACTCCATGCTCAGTAATATATTTTCTCTCATATGAATGGCTGTGCATGTTTCCAATCAAATACGCTATAGTTGTTTTATGCAGTGAAACGGAATTCCTATTGTACATTGACTTTAAATAAATATTGCAGGCATAAAACCGCTAAGGTTGGGAGATTTCACTTAAAACATATTTCAGTTAATATTATATAATCTTGTTCATGTTGACAAAGATTTTGATTAGTCTTATAATTGTAAAGGTGTCGTCACATGATTATCGGCATCGTAGGAAGGCTTGTCTTTCACAAATTGTGCCAGTTGTGCCCAAGTCCCCATAGATTGTATTATTCTGCAATATTCCGATAGTAAATTAATCTCTTGCGACTTGTAATTCTGCGACGAATTGCCACATATAAAAGATCAGTTGGTCCCAGTTAACCCGAGTTGTGTGTTAGTAGTTCGCGATGCTCATCCATTGCCTGCGCGTATATCGCTCCAGCTTGAGATACTTTATCCCTTTATGTATTGTTCTAAGTCTGCGAGTTTGGCTATAAAAATTAAACCGCTTCATACCGGGTTGATCTAGCTACCAGGTCACACACTGATGATGGCGTATTATAGATACTGGACTCGTCAATCCGCTGAGGAATCCAGTAAGAAGGTATATGTATGTTTATTTTTACTGATTCAAAAGTGCGCCCTATTTTAATTGAATATTTATCTAAAGTTTTGTTCTTAAACTGAATTTTCATGAAAAAAAATCTATATTTCATAGCCTGTCTCCCGTGTATCAGTGTAAATTTTTCGTGGGTTCCCCGACAAACATATATTATCACGGTAACTTTATCATCCTAATTGCAAAAAAATCGTCACTCTGCATTTTAGTTCTGCAAATTAGTTTTACCACATAATAATATTAAATCAAATATACTGATCTTTATGTTCTAAATAACCCAGCTAAATTCACCAACTTTAATATTTCTACTTTGGAAAAACTATTTAGTTTCCTTAGCATTAGTATGTTAACATGTTGATTAATGTTTTTTAACAAATTCTCGTTCTCCAAAAACTAACTTGTTTTCTACTTCACAATATTTATTGAATCTACATTCTTAAAAAAATGTATAAATAGTTTTTGGGAAGAAATGCTTTTTCTCGAAGGTTGGGGAAACAGCGCGGTATCAGGTAACGGACAAGTTATTTTCAGCGCGGCCGAGTCAGTGTGTCACTATTTCCTTTACCATAAGTCACAGACACTTACTTACCCATATACTCATACATTGTCTTACTTTGTATTCACAATGATTTTGGAGTAAACACTGTTTATGGATTAACATTTTCCGGGATTGCAAAAACAATGAACACTTAACCTATGCCAGTATCTGACCGCTTCAACAAATCTCCAAAAATCGCGCTGCGCAGTATGAAACGCCCTTTATTTTTGGAGATTCTAACTATAACTATAATTATTACATGATTTTTCATAAACACCCGTTAATAGTATCGTAAAAAAATACATTCAACAGAGGTGTACTGAAATTGAACAGCAATCTCTAGGTCTTCACTGCACTGTAAACGTAGAACAAACAGAGGGGTTATGCCAAATAAATGTTCGAAACCTACCTCGGCCTATATAAATGTAAATGTAAATTAGTAAAACACTAGAATAATATTCATATTATGCCCAGGTGAACTAATCTCAAGTGGGCAGTTCTGTAAAGACAAGGAAAAGTAAATTAAAGATATGAAAATGGGATATTTTAACAACATTGAATGTTATTTACTTAATTGAGTTATTACTGTAAATACTGTAATTAGGCTACTTTTGTTAATGACCGCAAAATCATCTGCTTGGAATCACTTCATATCATAGAGGGAAACTAACTGCACTACAATTGACGCGCTCAACGAGCTTAAAAAAATCAATAAACATGATTTTGTAACCATATAACTAAGGTTAGCCACGTAGAACGTATTTGACATAAATAAATTTATATATCTACAATTTAATTTCCTAATCATTAGTGAGGTAAGAATTGCTATTTCCATTATTTTATTTCCCTATACAATTTACGAAATTTCCTAAACGTCGCTCTTAAAATTGATAATTATGATGATTTCTTTCAGCCATCACTTATTTCCGGTGGGTCATGGCTCGTTTTCGCAATCCTCTAATTTAGTTTTGTGTTTTAAGTCATCTATATTTCATCAATTTGAATATTTTAATGTGTGTTAAATTGTGATAACCGTGAAATAATTTTTTCCCCGACAGGATATAACCGGAAATTTAAAATAAGTCGACCTTCATTAAAAAAGACTTTTAGCTATATTTATTACAAGCCCAGATCAAACGTGAATTGCAAAAGTAGGCAATTCATAAAATTGTGTAACCAGTTTTAAGGCAAAAACTAAAGAACGTTTACTGATCATAATATTTAAGAAAAGGAAATGAAAAATCTTATGTCAATAAGTTAATTAATTATAATTTATGTTTAAAAAAATAATATATGGCCTATTAAATTTGACTAAAACATGTTTTACTTGAACTCCACTATAAAACTCTGATACCAAGAAAAATAATCATAGGTCCGTTTTATAAAATTAATTGCGATTCGCTTGTACCTGTCTTACCTGGTCAGTTTTCGGTAAATTCGGTGCAAATGAAAACAAAAGTTTAAATAAATTACTTTTTATTTAATACCAAACAAAGTATGGCCTTCATACTTTTCACTCGAAACATTTTAAGAGTAAACATTTCACTCTGTTTCTTATAGATTGCTTTATTTACATGCTTGCTTGTAGTGTTTATTATATTGATTTTATCATTGCTCTACCCTGTCTCGCCATTTTCATCTGGACATAACCGCCTTCGCGGAGGCTACGATGCCAAGAATGTGGGTTGTATGAATCACTCGTGTGTTTGATGCAAGGTCTCGCTCGCATAACGTACTGCACGCAGCGCGCGCTGTACCTGGCCAGATCTGACGTCATGGTCTGAGCTCTCTCGGTTCAGCTCGAATACTCCAATATCTCTTTTAAAGGAATAGTAAAATTATTACTGTTAAATCATCCCTCTTTTTACATCGATTGATTTTGGAACCGAGAGAAAATTTTCAAACACCCCTATCTTTTTTTACGATTTACTTTTAAAAGCTTGAAATATTTTAAGATCGTGAACATCCTATTCTCTCACTGTAGAAATTATAGGTGTATTCAAGATTTACATTTTTAATCGTTCTTAATTTTTTACAGAATGAGACTGAAATTGAACATTTTCCATTTCAAATGTGGCGCACGATCCCTTCCTAATGCACAATGCAAACTAATAATGGTGTAAATACCTTGTACTGTCAAAGTGATCCTTTGTAGTCTTATAGGCTACTGCAGTTTCGACCTCATTGAGATCTTCTTCAGGCAATAATGGACATCAAATTCATTCCAGTGGAAGTCGTCAGGATTGATAAAAAACCATCATTCCACTTATACACGAAATACGAACGGACAGACGCACATAACACACAAACATCGACTTTTTAATTAAAATTCCGGTACCGGTACACGCGACACGCATGGAGGGCTAGTCTAGACTGATACGTGATGCGTTATCTTGCAGAGTATTCACTCCCCCTCCCCCTCCTTCCTTATCACGGGATGACCATTGTTTTGGTTGCATCTCACCTATTCTAATTGCCGATTCGTATATTAAATTGGATTTAAAGCCTCTCTGTTCATTCAGGACATTGTGAGGCTCTGTTTTCACAGCCTTGTAAATTTCATATTCCTCCATTGTATCCATGAAAGGGCCACTTTTACATTTGTGTAATATTTGGAGACTGTCATCTATTTTTGAGTAACTATGTTTATTGTTAATTAAATGATTGGCGTAAGAAGATGTATGTTTTGTGGTGGGCTTTTAATATACAATTTAATATACGAATCGGCAATTAGAATAGGTGAGATGCAACCAAAACAATGGTCATCCCGTGATAAGGAAGGAGGGGGAGGGGGAGTGAATACTCTGCAAGATAACGCATCACGTATCAGTCTAGACTAGCCCTCCATGCGTGTCGCGTGTACCGGTACCGGAATTTTAATTAAAAAGTCGATGTTTGTGTGTTATGTGCGTCTGTCCGTTCGTATTTCGTGTATATGTGGAATGATGGTTTTTTATCAATCCTGACGACTTCCACTGGAATGAATTTGATGTCCATTATTGCCTGAAGAAGATCTCAATGAGGTCGAAACTGCAGTAGCCTATAAGACTACAAAGGATCACTTTGACAGTACAAGGTATTTACACCATTATTAGTTACTATTCAGTGCTTCGGAGGCTAACAACATGAAAACAATGCAAACTACCCAAGAGGCGTTATTTTTTTACATTTTTGAAAATGTATCCTAGTACGCGATTATCTTCACGTTTCTCTCATGCTTTTTCAATGTCTTATCTCCATTTATATTCCTATTTGAAGGTGATTGGGACTTATTATGCATTTTTCCTTCTGTCACCGGTTTCATTGTTGCGCATAGAAGCACATAACCCGACCCTGGGGATCTCTGCGCGGCAGTTGTTCTCACTTGGGCCTACAATCAGCGGGGCAGAACCGTGGTATGTGGTATAAACACAGGGCGGCGCGCGGCGCGGCGCACGGCATGTCGGTATTTCTGTGTGTCGCAAGGAGACATACGCCCTGTCTGGTCCAAACCGTACAATCATTGCCGGATTGCCTTGAGACAATTATCGTATCGCACACAAGTCTAATTATCGTAGTTTTGAGCCACGTTGTGTGCGTTGTCTGGTTGGTAGAGAGCTTATTTATGTTCTCCTTTTATTTCTTCGTTCTCCAGCACTTAGGATTCCCCAGCCGCAAGTTATCATTAAGATTATAGTGCTCAGGCGTAGTTCCATGCAAGTATTATATTTTTATTCAATTAACTCAGGTGAGATATTTGAGAGATGCCAAAATCAACTCATAATATGGACACCAAGCTCACAATAAGCTTCGAACTGAATAGTAAATTTCAAGTTTCATTCCTATTTGAAGGCGATTGAGTCGTATTATGCACTTTTCTTTCTGTCACCGGTTTCGGTTTCATTGTTGCGTATTGTAGTACATTACCCGACCCTGGGGATCTGAATAGTAAATAGTTGGAATTTTAAATTTGATACAGTATTTTGAACGCTAAAGAAACCGATCATCTTAACATTACTAATTTAAATAAACCAATTCTTCATTCACAGCTCTAGTAAACTCCAAAGAACATTTCTCTCGATGTTAAAAAAGCTGCTACGAAAGTCAAAAAGTTGTTTGCTTATGTCGTTATTTACTTAGTTTTTATTTGCAACAAGTTGAGGTTCTGCTTCCTGCTTTTAGTTTTCCTGGGCAGTAAATAATTTTAATGTGTGGTTTAAATAGCTTTAGAGCTGTACATTACGAACCTTAAATCGCATCAATTCCATCTGTTCCTTATGATTTACTTGTACTATCTGGATATTTTGTAAATGTTAATATTTCAAATGCAAGGCCGTTGATATTTAATATTGATCCTTACATTAAAACTCCAGTAGAGTTAAGAAAGAATGTCTGCGTGAGGAAGCATCAAGTCATCAAGATGCAGAAATTTACCCATCTGCAATTGATCAGCCGCGGATTATGGCACGTCCTTAGACCGGAAATCGATCAACCGTGAGTTATCGGTTCGCAGACCGGACACGGTCCTGTCCGCGGTCCGGCGCAGCGTCCTTGACACTTCAATGGACTCTCGTGTCGGGATGAATGAAGCAGCGACGCGCGTCAGTTGGTTCCGCCTCGTTTCAGCCAGACACGTTCAAGTATCCTCAGCATTCCGAGACAGTGGTGACCCTGATTGTGCTTGGAGGGTCTCGAAGCCTTCTTGGTATGTGGTTGTTCAGAGAAGATTTTCCTGAAGTCTGAAAAATTGGAATCTGAAAGCCAACTTTTATGAACATTTTTTCGGGAAGATTTGTTTTTCATCAATAAAGCTGTTATTTGGTCAGTGGATCACAAAATACTGTTGTTGCATTGTAAAAGCCTACTCTAGGTTAGTGCACAGAGTACGCATTCAGATGGCAGTAGTGTTTCGGGTAACTGCTCGACACACAGGAAGTCAAACAATAGGAAGACAATAGACTTACGGGCGCCCCCCTACCCCCTACCCCCCGCACCCGCTGTACGGCACTGTTCGACACATATGTAGCGAAACATTAGATGCGTCCTCTGTCACATTTCTTCTCTGTGCAGTGCAAGAATTTCTCGTGTTCAGAAAGAATGATTGTGGTTTGAGTCTGGAAGGCGGTTCTCGGTTGATAGTTATATCCGGTTGAATTAGTGTTGAACATTGAAACAACTCTATGGAAATTAAACCGAAGAATTTTTAACTAAAACTTGATACATAGCTTCTGGAGGAGTTTACGCTTACATGCAACTCTTATCTATGTAAGGTTTTCGCGTTTTACTGTCCTAAAACATATTCCATGAATAGCAATGGTTTACTCAATTTGTTGTACATAGTTAATAGAGGTATCCTAGAATAAGTGTTTAAACACCCAATCAGTACTTGACCAATTCAGTGCAGTTTACCAATAAACTAGTGCGGGCAGTTGACTGCCTTTTGTAAAATTGGTCACTCATCAACTTAATAAAATCATAAATGAAGTGATTTATATTTAACCTAAGTACTTAATGAAATACAGTCAAACGTCTGCCATACGTGATGCCGGGCACAAGCGACATCTCATGGTACACCCTTTCTTCACCGCTAGACTACAGACTACAGTTTACTCGGATGAGAGGCGACCGAAACCTGTTCTAACCGGCTCCTAATATGCTCTAGTTTCTTCATATTTTGTCTTCCTTTTCTGATGTTTCCTTGAAGTCCGATACCTCAAGCAGTTATACACTTTCGCCTGCTACCAGCTTCCTCACAATACGACGGCAGATTAAAAAGAACGTGTGCTCGCTTTATTTGTCTGATCTGAGAACGGGATTTTACATAGTGAGCCATGTGGTAATGAGCACCTAATGAAACATATATTACCAGGCAAAAGTGTCAGTACTTTCTCTGTAATTTAAGTTCCTCCGATCAAACCCAAATAGCGTGATAAGTTTTGATGGTGATTTTATACCCGGTTGATCGTAAACGCACAGTTGTCTTCTAAGTCTCCTAAGTAGAATTTCTTGGCACTCTTTGACACCTACTGACACCCAACAAACAATGAAAGACTACCAAATAGTTTGTCTAGTGATATTTATTGGAACGTATATTATGATACGTTTGAATGAAATAGCTGTGCAATGGTTTAGGTTTTTGACATTTAATAGATTTAGAAAACAACCTATATTTGTAATGCTTCCATTAATGTAAAATCACATATTAAAATAAGTCGAAGCTTGGGAATATTTCATACGTAGAAATAGAACCATGTGATCAAGTTTTCACGGTTTTAAATCGTTTACATTTTTTGACATTAACAGTCAACGTTTTTTTCCATTAACAGTCAACGTTTTTTTCAACGCATGAAAGTGTGCCAGGACCGAGGCTCGCGCTGCAGCGGACATCAGCTGGGCGGCGGCAACGTCTGGCTGTCTACCGGGGACTGCCGGTATAGCCTAAAGTATCTTCCCTTTGTTAGAAGCATTTCCACTCCTCTACGTCTAAATCAATTAAGAATTCCAAAGCCAAAGTGGATGTCTGTACTACCATAGAGTGTAATCATGATTAAAAAAAAATAAGTAGGGCCTATTATTGACACACCACTTTAATTGATCAAAAGACATCTTCATTGGCTTCGTAATTGCAAACTGGTTCACACGAGCGGACATTGTAGACGTATGCTTGCAACAAAGGAAAGAGACAGTACATCCCTGGACGCCCGGTCTCCAACCAGCCGTTGCCCGCCGCCCAGCCGTTGCCCGCCGCCCACCGGTCGCTCGCCGCCCAGCCGTTGTCCGCCGCCCAGCCGTTGCCCGCCGCCCACCGGTCGCTCGCCGCCCACCTGATGTCCGCTCGTTTGTGGTTCGGTTTCATGCACTGAAAAAAACGTCCTGAGTAACTGAAAGTATCACAAAATAATATAATAGTGTTCCTTGAAAACTCGAAATATAGTTTTATTATTAGTCTACGTATTGTGTAAAATTCCCATGTTGCAATTGATCTGTGGATTCATTGAATTTACAATTTAATTTCATCCACTATTTTTTTACATCACATCTAATTCATTATTTAGCATACGTTTGTCCATGGTTAAAATACCAAACCATTAAGCATTCTGGTTATCAATAACTGAGGAAAAAAGTACAGATTTAAAACTTTCAACTAAAAAAATACGGTGTAATCAAATTTTTAAATACAAAACTCGTTAGAAACTCCTTTCACAGTAAGACTGCGAAATACATATTTTTGTTGTGTACGTAGAATGTTCGCACTCAATTTTAAGTACCCTGAAGTTAATTCCCTTCTGTTCGTGTTTACCATTTAAAACTGGATGTTAACTCTTACCAAATACTCGTAGTTGGCACAAACTGAGCGACATCGAACTTTTAATTGCAATGCAAATTGCCGTTTGGCACTTTGAAATATCTAACGCGTTTCCAAGGGTCTCATTCCAAGTTTCCTGTTCCAGTTGGACGACACGGCCCTTCAGCTGTACAAGGATGGGGACTACGGATCTTACCTGGACTTGGACGCCTCCATCAACGAGCAACAGGAGGAGTTCGACAACTTCCAGTCCAAGTGAGTCCAAATTTACTTTCGATTCCCTTAGGCCTTAAAATATTGACCTTTGCCTGTATTCCCACACAGTGATTTAAAACAGAGATACATTTATTTTTAATGCTAATCGTTTCCCAGTATTGTGGGAAAAAGTCGATTGACATTCCTCAAGGGGTTTACAACATTAAAAGTTAAAAGTAGGGGTGTGCGAGTAGTGATTTTTGAAGTCGAGTCGAGTTTTTAAATACTCGCTCGACTTACGAGCTTTTTTCGATTCGAGTTTTTTTAACAATAGTTTTCCTATACTTCTACATAATTACCATGTCAAAAATAATAATTATTAATCAAATCAAATTTAATACTGTAATTTTATTTAACTAAGAGATATTCCTGAGTTAAGAGTTATAAGTATATGAAATTTTATAATAAAATGAATTAAGGCATTTTTTTACTTAAAATCACTTGAACTGATTTGATTTCCGTGTGTTTTAAAATAAAATGACTAAAGCTCAAGCCATCGTATTTAGTTTCAAGTCTGACTCAATATGTTTGGTTAAAATATCAGCCTACATGTTTTCTCAGAATGACAAACAGAAGGAACAAGAAGTAACCTCAAATTCTTGAAAGGAATAAAGTTGTATGAATCTATTGATATCGATAACTTAAAATTGTTTAATTAATGTTAAATATAGGATTTTTTACCGATGGCGGTATAAGATCGGTGTCGACCGCAAAACTCAATCGCGCTTACCGATTTCGGGTAAACGACGGGAGTAACTACTCGGCTCGAACTTCGGGTATTTTTAGAAACTTCGAGTCGAATAGTGTAAACTCGGCTCGAAGAAAACTCGATACTCGAGTACTCGTACGTTCCTAGTTAAACGCTTTAATTAAACTCAATCAGCGACACTTACAAATGTATATAAACTCAACTGAATACTTTACTTTTACTCCTATATCCTCCATACTTAAATTTAAACCAAACTGTATGGTGAAGGATGGTTTTTTGCCGTATATTCGTTCATCTAGTACACCGGACGTTGTAAGTCACAGCACATTCTTTCTATGCATTCCCTTTTCCTTTTCGTTATGTAATAATTAATATATTAATCATTAGCTGACAAAATTTCAGATTTGTCCTTGAAATACCTGGTTTTACGGAGCCATAAACTTAAATATGTTATTGGCGAACAGTAGTCCTGTGCTATTTTAATTCGTTAAATTACACGAAACAGTGGCTCTCGGGCAGGAGTTGCATGAGACACGCCAGCGCCGGGTCAGTGCGGTAAACTACGTTTGGTTTTATTAATAACACTTCAGCCAACAGGCCATAAATTGGCGGATTTTGCAGAAATACTGAGGTGTAATTTGGTGGAGTTTCTAGGAGAAAGTCCAAATCCAACACGAGGTGTTAGAGAGTGGGAGAGGGTCGAAAGATTTGTAGATTCCTTGAAAATGATGTCCTCTTAAGTTGATTAGTTATTGATTATAAGTGAAAGCTACTGTGGGGAAAGTATTTTTTAATGTTTTTCTTGTAGGCTATAGACTTTTAAAAAGTCGACTCTTGAGTTTATATTAGGCACTTTCCTCAGTAAATATATATTCCATCCGCAACTATATACAAAAACCTTGTATAAAAAGGTACAATAAATCTTTCGGTGGTTAGGGTATGAAAACAGAAAACAATGTAATATCTATTTTGCCATCACGTCAGACTCAAAAGCCTTCGTCTATATTCTCTAGTAGCCTGTCTATAGCCTGTCTCAATTATTTTCTTGAGTTCCTTGAATTAGCAACTAATTACATTTTCAAATGACAGTAAAGCAACGATTAAAAAAAAGAAAAATAAATTAATGGATGTTCTGTTTGTTGGGGTGTGTAGAATACACATCTTGAGAAACATTTTCATATAAACAAATAAATCCTGGAAAGGGAGTTACATGAACAGAATGATAAGGCACAACTATCATATCAGATTCCAGCAATGCTGAGGTGCTACACGTCTATTCATAGAAAGGCTTATCTCATGGGGCATAGTGAGGTAAAAATTATGCAACGACTCTTAAGTCTCAAGCCAACACTTCAGTTAAACTCTACAGATTTTTTAGTATTATTCGTAAATCCCTTAATTTGGCCTAAATTTTCAACAAAATTAGAACTCTTAAATTATTGGAATCCGGCACAGCGAGTATTTTACCCAAGAACAGAACAATCTTGACAACGCATTATTCGCATTAACGTCTCTATAAAACACACTTAACGGTCCCTACTTATTAGTTTTCTTTTGCTTCAGTTACGGGTTTTAAAAATCGCTATTAAGTTAATGGCCTTGAAGAGAAGGCTTATCTGTAATGGGGTCAAGCTTTCCGGGCGCCCTGTGGGTTTTAGGTTTTACTTAAAACGTTCATAAAAAGAGAAAAAGAAGCTATAAATTAAAAATATAATGGAATACGATCTGAGTGGAGGCGAGCCATAAATGTAAAACTAAAGAGTGAAATGGATGGGCCATAAACAAGAAACGACTTAAACGAAATAAAAACAAAGAAGATGAAGACGGAGTTGTAAAAATAAAGCGCATACTGTATAACTCGTCCAAAATATCGAGTTGGTTAAACAGAAGCTTTATAAGTTTTAATTATCTTGGCATCGCTCATTCATACCGATTGAACGAGTTTCGTTACTCGGAATAGGGGATCAGTATATATACTTTGTTCGCTTCTTTAGTCCCAATTAACTATGTTTTCGTCATACTGCTTCAAAAACAGCTGCTTTTGATACATGCGTTGGGATTCAAAAGTTGTTCATTTTAGTCCTTGGATAATAACATATGATTTTGATGATTATTATTTTCCTAGGACCAAAAAGATCATTGTTGATGATACTTTTGATTCGAGGTAAATAATCGAAACATTCATCGTTATTGTACGTCAGCGTCGATTGTGAGCTATCGATTGCATCGCGAGTGGTTACCGGTTATTATATTCAATTGCAATTCATTGTTGCATTGTTGTCGGTTTAATCAATTTGTAAAAATCGCTTATTTCACCAGTCGATTATTGCATGCGTTCGATACGTCGATTGTTGTTCATTGCTATCAGACTAACCTAACACAAAATGAAACAATCAGCTGATTGCTTCAAATAGCAAGAACAAGATTGAAGCATCTTTGGGAGGTATCTTTATAGGTAAACAAGCTGTAGCATATTGGTTTTCTTAAGTAGTTTGCGTGTTGTATTGAGCGATTTAACGAAAAATATGGTTCATCACACGGACCTAAAGCTGCTTTTCGTTACTCGGTCACTTTTCAACCTCGGCTTACAGCCTCGGTTGTAAAACTTGACCTTGTACGAAAAGCGTCACTTTAGGTCCTAGTAATGAAATATACTATTATGAAAGTGTAGGAATAATATCAGGTGGAATATTTTCTAATAGAATGCTGTTGCTTATTCGCATGATTGAAAAAAAACATGTTTGTTTCGATTTACATGGATCGTTTGAAAAAAGAAATAAATAATTGGACTTACAGTAGATATCAATAAGTTACGTGAGAAGGGAGGCCTGTTGTGTAAAATATCTCGAGTTCAGTAATTTGAAAACCATCGCCCTAATTTACTTTTGCTCCCTTCAACTTGGTTTCTATATACTTAAAACGATTCTTCACAACCAGCATAGTGACAGTAAGGAAAATACGTTTTAACAACCCCCTCCCCAGTGCGTTGCTTTTAGCGTTTTCGTACAATTAATATAAAATGCGTCAGCCGGTAGAAAACTGTTTTATATAGTGACTAAATAACTATAGTGATATTCTGTCATACTCTCCTAATCTGTTTCGATCGAGACCTATTTTGAACCCAATTATAAACAAATCTGAGGTATTATTTTGCAATCCACATAGACTTAGACCTCAGAAAATTTTTGTTATACTCGTACGTATTTTCTCAGGTAGTTTCCCGAATTCACAGCACCGACCCGATGAATAAGAAATTGCAGTTTTCTTCCGACTCTCATCCGGACAAACAGACACTGATCATAAACACGGATCTATTGCACCGCTAACCCACACGGGTTAGCCCCACGTCCCACACGGCAGCGTTACACAAGAGCCGAGAGCCCTGCCCGTGTGACAACATAAACCTCGCCGCGACGCCTCGCATTGTCTGTCGCCATTGTCTCGATCCGGCCAATTCCGATAACTGCTTTTTAACAAGTGAGGGAATGTCGACTGTGAATACATGAATGAACTGAGCAGTCGCCCTTTAAGAATGGACCATTTTGATCTATTCGTATGAAAACCAATAGTTTTTGTAGAGTTTCTTGAGTGTATTGAGTTTAATTTCGGCTATACATATAATTACAAAAGACTCGATCCCTATACCCTCACAAAATCCGGCTTCCTCGCTTTTAATCAATTGATCGCTTTAATCAATCGGTTAAAAATGTCAGCAATTACCGCATAAATTGACACGACGGCCAGTTTTATGTAGTCGGACAAGAGGGCTACATAAAACTTCCATTTACTGTGTAAGTAAATAGAATTTTCCCCATTTCTAACAAAGTGATGAATCCAAACTTTTGTCTTGTTATTTTTGCCCCTTCCATTTTAGTTGCTTCCGATTTAGTTATTAATCGTAGCTGAATGCTGCAGTTAATTGAAGTTTCACTTATTATTCTTATGACTGCTTTGAACAGTGTTCTGGTCATTCCACGTTACTTTTAATGTTGTCCCTGAACAGCTTTAAACATGTTGTATGTCCAAGACATAAAAAATCAAACATTTATTGGAGTCAGAACAATCTGATTCGGTTATAAAAAATAAATCTTTTAAATATTTTTTTACATTTTGATATAATTTTGATTTAAATTGTACGGAGGCTGGAAAGTTCAATTTAGAGCATACCCAACTTCAGCGCATTAAATCCCCCATAATTTTCATCACTTTTCTTCACTGTAAAAAGAGAAAATAAACATTCTGTATTCGCTTTCTAATTTCTCCGTTACTCCACAATTAACTCTGCATTCAACTGATTACTTTAGTTCTAACAATTAAGAGCAAATGGTACGGGTAATTCTTCCAAACTTAAAACTGATTTGCCCAGACAAATCGGTTGGACGCGGTCATGGCTGAATGGTCACAAAAAGCGTGGAGCTATCGAGCAGACAATCGCGGCATTACATCAGGGCAAGGTTAATTACCACAAACCGGTCGCCGGTCCGCTGGTCCGCCGGTCCGCGGGTCCACGGCTGGGCATAGTCTCACCCACGTCCGCGGCTGACCGCCCCGCCGCCGCTCCGTGCAGCGTGCAGGTGAAATGCAGGTCGGACAGTGTGACGTAGCGATCGTGCAAAGAAGCGAACACAGAATAATAATAAATCTTTGTTGGTGGAAAGACGATCTAATATAAAATTCATGGATATTTTGATTTGCTACACTTTTGAGAATTAAATTTGACACCAAGATTAAGTTAGCTGTTTTATTATGAGAAGTGAAATAGAAGCTCATCCCTCCCGCTGTCTCAGCATTGACTTTGGGAATGGGACAGTAAGTAAGATGGGATAGACTTCAAAACCTACTTTCTCACTGCCAAGCATTAAAGGTCAATTAAAAAAATAATTATTTTTGTCCTTTTAAAAATTGTCCATATTATATATGCTTCTATTTCAAATAAAAATTGCTTTAGCCTACGTAAAAATAACTCGTTTTTCACTTAATAATCTGTTCATTAATTACTTATAAGCTAGGCGGGGGTGAAGCATCTGCAGTTAAATTGATCCTAATTCTGATTGGAAAACAAGATAAAAAATGGCACCTCCTCTCTCACGACCTCCTCTTAATGTGGATTGGCAAGATTGGCACCAACATGAATGGATCCCATTCTGAATGAATAGTCAGTGAGTCAAGTCGAGCAGCTCGGCAGTCGCGATGTCAACTCCAGAGGCCGGGTGGTTCCACAGTTCCAGTGCGGCACATGGAGGTCAGGGGTCAGAGGTCGGAGGCAGCGAGGCAGGTGGAGCGTTCCCGTGAGACCCGCCCCGTGGCCCGTGACTGACGAGTGGCGACCAGGATTACCCAGGAACACCTGCCCGAGCCGACGATCCGCCCCCGCCTCCGCCGCCGCGCCGCCGCAGCCGCAGCGTCGCGCGTCGCAGGCCGCCGGGCAGCGGGCCTCAGAGGCGCATCAGGAACGGTCGCTCGCTACATTGGATTTGGTTTGATGGTTTGATGGACGTAGGGAAGGATGTTGAGAATAAAGGATGGGGTGGAGTTGAGTACGCTGCTTTCTTTCTGGTGAACGCTATAAGTGATAATTATATTTTAGGAAAAATATGTATCCTGCGAGTATTGGCATGGCCGTGCCTAGTAATAAGGCTGCGGCCTTCGAACTGGCAACGCCGCTTCTCAAGGGTTTTTTTGCATAGTAAAACCCCTTACAGAGCCAGCTGGTTCCAAGTAAAAAAAATTGTACTTCATATTTGGTGTTGTTTTCTTATGACGAATATAAAAATTGCTTTGTGTCAGCCCAGTGATTTTGTAATCTATGATCAGATACGCGTTTCGGTATAAATTATGCCATCTTCAGACAATCACATAAACTTGAGTTCCTTATTCATTTGGTGGACACGTCATACTTTAAAACGGACACAAAAACATTCAATAGTTTCTTGATGATCATTTTGTACGTGCGTGGTTACTGCAATACACACTATTATCACTACAACACGTCTAAACATCTCAAAATTTATTTTGTGTTGTTTGGACGTGAAGTAGTGATAATAGTGTGAAAAACATTCAGTAACATTTAAAATACGACACGAATAAACAAAACACACTTAAATAGTGCCGTGAGAGATTGTGGATAAACAAACCAGTGGAACCCTTAGGCGCGATGATGCCATTTACTAGCGCCGCGGCCTTGTACTAAAGATGGCTATGGTACGGGGCAATATATTATTTTAATTGAACATCTATACATTTTTAGTCTTACAAGAAAAATAAGTAGAAGAATAAGTAAAACCAATGGACTTTTCAGCAGTTTTAAGCTTTCTTTTAGTCTGCCGATGCAACAATTTATCAGCTAGCTGTTCCTTGAAGTTTCTTTCCTGTAAAACCTTATTGGCAAAATGTGAAACCTTTATGAGAAATTTTCAAAAGCGTCTAGAGCCCTCCCATTTAGACTCAACCATTAATTTAATTCCCAGCTAAACTTCACGCGGACCTCTTTCCAACGACATTTAAATTACAAAAATCGGTCCAGGACTGTAGGAGGAGTCTTGATCACAAAAAAACTCAAGCTTACTGAATAAATATAGGTACATATATATGGATGGATATAGACTGTGAAAGTTTAGAATCACACCACTTTCTTCGACCTACCGCAACTGATTGGAAACAAACGACACATTGCTTAACAAAAAAAATCAGTCTTAGTATAGGATGATTAACCTATATTCCATTGTAACAATGTAAACTAAAATGCTGAGTTTACTCAACCCAGCTCGTCAACTTGTCTTTTAACGGCATGTAGTTATTTGATCTTTAAATTATCTTAAACAGTTTTAGTTCGAACTGCAAATGTAATTACAACTTTCAGCTTTCATTAGAACGCGGGCTCCAGGATATTTCCGCTCCTTCCTCTGTTTTAAAAATCCTTCCCTTAGTCATCCTCCACATCAACGTCATGTGACAACAACCTACTTAAAATATACCATTATGGTGAAGATTCCGATGGATTATACGAAACTGGAAGAAACCCATTAAATCACACGAAATACTCACTAAACCTCCGGATTTAATAACTTTCTCAATATTTATTTACACGAGATGAACTCAGTCAGTATGTGAACACTCTCACATTCTTTCTTTTAATCCGGACTTTCCATTTCAGTACGTTGTGAGAAAGTCATCGGATTAATTTTGGAGCACAACAGTTTATTAAGAATTTCACTCCTTTAAATAATTTACTGAGAATATCGTGCAAAAGATTTCGTTAATTTTACACCTTTAGTTTAGAATTTTCCAAAAATCGTCGTACTATGGATTATTCGTATGTGTGAACAATACATTTGATACATCACTTGAAATGGCGACCTACCCAGTTAGGTATTTTAAGCCAGGTATGAATGCTAGATGAGTGAAGGATGATTGTGGCGCGATCTTGTAGTCTTCTTACTGACTAAGGCCGACATGTTCCTAAAAAGTGATTGGTAAAATGTAAATTTTAGTTAAATTAATTTTAAACCTTTTTGCATTTAAAGGATCAATTACAGTTTTGAGCAACCATTCATATTTGTACGGTTATCACCCATAGCTTTGGTGCTTTGGTAAAATAAAAAATAATTGTTCGCTATTTTTGTAACACCGACTTACTCTGTGGGCTGTGAAAGAAGAATTATGCAAATTATTATTCTGTGGACTGCCGCGGTTCGTCGGCGGGTCAGCTGTGCGGTGACAGCCGGCAGTGTCCCCCGCCACGGAGGGAAAGGCGGGTCACAGGTCACGTGGCGCAGTCTCTTGACCTCAGATGACGCGATTGTTGCAACAACCGAATGATTGTTTTCTACTCCGGCCGGTTTTTTGTGATATAAATTCGTCCTTTTTACTGTTTGTATGAGATAAGATCTTGCTCGGTACACGTTGTCCTAAACGCCAGTTTTTACTGATAAGGAGGAAGGAGTAGTGAGTGAGTAGTTCAGTTTTACACCAGATCACTTCTCTAGCAATATTAAACACAAGTTACTCTTGATTTACTTTGTGTGAAGTAAATTTAATTTGTAATAAAACGCATGCAAATTGGGTAGAATGTTGAGGTTGTAATGTTAGTAGCACACAGACAAACAGACACCACCTTTGTACAATATTAGGGGCTAAAGATTAAGTCGACCGATTAAGCAGCTTCTTGCTTCGCGCCTTAGGATCAACCAATAGGAACATCGCTTCTATATATAAAACCAAAGACAATGTTGGCACAATGATGCTAGAGGCACTCATTTTAAACCTGATGGATCCCTTTTGTCCTCCTTCTTTTCGCCTCAGGCTCATGATTCCTTCTTCCGTCGTCAGCGCCGAGTGCATGCGATGGGTTTTATACTTGGTCCATCCACTGTAGCTACCAGTAGGTATAAAGCTAAGTTCTTGTTTGGGTTGTCTAATGTTTTCACTTTCTAGACTGATTGTTTTTCTGTTCCAGCAGGAAGAATTCGATCGTCCTGCGTACCCAATTGTCAGTGCGAGTCCACACTATCATCGGTAAGTGAAGTTTTCAATTGAATTTTTATTTCTCGTTCTCGTGGAACGTAATAGTTGTAATCTTATAGACAGTTGTAGTAGTTATTGTATGTTTTATCCCATTATGATTCAAACGCTTTGAAATTTCCTTCTGAGAGCAACATTTATGCCAGCTATATCCTTGTTATTTTTGCTGATTCCTACCACAGATTAAGCATAACCCCTACTAAAAAGGAAACAATTATAAAAAAGATTTCAGTGAATCAAGATTAAATCCCGACTATTTTTAAAGGCCTCTGAGGCTTCTCAAAAGGACCACCCAGGCCTGCTTCATAATTAGGGGTTGAGAGGATCGTTTAGGCTCATTTCTACGGGTTTTTTATCTCTGGATTGCAGTGTTGACGTCAAGTCCGGAATGGGCCGTGGCGGATCTCAAGACTAAATCATAGTGGTTGGTGGTGTCACAAGACAAACCAAAGGTGATGTCACTATTCAAACCAAACATTGACTGAAGTTGATTCATGGTGGGATGCCCCAAACTGCTAAGTAAGACCTGCTACCTATGGACCATCCGTAAACTCAAGTTAAACGACTTGGTCGTCATTGGCGAAGAGTACATCAAAAACATTTACATTTCATTTCATAAAACTCTTAAGGACGCATTTATCAGTACAATATGCTTTTTAAAAAATAAAAGTATTTATCTCTTAATGTATCAGGCCCCCGTGGAGAGTCTGAGCGGCTCCTCAGAACTGGCGTTTAATCGTAAAATAAACATAGAAACACTCTACAAATCTTGTTGAACAGTAAATCATGAACGGAACACAACTTATCCTTAGGCCTAATCATACAGTTGATATTTATTTAGGCTGTAGCACCACGGCCGGTAACTGGGTGTTATTTGAGCTGATAATTCTCTGAAGCAGGTGTGAGATAAACATATTTGTTTTGGGGATTAGGAACTGCAATTAGGTCAAGTGGTAGCACCATATGTAAGCTACGTTACTTGTGAGTCGTTCTTTGTTTTTTTGCGAGGTTATTTTTATTTTTAATGGAAACAACTCTAGATAAAAAAACTAAAGCCGCGTTTACACTATGCAACTTTTGTTTTATGAACTTGTGTTACTTACCATCACCACCAAGACGCCGACCACCAGTAAGGGTATGTTATGGCGAATTTGAGTGAAGGATGAGTGCAGGATGGTTGTGGCGCGATCTTGTAGTCTAGTTACTGACTAAGACCGATATGTCTCTTAGACAGGACTGTTAATTAATAGCCCAACAGTCAATGGCAACGAAGAGACTTACGTTTTAACGTGGAATCCTAACCACAATTTCGCCTGGTTTACAATAATTTACGGACTGGTCTAGTTATGAGGACGGTCTTACTAACGTAGTACTCAATAATAGTGCGGACGTTAATCCCCACTTGGGAGCACGTCGGTAATAGTAATTGGTCGTGAAAAATGTTGCAATAAGTTGCACGATAAGCGTGTTTTAAATAAAAAAATCTTGTTTTACAACACCTTACAGGTTTCCCAAGCCGTGTCGGAAATATCAAAATAAATTTGTGTTTTATAATCTTTTGATGTATACAACATGTTTTAAAACACAAGATCAAGTTAAAAAAACTAAAGTGTATATAACAAGTTGTACGATATATTGTAAAGGCGGCTTAACGTGTTTTCATATAAAACTCTACCCAACCATACAACAACACACAAAACTGCATCTGTCGCAGTGCTTCCCACCTGAAGTAATAAAACAAAACTTCGCTCGAGCATAGTCTCTGCCCGCAAGGACGTCAGGATCGTCCCTCTCGCTCGTCTCTGCCTTGCTTGTTTTGCATCGTCTTTGTGAATACCCCAGTCTAGGTCGCATTGCTTCTTCCTATCTCGCAAGCAGGAGGAATGTGATGTTCTCACATCACAATGTGTGTTTTTACAGACAGTACTAGTTTTTATTTCACCCAAGTATTGTTCGGCTTCTCAATAAGTTAAACAGCCGGGGGAATGTAAATTAATCTTTTTACTAAACAATTGCATTTCCTTTTTGGAAATGTTTGAAAGTTATTTTAGCAATCGGATACATAGTATAGGGAATATAATCTGCTTTGTTCTTTTCAAGGACAGAGGTAATCAATAGTTTTTTTTCCGAGCGCCAATAAAAACGTAACTTCAAACGTTCCTAAAAAGGTACCTACAACGAATAAACGTTGTAGGAGGAAAAATGGACAACAAATCTCATAAGTGAGCCATTCTGCTACAGTCGATGAACCTATAGGGTTAGAAAGGCAGGCGCGGTTGCTCACACGTCCTGAGTAACTCGCTACATAGAAAATGTAATGAACGAGTTTCTAGGAAGGAACGGTAGAGATCAGAACGGGTCCAAGCGCCACAGCTCTCGGTACATGCTCGGAAACAATTTGTGGGATTACGTCCTAGCCTTACCTGGCTGCTGTAGCAGTCACTTGCCTCCATTTCATCAAGCAGACATACCACAATTTCACCTTGGACAAATTTATCGTAAATTACACTTGCAAACATTTCTGTACTAGTCGTCCATATTTGAAAATTATCCCGCTCTATTTGCGATCACTCTGAAAAGGTCAATGACACTCAGTGAAACTGGATTGGGAATCCTGTTGTAAATGTTATATATGCTTAAATTTATAAAAATTAATGTATGCTTGAATGAAGTCATTAAAACTTTAGAGAGCGTCGATGCTAGATTAGATGTGAGTTGATAATTATAAATAGAATTATTAAGCTCCACATAGTATCTATGTTTCTAGAAGGCTTATAAGACTAAATTAATTAAGGGATGTAAACGGAAAATTTTTCCAAATCTCCTTGAAAATATTCTAAATATGATGTCTCAAGGAAACTGTAGGCCTTATTCTGTAAATTGTGTAAAATTTGCATGGTACAAATTGCTAAAACAATGAAAACAAAATGTGTTTATTATTACAGTTTACAACTTCAAATTTCTAAATCAATAGGTGAATTTATAATGGGGTAGTTCGACACCTCAAATCGCCATGTTTACTAAACATTGCATTTTTTGTTACACGCATTTTTATAGTAGTGCATATATTTAAATTTTTACAATCCATGAATTCACTCAGAATCATCACCTTTGCAATTTTATTCTTTATAGCCTTAACTTTGAGCATTTTAAGACAGAAAACGAATTCCAACTCAGTTAGAATTGAGAAAGGCCCTGCATAATGGCATTAGAAGAAACGTAACCCCCCGTGACGTCACGGAAGCCTGTTAGGGCTGCGGACATCCTCCCCCTCCTACCACCCCTTTCACCCTCCCCTCTCCCTCCCTTATCCACGCCCTCTCTGAGGCTAGACGATGTCTTGTAACGTCCAGGATTAGTATAATAGCCACTCAATTTTGCAGTATTCGTAAATTTATAGATGTTACGTGATCTTCTACATTTGTCCCCTGGCCCTATTGAGGATTATGCCAAATCCCTACGCAGATTAGTTGCATGTGACAAACATGACTAGATTTTTTTACATTAAATTTGCACATCGCTAGATTTGATTTCTTCAATTTTATTTTTACCAAAGAATTTGTTTCTTTTTAAGCGCTGTTGTATTTTTTTTTGTATCTAGACCAGTCTTCCGAATATGATCGTGATTGCTTTTAACTGGGTCCATATAATTTTTTTATCGGTAGGAACTAAAAGTTCCGAGCCATATTGCAGTCAGCTATGAGCAAGACAATCAAGGATTCACATGGGAATTTACATGTCAGACAGTCGTTTTTCTCTCACACGCAGGCACGATCACACATCCCTCACTCACTCCCATGTTTTATTCATCGCGGCCAAAAATAATTCGGACGCGAGCACGACGACTTGTAGGTGGCTTCGTTAGCTGAAATTTTATTCTGAGATGCACTTCGCACTTAGTCGGATCTTGATTATGGATGTTTACTGCTTCAGAATTGGTTACAAGGATCCATTATTACAACTTTGAAATATAGTGCACGCATTTGAAGTATTGAAGTAGTCATGCTTTATTTGAAAATAGAATAAAAAGTACAATATTGAAAATTAAATATTCCTGTAGCTAAAGTTTATCTAAACAACTATTTATGAATGAATCAAAACATAACATCAGGTGACTGATTAGAAATAGTATAGTAGAAATATAGAAATGTCATAAATATTCAACATCCATGCAGTTATAAAATATTCAGTCTCACTATAGTAACTTTTCCCTCAAGGGCTATGGATGAGTAATTATCATGGTGTGAAAAATTCTCCAACTGGAATGGAAGTATTTTTAATAGAAAAGGTGTGGCAAAGATTAAGGTTAAGGTGTGGCAAAAATTAGGTATCCAGTAAGTGGTTCTTTTGGCTTAATTTTTTTCAAATTTTATTCCTAAAAAAGCTTCTCATTTTTATTGATAGAAAATCATCCATGATATTAAGTTTTTCAGTTACATTTTTTAATTAAATTAATCAAGTAAATTCATGGTCGTAATTGTTTTTGTTATATTTTTAAAAATCTGTCATCAAAATATGACGATAGCGTTAACATTACGCATTCACTTATTTGTAAGCTTTTGACTGGAAGACCTAAGCTTGTATAAAATATGTTAATTAAGCAGTTAATTAAATTTTGATTGGTTCAAAAACAACCTGTCCATTTGGCATTAAACTAGGTATACCTAGTAAATTTGCAGGGAAAATATTGTCAAGCCATCTATGTCGCCCTCACTATTTAGGGCTTTGCCCTAGTGGCCTCCAAATATTTTAAAGTATCTCTGGTCAATTAAATGGGCCTGTGTTAATCAAATGGAGGAATGTTGTTTATCTTTGAAGGACCATACGGCAGGATCCATCAAAGCTTCAGAGCTGTAAAAAGAGCTCATATTTTGGGGAACTTACTCATCTTTATATTTGAAATTTGAAAAATTTCTGTAGGATGCATAATTTGTTATACATTATGATAAGAAAATTTTTTATTGTTTATTGTTTTATTGTTATTGTTTTAGTTTATTGTTTATAGTTTTTATATATATGTTGAAATTTGAAAATTGTACCAGAAAGGGCCGCACCTTGTGGCAACCCGGGGAAGCTGGAGGTCAAAAACTTAGATTTTATGTTATCGGCCCAACCTTTTCCACAGCAACCCAAATTTTTCTTTGCATTTATCTGACTGTTTATTAAAAATTTTTTTTCAGAAAAACTCCAATCTTCCGAGGGCAGAGAGCTGCGGAGAGCCCTGTTCTCTCTCAAGCAGATATTTCAGGTACCTAGTATTTTGAGTTAGAAAAAAAACAGTATTCATGCACTTCAGTGAAGCATGTTGGAACTACTTAAAACACTATTCAGAAATTGCTCTTTTTATTAGCATTTAAACCTATTACAAATTAATGTTACTAAAATGAATGCAGTTGTACAATAAACATCAATAAAGAGTGAGTGCAGAATTTCACTTCATAATAAAGAAACTCTCAATGAAGAAATCATGAAGATATCACATTCTTTCAAGCTTCTTCCATAAGACCATCATTTTAATTGGTTTTCAAACACTTTATCCTGTTTGAAATTTGTTCATCTAATAATTTATAGTTGTAAACAATTTATGAAATCTGTTAAAATTAGAGGTTTTCTTATCCTCTAAAAGGATAAATAAGAGGATGATATTATTAATTTAATAAAAATCAGTAGTGATTTTGCTCCGATAGAATTATTTTATTAAAAAAAAATTGAAAAGGTTATGTACTATAGTAGTCTAACATCGATGATATTTATAACATTCTACTATTCTAGAATCTAACTTATTGATCAGTTGTGGGCAGACAGGAGTAGGGAGAATGTCTTCCTAACTTCCTACTAGCGTCTTCTTATCTTCTATTGTCGATTGTTCCATTGTGCAGGAAGACAAGGATCTGGTCCACGAGTTTGTCCAGAACGACGGACTTGCCTGCCTCATCCGCGTGGGCTCCGATGCAGATCAGAATTACCAGAACTACATCCTGAGAGGTACGTTGTTTGCCTCTTGGTATATATTCTTTTTCAGCAGGGATGATCTCTCAACATGTTTAACTGAATAGTGATAGAAATTGTTACTGATCTCTTAAATCTCATAGAAGCTTGGGCCTTCACAGACACTACTTATGTACTACAACAGTTTTCAATTAAATTTATAGTTTATTTCAATAATAAATATTAGGGCCATGATTGTGACAAAGCTTGCATTCTCATAAGACTAATGTCGTGAAATTTGCTACCAGTCTTGCAGGAGAATGATCAAAAAATCCTTTTGCACGACACCGTCTTATAAATGTAGATTTTAAAATCAACCAAAATAATTAATCAGAGGTAAAATAAATTGATTTCACATAACAGGATGTACGTCAAGATGAACTTTTATGTTGTGAAGTGAGTTGAAGAGAGGCTGGTATAAAAGTAATTCAACCCCACTGTTGCCAAAAATTGAGGTCATAATAAATTTTCTCTCAATGGTAAGGACCATAAAAGTTAAATAATGCAATATTCAGAAAATCAATGTTCCCATAAGCCTCTTAAGATATGCAACACCTGTCACGGTTATGACAGATCGAAGCATTTGATATGCAGATGCCTGATGACTCGTCATCCTATATTGCCAAGGTCAGCAAACTATCTCTCCCAGACTAATGGCTCTGACACGGATACGCAAGACAACACCGACACCAGACAACACAGACGAGTCAACAGCCGCGGCTCCAGTCACAGAAACTGATGTCATCGGCAATTTGCAATCCTCGCTCTACTTTCTGGATTGCTAAAGGCTCAAGCTAAACAGTTTTATAATAATGAGTTCTTGAAGAGTGATCTTGTAATTCCTCAGAGCTATATATACTCATATACCAATTAAATACAGCATTCAATCCAAAAATTTACACAAT
The DNA here is from genome assembly GCA_035578135.1 of Flexamia atlantica. Lineage (NCBI taxonomy): Eukaryota > Metazoa > Arthropoda > Insecta > Hemiptera > Cicadellidae > Flexamia > Flexamia atlantica. The sequence continues at coordinate 37,961,112 of JAQJVK010000008.1, read as the reverse complement.
TCTTAATAAGACATACTATCTCCAGCCGTTTTTTTTTTTTTTTTTTTTTTTAAACAAGGAAAGAAGAACGCACCTATTTCACGCTTAATTAATGGAAGAAGTCATCTACAGATCAAGCCCAAAGTATCTAGAACATTCAGCAGAAGAATGCTTTTGCTACCAGCTAGTCAAAATGATTAATTGCATTTCTGACTTCCTTCATAGGGAAAAACCTGTGTCCTCTTTGATAAAACCTCAAGCCTTTTGTTCTCTTATATTTTTGGGAGTTTGACTACTTTGCAGAGTGTTATAGCTTGTCTATTTCAACTCTAAAAACTCACATAATTCCATCAAACTCATTGTGGTCTGTTGGGCTTCACTGATTTGCGATGTCGCAGGAGAGCTTTCGGCTTCTTGCCATCTACCAATCTCGGAACGCACATCTCACATATCAAGGTTTTGGCCAGGTACTAGAATGTTCGGGTTAATTCAGGAGAGTAAGGCCTTCTTGGAATTCCTGTGTGGTGGAATCTGAGCTGGGTCACTTGCCTATTGTTTACTGATTCTTCCTGTGACACGAGTATTCTAGATATTTTCAGAAAGTTATTCTATTTTCTTATGATTTGATCCTTTAAAATTTCAAATGTTTTACTTTTGGAATCAACCAACGTACAGAAAGTTCCAAAACAACAAATCGCAATAAAACACAATAACTTTCAGGAAATATCTAGAAACCTCCGCCACAGGAAGAATCAGTAGACAATAGGCGTGTGACCTGCTCCAGATTCCTTTACTCAGGAATTCTAAGAAGGCCTCACTCTCCTGAATTAACCCAAACATAACAGTACCTGGCCAAAAACTTAATATATGCAAGATGTGCGATCCGAGATTGGTAGCAGTTGATGATGGCAAGAAGCTGAAATCACTCCTGTGACACCGCAAATCAGTGCAGCCCAACGGACCACGTCTTAACTATGCTTAACTATGTGCGCACGGTCCACACCATCTTTGTTTGATCATTAGACTTGCTTCGTGGAAGATGTACACAAGCCTTCTCCGCATATATAATATTAGAGTCTGGTTTTTCTTTTTCTAAAACATATCTTTCAACTGAAATAATCGATTGTCTGCAGCTCTGGGTCAAGTAATGCTGTACGTGGATGGGATGAATGGAGTGATGGAGCATAGTCCAACTGTGCAGTGGCTGTATTCCCTGGTCGCGTCCAAGTTCCGACTGGTTGTCAAGACTGCCCTCAAACTGCTCTTGGTTTTCGTGGAGTATACTGAGAATAACAGTGTTCTACTAGTCAAGGCAATACAAGCTGTTGACACTTCACAGGGTAAGTTGATCGTATTGATTGAGGTTGATCTGAGGTTTAAACTAAACAATTTGCTTGCAGAAATGATTGATTAATTTGACATTTTTCATACAAAAATTTGACAGGGAAGATTTAGTTTAGTTGAAAAAAAACATGTATTCAGTCACAATTGATCTCGGGTAATTTCTCACACTACATCTGTCTTTCTAATAAGGCCAATAACATGAACCAATGCCACAAAATTTTAACAGGTGTGTTGACTCAATTACTATTTACCCACTACTATTTCTAACTTTTGGCAGGCAATCCACTGTGGTACAATGTGATGCGGTTGATGAAAGAGTACGACGCAGCGGACACGGAGTTGCTTATCTACGCCACGAGCCTTGTTAACAAAACCCTCAACGGACTCCCCGACCAGGACACCTACTACGACCAGGTGGACGCTCTGGAGGAGCAAGGCTTCGAGAACATCATCAGGAGGTACAGTTTAATCTTGAGAACATCATTAGTAGGTACAGTTTAATCTCGAGAACATCATCAGGAGGTACAGTTTAATCTCGAGAATATCATCTGGAGGTACAATTTAATATTGAGAACATCATCAGGAGGTACAGTTTAATCTCGAGAACATCATCAGGAGGTACAGTTTAATCTCGAGAACATCATCAGGAGGCACAGTTTAATCTCGAGAACATCATCAGGAGGTACAGTTTAATCTCGAGAATATCATCTGGAGGTACAATTTAATCTTGAGAACATCATCAGGAGGTACAGGTTAATGTTAAGAACATCATCAGGAGGCTTAGTTTAATCTCAAGAACATCATCAGGAGGCACAGTTTAATCTCGAGAATATCATCAGGAGGTACAATTTAATCTTGAAGACAGGCATCATCAGGAGTTACAGTTTAATCTTGAGAATATCAGGAAGTACAATTTAATCTCGAGATCATCATCAGGAGGTACAGTTAAATCTTCAGAACATCGTCAGGAGGTAGTGTTGAACAGTTTAATCCATTGTAGATTCGTACCTGCTAATATAGTTTGTCAAGTGTGGATCATATGGCAGTTGGATCATACAGTAGTGCCGGACGAGTGTGATAGTTCCCGCACTCGCTTTTGCTCGTGCAGGATTTTCATACGAGTACGGCAACAGTAGCTGTGTATTTTGGAGTATGAGTGAAGTTTTGAAAGAGTGAGCCAGTGATGCCAGTTAAGGATCATTAAGTATTGGCTCCTTAAAGTAAGGTAACTAGCCCCTGTATCAAACAGTTATAAAGTATTATTTGATTTTAAGAAAGGACAGTTGATAGCCAGGAATCGATTGGAAAATTATGAAAAAGCAGGCTTGAAAATAAGTCTACAGAACACAAACCGTATCACAATAAAATTGGAATCAGAATGATGTGAAAAATCCCATTTCATTATGGTACCTTTTGAGTTCTATGGACTTATTTCTAAGTTCACACAAAAAAAGCCCCTTGCCTCCCTGATTTCCCTTACAAAATTAGATTCATTAGGCAATTTTAAGATAACGTATCAAAATCAGAAATGAAGAGCTAAAAATGTTATTGTTTAATGAAAATATATTTATAATTGTTAAAACAGTGATGGGTCTTGCATTTTACATAAAACTCATCCTTCTCTCCTAAAATCACCATGAACATTAGAATAATTTTTAACTTTGTTTTCTTTGTGTTTAACACAAGTCATCAGGATTATAATGTGATCAATGTTTCAGGTATATGTCGAAGCAAGGAACGGACCTGGATTTGTTGAGGCAGTTCCAGATCTACGAAGCAGTGTTACAACACGAGGACGGGGAACAGAAGGGTGCTCCTCTTAAGCAGCTTGATGAAACCATCAGGTAGGCAGAACTATAATTGACGTAATAAGTCAATTAATTGTGAGTGTGGAAATAAATATTAGCCATGACATGTATATAGATATCACATGTCACTTTTTATTGGTGAAAGTTAACCGTCGCCAAAATGGGGCAATCCCCTATTAATCCTTGTTTGCGCCTCTGAAATACCCACTACTTGACTATAAATGTCTCGGAACAGTAAAGCTTTGTATTATAGGAGTATAATTTTGCGATATATACTAAAAGTTCATATAAGTATCTTCGTTTATTCTTGCTAGTACAAAGTCAACGATTCATATTCATATTTTAATGTTTTATCTTAATTGCAAACTATAGTATTTAATTAATTGACAACTGTGCAAAGTCTCCAATTCATTCGCAAATTGCGCTTATCTGAGAGAGAAGAGTAAAGGTCATGTTGACCTGGCTTATCATTTTGACTCATCATGGACAGTTCGGTGCATATCACAACACTTAGTTGTCTATTGACTTCCGCGTAGTCAAGTACTTTATAATCTTCATTGTTTGTTCTTGCTGCTGTGTTTATAAACTAATTTGTCTACACAAGTCTTTGTGATTTTCTTGGCAATAAAGAAGTGTTAAAACAATGGATCTATCGCCTGCTCAAGCTAAATTCTGTGGAATTATTTCTAGTATAATCCAGTTCAATAGACGAAGGTAAAAATTGCTTTAGCGTTAAGCTTTCCTCATATTAAACAAATTATTTGCCATTTGTAAAAATCCACCAGAGATATAATATTTTGGAGATACCATTCTCAAAAAGATCAACCCGTTAAATATTTATTGTTTCGCTTGGGTATATTAAGGAAAATTCACTGAGAAAATTGCAATTAAAATATACCTTTGTGCGAACAGTTACAATCAAACAGCTTATTAGAAATTTTAATCTTCAGGTAATTTTTATCAAGATCTCTAAATAACAAGTTGAAAGTTTTGTTATAATAAGCGGTTCATTGAACTCAAACTAAGATTTCTTCATAGTTAGCATCAACTCAAATGCTGGTAGTAAGAGAGACCATAACAAGTTGAAAGTTTTGTTATAATAAGCGGTTCATTGAACTCAAACTAAGATTTCTTCATAGTTAGCATCAACTCAAATGCTGGTAGTAAGAGAGACCATGTTGGACGTAAAGCCATAAACTATAATAAAAAAGTTGAATAAAAATAGAAGGTACTGGTGATTCATAATAAAACATTTGGACGTTGAAATATTAATTAACTATTTACAGTCAACCTGAAAAATGATAAATAACCTTATCATACTGAGGAGTACATAATAATGTTCATTTGATTTTCAGGAAGACATTGAGACATCGCAAGTGTCTGACGACAACGCTGAATCCGATCGAGAGACGCAAGTCGCGCCGACACTCGACGGGGACCTCCCCCCACCACCTCACCCTCAACCTCTCCAGGCCTGCCAACCACGAGGACGACCAAACCGATGAGTACCATAATGGTAAGTGAAATTTTGTCTTTCATGTTCGGATTTTGTTGGCAATGGGATTTTTATTGACAATTTCTAATGCTTTAGCATATTTTTATTTAAAACTTATGCTTTCTGGCTTATTTGTTTTAAGTTTTTACAATATTTGTTTAAATCTGTTGTTTAAATTTAAATTGATGTTCATCTCCTCACACTGATGAAAATTCACGTAAAAAATAAGTTTTATGATTGCTGTTAAATAAAAGGTAAATATTATTATCATTGATAAAAATTATTTCATTGTGTTCAGTGTGTTTAAATATTTAAACAATGTATCTTCATTAACAATTTCATTGTCATCCTTTGGACTTACCGTACATCAATAAAGCCTTACAACATAGTCAATCAAAATAATTGTAAGTTTTTGAATATTACTCTAAAGGTTATGTTTTTACAGTGTATTTATTTTATGTTATTTTTATACTTTAACACCAGAGGCCTTTTGTGAGGACTATTTTAAACTTTTTATTGAAAGGCAACCTCTTTCTTCTAGACATTTGATAATTTTAAACATATCAAACGTGAGAACACTTTTATATGTTTAGACTAAGCTTGTTTAGATAAAAAAAAAACCTGTTTCCTGGTTTAAGCTTAATAAGCCTCACTTTAGTTCTTTGGATTGGTTCTACTAAATAATTCCTTAATAATAGTCATTAGAAGTTATGATAGAAAATGTAAGATATTTTATTGTATAGAACAAATTGGAGATACCCTTTTCATTGATGAACCACGCTGATAACCACGTCTTTCTTCTAGACATTTGATAATTTTAAACATATCAAACGTGAGAACACTTTTATATGTTTAGACTACGCTTGTTTAGATAAAAAAACCTGTTTCCTGGTTTAAGCTTAATAAGCCTCACTTTAGTTCTTTGGATTGGTTCTACTAAATAATTCCTTAATAATAGTCATTAGAAGTTATGATAGAAAATGTAAGATATTTTATTGTATAGAACAAATTGGAGAAACCCTTTTCATTGATGAACCACGCTTTATTAACATACAATCTCAACAAACATTAATTTACCAGTTTCAATAATGAACTGAACCAATTAATCTGCACCACCACTGAACAAAATGTCTATGTGGGAAGTGAAATAACCTCTGGTCGCTGAAGTAAATTTTTATCAATTTGGAGCAAATTATTGCGTTTTAGGTTTCGAATGAATACAATTCTTCAATCTCCTATACAGATTTATTTGGTTACTTCAGCTATAATAATCCAATTAACATGTCAGTTTTACAAAAAGAAGGGAAAAAAGGGAACGTTTGTCACTTAAGTGGGAAATGACATAGCCGCCAATTTAAACTTCCATTTTCTAAATGTGCAGATCTGTACTGACAAATTAGTCAGTGACATCACAAGTCTCTCCTGACATCTGTCGGTAGATGAGTGAACTACGAGTTTATTGTAGTTGCAGAATATTGTCCAAAAATCACTTTTCCGAGTCCAATAGTGTATTTCTTTTCATCCTTCCAATATTCTGCCTTATGACTTCAGGTTTTTTTCTAGCTTCACAATCTCTGAACAGAAATGCTTAATTTTGATTATAAAAGAGTAAGTCTTGGCTTTTTTTAGTTTTATTTCAATACCTGATTAATTTCTTAAATTTTGATAATAAATAATCTGTGAATGTTTGAAGTTTCAGTGTTTTGTTTCTCAAAACACCCGTTTTGAAAGATAATGTTCAAATACCAGTAACTTAAACTGAAAATATTATAGAATTATAAATTTATATGTCAAATTATTTTAGTTGATCATAGCCTTAATGTAATTTTGAAAAATCTAAGGTGACTTTAAGATTGCTAATAACTCAAAACAGGAAAATTCCGACAAGAAGTGCCTTTTCAATTTCCTCAAGATAATTAAAATAAAAAATTGATCAATTAGCGAACCGATAAAATAATTGTGTAGAGCATATATTTGATATCACTGCAGTATTGATTGGCAAAGATGCACTTCTGGTATATTAAACAAAATTCATTTAATTTTTTAACTATCAGTATTACCTAAAATAAAAAAGCTATAGAACATGACTTTTGAAATGGTAACGTACGACACTCAGTCTATAAATGAACTTGAAAGGGATATGAGGGCAGTTATTTAACTGCTTAGTTCGACATGAAATAACTAAAACACAATAATTTATAAACAAAGGATCATTCATTTCTGTTTTTGGGTGAAAGTGTCATTAACATTATGCTAAGATCAAAGTGTAATAATCTTTTTCCGCTGCAAATCTCCGCTTTATTAACGAGAGTGACTTGTCGCTTGTGTGGAGTGAACTAACTGTGCCGCAGGGCTAGAGGAGGGGGGAGCCGGGGTGACACCTGCGCTGCGTAGACGCAGAGAGCGCGCGGAGAGGCAACGCAGCTTCTTGCGCGAACAGAGAGAAGCGACACTGCGCGCCCCACTCAGCAGCACTGATCAGTCCAGCAGTGAGGACGGTACATGTCTTGCTTGTTGTTCTCAGTAGATGAGGAGGGAAAAAAGTCTGTTGGTGGTAAAATGGAGTAGTGTTAGTTGCATGGGGGAAGATGTTAGAAAATCGTGGAGATTCTACCGAAGGGAAATGTATGTGTCAGTCTTCACCTAGGCTAGTTGCTAATCTGGAAGTCTTTTTTATTGAATGTGAGTAATATATGACAGTTCATTAAACTAGGGTTGTCAGGACTTTTGAGGCCGAGATCTAATTTAGATAATGTAAAATCCATGTAATCTCAAGTTACTAGAAAATCTTTTTGAAGGTAAATCACATTCAACCGTAACTTTACTAATACCTTGTGTAGATAAATGATTTGTATCTGCTTAAACTGAGGTGTACTATAACTATAATATGCTTAAAAAGAAATTCATGTGGACTGAGTTATACTCTTTTTGATGTGCAAACCTTAAATTGTAATTAGCATCTTTCTCTGAGCAGTAGTAAATAAGTAGTGGTAAATAAGTTGGTTGAAAATGATTTTTATAGATACCTTTGAGAGATCACAGTCAAACTTCTTTAGAGTCATTTAGAGAATTTCACAGAAAGAAAAAACAGGAACTTTTTTTTAAACCCTTTAAAGTGGAAACTTCACTGACTTCACTTTTAACTGCTGTTACCTTGCGGTAAAGCAACTTTAATGTAAAAATGTCATCTATCTTTTCCAAAATTTAATTTTGTCCTCTAAGTAAAATCAATATATGGCAACAGGTGGTGTACACAACGGTTACTGCAATGGCGATTCCCACGGGAAGCGAGAGAACTCTGTCAAAGACCTGACGCAGAAGTTGGCCTCCACCCTCGGCAGTCCGGGGGCGGTGGACGCCGACGGGAAACCCATCTCCAGGATGGGCGAGATGAAGGGAATCATCTCCAAAGCCAAAGAAGGTATCAACATTTTTTTAAATTCTTTTTAACTCTAATATCAGTGGTAGAAAATTGAGAGAAGTATCTCGGAAACTTCTCCAAGTTACTACTTTTCTGTTGACTTTGTTATACACAACTTTCTCAATAAAAAAAAATATACATCATTAAGAGAGTTCAAGTTAGTATTGTGAGACCGTTAGAAATTGAAAAAAATTTGAATACTGATACTTCCCAATTTATGTACTTTAATCCGCCTGCACACTTTTTTTTATCTCAGGACCTGTCAGTGCCTGCTAAAAATTGATTAAATAAATAGTCTTACACATAACTTGAAGATGGATTAGGATTATTCATTTTTCCATGATTGGTTGCCACTCAAGACTATTAAAACTCCTGTTCATCATCATCTGTATACACTCTGCCTGATTCAAATGGATCTAGATCGGAAAATGGACTAGATTCTAAGATAAGACGGTTGGAGACAGAGCACTGGGGGCAATATTGTGCAATTCAATCTCTTGTCCTGGCAATTCAATTGGTTTCTGGCAATTCCATTTAACAAATATTTCTATGTATTCAATTAAGTTTTAAAATCAAGTTAAGTTCAATCAATTAAGTTTTAAGTTTTTCAGTTATAAAATCATGCAACTCCTACATTTCATCTTTCTTTTAAAAGAGATTTTCAGTCAACACAGTCTCGTATTTTGTCACTAAAACTGTCACTCGTATTTTGTTCACCAGGTCTCGCCAAATCGCAGTCCAGAGGAGACGTGCTGAAGAGTCCTACCTCGGAGACACCTCCGCCGCTCAAACCCCCTGAAGTGAAGAAGTCCGAGACTGAGCTCCACTGGGAGGAGTTGGTCAACTCTTGCTCCCGGGCCCTGAACCTCTGTGACCTGGACTTCACGGACCTGCGGAGTGACGATGAACAGAGTGTGTTCGCTCCGACCAGCAGAGCCCCCGGGGCCCCGCCTCCTCCTCCGCCCGGCATCCCCCCACCGTGTAACCTCCCCCCACCCATCCCTGCCCCTGCCGCTCCTCCCCCGCTCACCTCCACACCTAGCCGCCTCGCCTCTCCCGTCAGGAAGAACAAGAAGACTGTCAAATTGTTTTGGAAGGTAAGTGTGTAATATTTATTGTAAAATTGTTGTATATTACAGTAGAAAGAAATTATTGGAACCATGGCAAAAATCATATTTTCACTGATCTATTTTTGGGTGTCTAGCTATTCTTATACAGAGGAACCTGGATAATTCGAACCTCAAGGGACCAGCTAAAAACTTTGAATTATCCATAAATTTGAATTAAAGAAGTTCTAAAGAATGAGGCCAAAACATTAAAACTTCACATTGTGAATTTAACCTCTTTATGAAATTGACACTCTAAAAGAATAAATTCATCAACAAATGTTAATTATAAGGGTTCAAAAACAGTAATCATAAAACAGAAATAACTACCTTAACACGTTGACTACCGGCCGTCACAGTGCTGGGTACATGGTGCAGCTGCACCGGCAGTAGGGAACGTGTTAACACGTTGACTACCGGCCGTCACAGTGCTGGGTACATGGTGCAGCTGCACTGGCGGTAGTCAACGTGTTAAAGTATAATCTCCGTACGACACGACGTATGATAATACAAAGAAACATTTCTGCTAGAAAAAATACGGTATGTTCTGCTACTTCTGAACTTGATACACGCTAACAACTTAACTTCGTGTAACATTGACAATTGCACGCTCATTGACTTTCCCCTAAATTGAGTGTTTTATAGGACTGAGATTTTGTCGACATGGTCACTACACCTATGTAATGTTACCTAAAAACTTTTAAACACTTAAAAACAAGACACTGCACAAATAAAAAAAAAACACTTCGTTTGAAGGACGATAGAAAACAACGGAATGCTGGACTGGAATTAAGAATTTGGAAGTTACTTTGGCAGGTGGGGGGGAGGGAAAAGGGTCGCAGCGTTGAGTAGTCTCTGTGTCGACACAGAAAACTGCGCATCAGGTCTGGCGCATGGCTCGACTGCCAGGAGCCGTTCTACACAGAATCAAGCGCGTAAAGACTAGTGGCGCTGCCACAGCGAGCGCAATTCTTTTCCGAACCCAGTCAGCATTCTATACTTGCATTATTGGTGTCGAGTTACAAGCGATGTTGGGGCAGGGTGGGAGGTGAAAGGGATGAGTCATTTGACCATAACCTGTCACGCAATAGGTCTGGTGTTAATGTTTTATTGAACATCGTAGTAAAACGTGTTTTCCAATGAATTTGTAACTATTTCTAGTCGTGGAATGAAATTATTGTACCTTAATTTGGCACTTAAAACATTTGAATTATCCAAAATAAAATTTGAATTATCCACAATTTTTTAGTATTTTTTGGATACAAAATGCTAGGGACCAAGAAATATATTCAAATTAAAGAACATTTCGAATTATACAAGTTCGAATTATCCAGGTTCCACTGTAGTTAGCATCATGGATGGTGGTTTATAAGGTTATAGGTTCAAATCTTGGATCAGTTACATTGAATTTTAATGTGTTTGGATCAGTACCCTGTAATAATATTGGTCAAATTTCTTGTGCAAAGTGGAGTTCGGCATTAATATAAAAATAGGCCCGTTAAGTATTCTTGTAATTATTGAATGGAATATCTTGAAACTTCTGTAAATTGGATTACTGATTTATTTTCGTCCCTTTCATACGTAGTTTTTCAATCTATAGAAAATATTCATAGCGCTTCAGCTGAATCAATCAATTACTTTTTATAATATTGTTCTATAATTCACTTTCAGGAAGTTAGAGATGACCCAGTTGTGTTTGCGAAACTCAACTCCAACTCCCTGATTTGGGACGAACTGTCGCCAGTGGCTGTGGACACCCAGAAGCTGGAACATCTGTTTGAGTCTAGGGCAAAAGATCTCATAACTAAGGTATGCTTACACAATAACACTCAAGACACATACATAATTACCCACTTTTAAAGTCGATTCCCTAGGTGGTAGTTCAAGAAAAAATCTGTAGGCCTACTGTTGGATAATTTCTCATTATAAACATTAGAGTACATAAGTATTTTAAGAGCATTCCATTTAAAGATTCATATCAGGATGTGATTAAAAACGTATTATCTTATTCAGATTCAGATCTGATAACAATATTATAAAGTTTCAATTATTTTTCAAGATAATAAAAAAAGATAAAATACATGTTCACCCAAAGTCTTTTTCTTGGTACAATTTGTTGAATAGAATGGTTCCAAGGCTGGAGGACCAGAGTTTCTTTTAATGTTCATGCCACTAGGAATTTCATCGTTTTTCAAAGAGTAAAACTTTCATCACACATAAATACTATATATAAATTGTTATTTGGTCTTGAACTGCAGTATTCATAATTGTATTTAGCTGTTGAAGCTGATAAAGAGCTGATCCAGTATTTTAACTAAACAAATCTCACTGATCATTTACTTTTTTGTTAGCCTGAAGGTGTCAATGTGTGGTAGTTTGCAGCAACGGAATTTATAATAATTCGCCATGATTTTTACTGAAAAAAATGCTTCCATTGTTTTATCTGTATAAAATACCTTTAACAAAAATAAAGAATATATTCACTTAAATATGAAAAAATGTATTATTTTGAATCGTTCTTAGGATTACTTTATCTTTACAGTTTTTAAGTTGAGACCAAGTCTACCAGACTATATATAATACTTTCATCACTGAAGAAATTTTTAATTGTTAATGAACATCACAACATAAATGACTCTACAATGCACAACAGAACTCACAAATACACCAAGTTTTGTGCTTTCTAGTCTGTCATTATGATTTTTCCTTTAGAGTGGTTTTAGTGGTAAAATGTGCCTGGCTTTGTGGCATACCTTTAGCCTTGTTAAGTGTAAACTTGGTTTAAGTAGAAGTAGAAGCAACTTGCACCCTGAGCAGCTTACTGAATGGTAAAAAGTAGTGCATGAATCTTTAATAAATTTATACTATTAACACAAACTTATTTGCATGAACTGTCGTAGAACAACATCAAAACTTTGTAATAACATCAAAACATTCAAAACTTTGTAATAAACCCCTTTGACTGCTGGAAACATAGCAAATGGGAATTTAATGAAACAAAAAGTATTTGTTAATAGGTATGCATTTGAAAATATTTATTATTTTCCTGTTTTTCTTGTTTTTTGTCTTTTATTGTTTATTATGTTCATTTAATATTCACTAGGATTTCATTTTTTTCTTTAAATTTTTGTTTCTCTCTATGATTTTTACAAGTATGGCATTGTTAAAAGAATAGGCTATGTAAATCCTCTAACTTACGTATAACTTTTTTATGTTTAAAATATGCTTTACCAGCGCTGTTTTGGTTTGATAATGTTTACTAACTGCATTGTATGAAGTCCTATAATATGCTCTTTTTTCAACATCTGTTTTCACCTATAAATCAGCAAAATCACATTATACTTCAAGCATGCCAAAAAAAGTGTATGATTTATTGACATTATTTTATTTTTTTATATTAGTGTTGCATGGTATTTTTTAAGTTATATTAGTTTATCATCAGAATCTATATCTTTACCATGCATTACTTTTGAAACTATCCTAAAACTAAGGTAATGTCCAAAATTTATGAACCAAATGGTACTGTCTTCAAATATTTAAATTATAATCAAAAATTTATTTCTGTGATGTAAGTAGTTCGAAAAAATACCTGTCATAAATTGAGTGTCCCATTTCCTTTCAAACACTTAAATTAATATGTCTTTTAAATAATAAAATTTATCAAATATTAATCATTACAATAAATATTATTATGATTGAAGATTTTCTCTCATTTAAAGCATCTGGAGAACGTTTATTAATTAGATTTTCCCATAGTGGTAGGTCCAACAAAATAATAATATGGTTATTTTTTATAATTTTGTTAATGCATTAAAAAAAGTATTACACTGCACCTATATATTTTGCTCTTTGTTATTTTATTTTTATTATAAATGATTTTGTCTTTTTGGATGGTTTTATAACAATACTTTTTATCCATTGCTAGTTCTGAAATAAAAATATTCATCTTAGAATTAAGTTTTAGTTTTAGGCGGTTTCTCAGCGGTAAAGAGCTGATTCAGTATGTTAAACATCGCTGGTTCGATCCCAGCTGCGGGTGACTTCAGTTCCGTTATGAATGGTCACCTCTAGCTTGCTTATCTGTCAATTGCCGCTACATTAGCTCACTATCTTTAGATCGCCACAGTTGAGATTTTTTAATATAAAAAAATAAAATAAAAAGCATAAATTGTTTATTATCAAAAAAATTATTTTCCAAAATCCATTCTCTCCTAGATATAACTATTCAATTTTAAGGTTAATTTACTTCAACCAAGGTTCAATTTTAAGGTTGTTGTACTTCAATACAATCAAACTTCAATATATTGAATGACTCTGATACAATCAAACATCTAGCTCGTTCTACTTAGATTATGTAATTGCTGTAAGGTGTTATGGGGATTTTTTAAGACGTCTAGATTAAACAATTTAATATTGTATATGAGATTTGGTACAATGTCAGAACAAAGTTGTAAACTTAATCTACTGTTGTAATTTTAGAAGGTTTTACTAATCTACTAAAAACTGTAGATATTATTGATATTGTTAGAGGTATAGTTTTCCTTTAGACTCCTGTATATGTGCAATCGTAATTTTTTCCTAAACCATTATTACAATAATCATGTCATCTCCAAATTAAATTGGATTCATCCCTCAGGAGTGTCCTCTGGTACCGCAATAAGAATAGGTCAGTTTTAGTAATCTTGCAGTTTTTTTAACATGATCATTAATTTCTTTTTGGTCCAACCATAGGCAGCTTTATTTCATTTTTTTTACAACATTACAAAGAAAATGACAACATATTTTAAAATTTGGAAAAAAGAGAATACAAATTTTCTGTAACCAGGAAAGTTTGGATAAGTTTTAAAAGTAAATTTTGGTAAATTGTAGAGTGATTTCTTCGTAAGAAATCCAGGATTCACAAAATTCTGGCAGTATGGGTTCTTTACATGACAATGGGACACAAAGAAAAAATAAAGGTTTTAATTGACTGGCAGGAAAAAACCAAGAAATTTAAAATTATAAATCAGAAATTCAGATTTGCACAGTTATTTTAACAATGACGTATATAATGATCTAATGAATAAAAGAAAATTATAAATAATATTATGTTCCTCATGACACTAGAAACCAATAAAATTGTAAAATGTTTGGGTTTATAGCAAAAAAATCAGCAAGAATTAAAAAATTTAGTATTTACTGAAATTAAAATGTATATTTCAACTAAATTTGATAACAGATGAATGATAAGTATGTTAGGAAAGATTAGAATTCCATTATTTTTGTGACATTTTGGAAATTCTGTATAAATATTCATTTCTCTGCTGTTTAATTAACCCTCGAGCGGGCGCATTTGGAGTTTTCCTCCACACTTGTTATTTATATTAAAATAAACAGGCATAATGGGTGTCAGCAGTCGTGTCCGGCTCCATACCTCACGCTCCTCATTCCAGAAATCCCCTAAAGCTATCTATACCCCTCACCCCCCTTGGTACCTTGTTATTTGCAATGCAGTGATGCCGTGTCAGTTTGTGGAGCACTCTCTCCTGTAACGCAGACAGTTATACCTATTTTATACAAGAAAATTACTTGCCATGTTCAATTGAATTGTGACACCTAAGTTGAACAATTAATTGTATCAGTGACTAAATGTGATTCCCAATGAAGTTTTTTAACATTTAAATACAATATTTTGTTATAAAACAAAACAAGTAAAATGGATTAAATTTGTGCGATTTAGTGTTGCGGAGTAAAACTCCGCATGCGCCCTGTGCTATTTTACCGGTGAAGCGCCCGCTCAAGGGTTAATAAATTTTAAGTTTAAAAAAACTTTAAGAAAAAGGTCATTGTTTTCCTAAACAATTGGCTATAATTTAAATCTAAAGTATAGTTAAATGGAGAGCTTAATAATGATATTAAAACGTGTGTAATTTTTCTATGCCAAATCAATATTATAATATTTTTATTAAATAAACTAGGCATAATCTATCTAATGCTCTAAAAATGAGTTTAACAGTCTATAAATGTGCCGTTGAATTTAATTTTGATATGATAAATAAATTTTGATGAAAATACAATCATTTTTTAACTTATTGCTCCATAAAAAATTAATGAACTGATTTAAATAACATCACTATAAATGCTATCATAAAAAATTAAACATTGCACCTGATTAAAGAATGTGTCCATTGAAACTTTATCTTAAAGGACCTGAGTTGCCTGTCAGTTGTAGAAAGGCTAATAGATATAAAAGAACAATGTAAATATGGTTTGTACATTTCAGGCTTGCGCTTCTCATAATTACTAACTTGTGTCTTTGATTTCTTGCGGCGGCTACGTTCTGTTTCAGGAGGTGAGTTCTAGGTTAGGTTTGTAAGCGTTTTTAACCACCATAGAAGCCCCGATTCAAAAGTTATACTTCAAATAATTCAGTATATTTAAAAATTCCTTATTTGTTTAGGTTTTTAACTTAAAATTTATAGTTTTTGATAAATCAGTTGTTGCTTTTAGGTGCAATTATTTTGATTTATAACTGGTGCCAAATCTTAAGGCCCAGTCCGTCCGTAAGACTAATTTGGGCTTATGGATGGCGTGGGCCTTAAGATTTGGCACCAACTATACATTTTTCCAATTAAGCAGTTTAGTCAGTGTGGAACACACATAGAGGTTTGGTTTCAAATATAAATGTAATTGGCATTTTTTACTTTGTGAGTTTTGTAATGCTGCCTCGACACATTGAGGAAAATTCAAAGTATTGTGAGTGTAAATATTTAAATAAATCTTAACTCTCACTTTTTTTGTCCTAAATCGCAGACTATGATATTATCGAGAACTCTATCCCCGATTCGCCACCCACCCAAACCAATTTAGAAGATACTCAGGGTATAATTGAGTATTTCTACATAAAATTTCCAATTTAGAACTGGTTGATTGAAACAATCTCGAACCATTAACTGTAAAAGAGAGTAATTGCATACTCTTTTAAGTGCTTGTTTACATTTTAGAAGTTTAATTCTATCATTTTATTTTTTCGCTTC
This sequence comes from Flexamia atlantica, assembly GCA_035578135.1. Taxonomy (NCBI): domain Eukaryota; kingdom Metazoa; phylum Arthropoda; class Insecta; order Hemiptera; family Cicadellidae; genus Flexamia; species Flexamia atlantica. The sequence goes on along the minus strand of JAQJVK010000008.1, from coordinate 37,944,943 downwards.
TATAGGTGATGTCAGTTTACAAGCAATTCTATGGTGGTTAAAGACATTTTGAATGTATATGAAGTGTAATCAGGTGGGCCAAAGAAATGTTTTTTCACAAACATGTTTTCATTCTCGGTTTTATGATTTTTATTCTTCGTTCTGACAAAAGTAATCTCAAGATAGAAAGGGACTGAATAAACTTGTATTTTTAAAAAACTAAATTTAAAAACTGACTTTTCAGATTTGAAAGAACAATTTTTACTCCACATATTCAAAAGCAAGGTTTTGTAGTATTTTTTGAATCCTGAATATGTATTATTTTGAATATGCATAGTTACATTTTTACTATTAATTTCCTACAGAAAAGTTTCAACTTTAGATCTAGCTGTTTTCTTTGGGCCACTCTATACTTTGTGTGTAATATTTTTGTCAATATTTATATTATATAAGGTTTTATTTTAGGACACCATAAGATGTTTCTCTCAATGGTATATGATACATTTGTGCTAATATCGGAAATATTACTAGATAACTGTTACTAGATATTATATGTTAGTCTAAGGCATAAAAGTTAGTTCAAAATAAAGATAAATCAAGTATGTTTTAGAGAAGTACTTTCAATTAGTAATGGGTGTACAGAATGTGTATAAGAGGGATTAAGCATGTCTGGTGTTGGGATAACACACAATTCACTTGCTTCTTCATCATAGACACTCACCTTAATGCTTCAAATGCATGGGACTGCACGACTCATGGTTAAACAGTTAGAAATTTGTCCAGGTGCACAATAGGTAAGACTCACAAAAGTGCTAGGTTGTGCTTTTCAGTAAAAAAACGTTAGAGCAAAACTAGATTTGAAAAACAAAAGTGTAGTAGAAACAGAGAGAAAGGTTTGCAGTTAATCAATTTAGAATAACAAGGAAAACAATATGTAGAATGTAGTTTTTAACTTAGAAAAATAGTTAGTATTTTCATAGACAAAGCCCAAGGGTTAATTTTAAGATGTACAGTTAGTAGACCCCCTCTTAACCGACGCTGACGGGACCGGACCTAGGTCGGATAACTTAAAAGGTCGATTAAAACGGGTCATCCTCTAAACACCTAAAAATAAAAGCTCTATTGATTTAGGGTTCCATTAAAATAATTCTAAAGAAGTTTGTGGATTACTTAAAAATGAACTATAATTATCAACCTATATTTCAAAATATTTACTGTATAAATGTCACATTTTATAAACTAAATATTGGACGAGGTGAAAAAATGTTTTAAGTTAACACTTTAATAACATGTTCATATATTTTTAACAAATTTCATGTAATGCAGTACCTATTGATTGTCAAAATTAGTGATAAGAAACAAGCAATCATTGTATTATTACGGGTTAGGCAGTTATAGCTTCTTACTGGAGACTTGAGTAACAAAAAACCTTTGCAAAAACTTTGACTTCGAGTTGTCAAGCTCCTATTCGCCACCCACACAAACACACAACGTGTGTGTTTTTTTACTCTATGATAGTTTCCGGATACGAAAACTAAAACTAACTGACGCTTATCGTACTATGCGCTCTGAAAAGCACCTACTGTACGTTTTAATAAATTCATAAGTAATATATTCAAAATATTTTAACCTGTAATAACAAACAACTTGTGGAGTTGAGCGTAAAGTTCCCATCATTGGATATGGGAACGAAAATGCAGAAATTCCTAGAAAAAGGCGGTTAAACCGAACTGTTGTCAAAACAGGGTCGGTTAAAACGACCTTTAATATCTGACCAGCAAGGTCGGATAATCCAATCGTTGGTTAAAACGAGGTCGGTTAAGAGGGGGTCTACTGTAAACACTTATAAATTGATACTACAGCACTGTACGTACAAAACACACAACACAATTTGCCCACTAACATTTCAATAGACTCGGTTCATATATGGTTTGTTAATTTTTGTCCATATATTTGCCTTGAGACTCACTGTCCTCTTAATGAACCATTTTAGATAATTTTTCCAACATAAAATCTTGTTTTGGAACTTCATACCAATCAGGACATGTAACCAAGGGAAATAATGGCGCTAACAAGCTAGATTGTGAGCAAAAAAGTAAAAAGTAACCCTCAATTATCCTGTAACCATTAATGTTATATTGTGGAGCAGAAGCAACAAGAGATAAATAAGAACAAGGAGGTAATCGTACTCGACCCGAAGCGTTCCAACGCCATCAACATTGGAATGACCAAGCTGCCGCCTCCGAGATCAATCAAGACGGCAATTCTCAAGATGGATGCCACCATCATGAACAGGGAAGGCATAGAGGTATGTGTGAAACTGTGGCTTCAAATAGGAAAACAAATACATATTCAACAAGTTTTATTTTATTTTAAATAGGTCAACTTGCAACAGGTCAGCTATGATGTTTTTGGGTTATAAGTTCCCTACAGGCCAGTTTACATTACTCGAGTTGGAGGTCGAGTAGAAAGGTGGGTTAGTACTCGACCAATGTAAATCGACTTTAACATTTGGGCGAGTTGAATTGACAATTGTAACCTATGGAAAACAGCTGCTTCTAGCAACTCATCCGAGTTGACCCGGGCGAATGACTCGACTAATGTAAACCAGCCTTTACTACTGCAATTTTCGATTTCCTGAGTTAATAGTGGCTAGTTTTGAAATGGTCTCAAGAGGTCCAATTTCCCTTAGATTAGTAACTCTCCAACAAAACATAAGTGGTAACCCGTTGTCTTTAAGACTACTCCCAAAAAAGATTTTTTGAAAATAATTTTTGCACGATAAAGACGTATTAATTCATAAATATAAAAAACCATGTTTATCAAGAAGTTTAGGGTGACTAAAGTAAGTTCACTCATTCTTTACATCATTTGCCTCGGTGTTCTGCACACACCTCCAGCAGCTGCTGAAGTTTCATACTGTAATTGTTTCATTAAAAGGTAAAAGGTGAGTATGTGATTTTTATTTCGAAGTTGAGGGAGCAAGAACAATACAGTAGATGAAGAATATTGACAATAGTTAGACAGAGAGTGAATCATATAATTTTACCAGAAATTACAGGTTACCGTTTCAGGGTTAAATTCTTCACAATCTTAACTCTTAGATGCACAATTGTTATGATCACTTTATCTCTTTTTCTTTGGATTTATTTGAAACCTTGATTTAAAATTGCTCTGAAAAAAATTAATTTAATTTATTAAGTTGTCGGTGTAACTCCTATCTGCATAGATCTAGATAATTTTGGAAAAAAATACCATAGGGAAGTTTTATCTCTGCAACATTGTATTAAATATTTCAATTCAAGAATCAGAGTCGCTAAATGACACCATATATCGTTTTTGAGGTAAATCTGGGCTGGATTCTCTTGATATAAATATCTTCATTCAAACAATTATAATTTTTGATAATTCATTGAGGAAGAAAAATATTGTTTGGATTTAAATAGATGTAATCTAAAAAAAATAAAAAAACATAAAGTGGAGAATTGTGTATTACTGCAGCATTGTTGACATAAAGTTGATTCCAATGTGGGTAAAGTTTGCCATTGTTGCCAACAGAAACTGTTGACCATGCTGCCCACGGAGGAGGAATGTTCCAAGATACAGGAGGCACAAGCGGCCAACCCTGAGATACCGTTGGGAAGCGCCGAGCAGTTTCTCCTAACTCTGGCCTCCATATCTGAGCTCCCAGCTCGATTAAAACTATGGGCTTTCAAACTGGACTTTGAGAACAGCGAAAAGGTTTGTGATCTGCATCATTAAAGTATTGAATAGAAGTACTTATAAAAATAATAAAAATATTTGGTTTGTATTTAAGTCTGACTATCCCTAATTAATTGATTGAGCATATATTTCTGTCTTTGTATTTTTTTGAAGTATTTCATGTCATTTTTCAGGAAATTGCTGAACCTCTTATGGATCTAAAACAGGGAATCGAAACCCTTAAGTCAAACAAAACTTTCAGAGCTGTGCTGGGTACACTTCTTTCTATTGGAATATTCCTAAATGGAAATGAGGTATGTACCGAAAATGTTGTATTTTGGAATGAAAAGCTAAGTTAATTTTGGTTACAGCTTTAATCAGCGAACTGTAGACCGTCATTCTGCCAAGTCTGTGAAATGTCGCGTTTTCATAAATTAAAAAATAATAATAACGCTTATTTCATGTTGTATAAATGTGTTTATTATTACATTATGTACTACAATTGAATATATCTTATCAAAGCTTCTTATAGGTGTCTAACCTAAAGTGAACTAATAGCTAACTTTTTTACTATAAATCTGACAAAGTACTTCTTATGGGGGGCTTCCCCTTATTTTTAAAGCTGCTTTTTGAAGTCACTCAAAAGTTAAAAATATTGCAGACACATCTTTAATTTTTCTTATGGAACACCCTGTACTTTATGGCATTTTTGACTTCTACGATTAATTTTAGGAACTTTTTATTTCTTCTTATTTTTTCGTAAACTCAGTGGTTCAGGAGATAAGAGCAGTTAAAGTTTGTTTTTTGCCCATTTAAAATGCATTGTGTCCATTTAACTATGCCATCCTATGTATTCCTTATGGAGTACAATCATATCCAAAATAACAAATTTCCACCAGCGAATCTAGACTAACAATTATTTTGTGATTAAATATTAACTAAACTTACATTTTTAGGCATTTTTACTCTTTGGTATCTTTTATTTCAACCCAACCGTTTTCGATATACAGACTACCAACAATATCCCAATGCATTTTAAAGGGGGAAAAATCAAACTTTAACTGCTCATACCTCGTTAACCATCAGGTTTAGGAAAAAATTTAAAGAATATAAAAGTTCCTAAAATTAAGCGTAGAATTCTAAAATGTCATAAAATATAGGGCGTTCAATAAGAAAAATCAAAGTTGTCCGCCATATTGGAAAATGGCGGCCATATTTTTAAATTTCGAAGTGTCTCCTAAAAGCAATGTTAAAAATAAAGGGAAGTCCTCCATAAGAAGTTCTTTGTCAGATATATAATAAAAAAGTTAGCTATTGGTTCACTTTAGGTGAGACACCCGGTATAACAAATTCCTCATAAAATTATAACTGCAATAAAACTTTAAATTTAAGATTACATATTGCCTTTTTCACACAAGTCAATTTTATGGTCTGGAATGCTAAGTAACATAACATTCCCTGAGACTGCAGGAATTTACTGTTCCTATGTAATTTTTTTACTTTTATTAGCCTCCATTTTTTTAACTCTCTCATTTCCCTTACAGCATTTAAAAAACCATTTCAATAATTTTGTATTAACTAAACAACTCTAGTTTTTCACAAATATTTGTATATTTCCTCTTGATGATTCATTGTGTTATTTACAGTTGTAATTACGGTTGCAGGTGAAGGGGTTCCAGATCGAGTACTTAGCCAAGGTGCCCGAAGTGAAGGACACAGTCCACAAACACTCGCTGCTGCACCATCTCTGCCACATGGTCATGGACAAGTTCCCCGAGTCCACCGACCTTTACTCCGAGGTAAATATCTAATCACAGGGTTTCTATTGATTCCTTTCTATTTAAGATGTATAATGTATAAACACTGATTTTGGCGATTAGTCTAGGTATTGATTTTTCTGTGCCTTGTATAAGCGCAAACTATTACCATTGGTAATTGACTAAAATTTAAAATTTCAGAATCTCCTTTACAATACCTTTTTTCTTAAAAAAAGCCAATTACCAAAATGAACATACACTCAAAAATAGAAGTGTAGTAGAAACAAAAAGAGAGGTTTGCAGTTACTTCAAGTAGAATAACATTGAAACTAACATTGAATAACATTCTATATTGGGTGATCTCAATTTTTATCATTGAGAGCACAAAATTAGGCGAGCGGCTAAAACTATAAACTCATCAAATTGTCTGTCAAACAACAGCTGAAATTACTAAATTAAATGTTACTGATGAACTCTCAAAGCTTTGTTTGCATTTCCAGGGTATTTTACAAATCAATTTGTATTAGCTTTGATATATGGTCATATAATTTATTAACTATTTCAATTTTAGAAAATCAATAATTTTACCAGCAGCTCACTCACTCACCCGCCTTATTTGTTGCTCCCTCAGCACCAAATAAAGTAATAAAACCAATAATAGTTTCGGTCCTTAATAGAACTAATCTTACGACCTTAATAGAACTAAAAAAGTAGTTTTATAATCGTATTGTAATTTTTATATTACATTGCAAACTGATGTTATTCCCTTCATGAGGATTCTCAGTTCAAAAGTAATGGTTCATTAGAGTTCCAAACTCTAAGTAATATGTAAAACTAAATTTTAAAACAACAAGCTGTTAAAAAATTAGGAAGGAAAATAGAAACTAATTTTTTGTTGCTAAGACCTAAAACCTAATTAACTGAAGCCTCCGAGAACCTTCATGCGAATGGGAGCAATTCTATCAATAATGTTATTCACTCTATCAACCTTTCACTTCATTCACAGATCGGAGCTGTGACAAGGGCGTCGAAGGTGGACTTTGATGAGCTGACCAGCAACATTGTGAGGTTGGAGACTGAGTGTAAAGCTTCCTTTGACCACCTAAAAGTCATTACCAAGCACGATGGTTCCTGCACCAACATGAAAGTCAAGTAAGGTGTTTTCATGAATTCATGATAGTGAATAAATATTTATGTACTAAACTCATTTTTTCAAGTACATAATAAATAAAAAATAATAATATACGCTTTTGATTTAGGTGTTGACTGAGTTTCCAGGTCACGTTATTGCCTCTTTCATAACTCACTGACTACCGTTTCGGTAGCAGCTGGGATATTTGGCATAAAGTTCCTTCCAAAATATAGTGGCATTCAGACACAAAAAAGCTTATATCTGTACTAAGTACAGATTAATATAAAATAATATTTTGATATGTCTTAAATTTGACTAGCAAAGCAGTTCAATCTGGTTGATAAAAAAAATTAAATATAGGCATATCGAATCTCTAAACTTTTTTGCTCATTGTCATTGTTTACTTTTAAGGGTTTAAAGTATCTGAAAGGCTTCCTAACTTTTAATATCTTGTTAAGTGTACCCGGCATTCATATTCAAGTGTTATTAGATTGGAATGTTTCCCTTTACAGAATGTCAGACTTCCTCGCGGACTGTGCTGAGCGCATCATCGTGTTGGGCAAAGTCCACCGCCGAGTGATGAACCGCTACTTCAAGTTCTGCCTGTGGCTGGGGATCCCCTACCACCGAGTGCAGGCGACCAAGCCCAACGAGCTGTGCCGTATCATCTCTGAGTTCGCCCTCGAGTATCGGACGACCAGGGAGAGAGTCATGCAGCAGCTGGAGAAAAAAGCTAGTCACAGAGAGAGAAACAAGACTAGGGGAAAAATGATTACCGAGGTAGGTCTTTTGTAATGGTGGTGGGAGTGATTTTTTTATGAACCTGTTAGATAATTTTTTGTTTCATATATGCAATAAAATAAGCCTTTAAGTTAATCTTCAGAATATTTTGTAGAATCTCTTATCTTTGGAGCATAAGAAATCGACCAATGTGTCAATTGTGTTCAGACATGGATACATTATAGCTCTCTCATCCTGTTTTCAAATATTTAAAGCCTTACTGCTGAGCTCCTACGGTTGGTGCACGGTCATCCCGACCATTTTAAAGAACGTGTGTGAGAGGGATGGACAATGAATGTTTAGAGAGAGATAGACAATTCCTAAATAAGCGTATGTCATTGGCTGCAGCAAATTGGTTTTTTGTACCCATTTGGTTTCGTATTGGGCGATAATTTTTTTCCCTTGTTCTTGAAGTGATTTTATTATCCATTTGATAGCGACTCTTAAACCCCAATCGAGTTGACAGCTGTCATCAATCAAAGAAAATAAACAATACTTGACTTGTTTACTTTTGGGAAAATTATTTTTTAATTAAAACTTAGGGAAACACAACTATTTCAAGTTTAAACTCTTATTTAATAACAAGTGTGTTCAAATTCGGAGAGTACAATGCATATTTCCAATTTTACAGGTGAAATGACAAAGATAAAACTTACGTAAACAAAACCTGAAACCATAACCTTAAATATATTTTGACAACCGAGAATTTTACTTTTGTTTTGAATATTAGTTCACTTATTTACAGCTCGTAGCAGTAGTAAAGGAGCGGGGCTTGAGTAGGGGAGTGACTTCCCCTCCTCCCCCACACCCCGATTCGTCAAAATTCTCGCGCTGGTCAGGATGACCGTGCGCCAACTGTAATTTGAAGTTTCTAACAAAATTCAGTCATAAAAATGTTGGGTTTCTGAATATGGCTTCTTGGATATACGAATTTTGCTTTGATAGCCAAGGGTCGCAAACTGCCTTACATGTTTTGTTAACATTTAATTTTGCACGTCTTCAAAATAGTGACAAAATCTACTAATTACCAAAATAACTATGGTATATATATAGAAGAGTGTCCTATTTGAAAATTATTATAAGAATGGTATAATCTTTTTTGTAGGTGGGAAAATTCCGTAGAGAGGATGACCGTGCAGACGCAGAATTGCGCCAATTGTTGGGCAACGATTCTGCAGACAATGAAACAACTTTGACTGGCTCCCTTCCTTGGCGCCGCACTCGCAAAGAAACTGGTACTTAAGTGGACTATTTTTAGAAAGTTACAATCATGAATAATAAACAGTTCAGTACTCCTCTCATCATATTATCGAGATCCCGGATTATTGGGATTGGCCTATCCGTGGAATCAAAATATAATAATTGTGGAAATCATGATTTCAGTGAGTTTAATATGTTGAAGAGTGCCTTCTTAAAGCAAGATGTAACTGCTGTAAAATTACAGTTCATTACAGCACTTTAGTACGATGAGTGTTTTGTTTGCCTATGAGCGCTACATAACACGTAGTTACACATGGTTGAACCTAGACATAATTGGTCAGAACCTGGCCACCTGGGTCAGATGATAATAATTATTTGACAAGCGTATTAAACCTTTAAGACATTTGATTGTGCATCAATGGGCATCATTTTTCTCAATATTATTTATGTTTTTAATTTGTTGAAAAAATCCCCGGTATTTGAAGTTTTGGTTTTTGCTTTTTTTAAAGTTAGCTTTCACATAATTAAATTCTTTCAATTAGTGTAATCCTAAGGCTCATCTTATTGATTAACATCGCTAATTGGTCTTTCAATTTGTAAACCGCAATTTAAAGCTATTAATATCAGTGTTTACTTGTCATAATAAAAGTTAAAGAGCTAAAAAGTGTTTTCATTGCACACTCTCAGACTTACTAATGTTGCACAGACAAATTACTGTATATCAACTAATCTTCGTACATTATTTTTGATGAATATTTTAGTGGAATTAATATTTTTTTTCTAATTGAAGTCTCTGAATTTGTACTGCAGGAAGTAAGCTGTCCCTGGGAAACTTAAGAAACGATGGAACGAACGGTAACCTAACAGACGCTGATGATGAGATCCTAGAGTCCTTAGTGAAGACAGCCACGCAGGTTCCGGCTACGCGGACGGCCCCACGTGAGAGGAAACGTACGCGTCACGCCGACAGGAAGTCACGTATGTACTTTCTTTTTTCAATGTTGAAAACTTTATAGCTATTGAAAATGAGATCACTTTTTTGAGTTTTTATTACAATATACTTTAAACATAAAAATAAATTAAAAAATATTGTATAATGTAACATGTTTGGTCCTGCTGGCTCTAATAAAAGTTGCTGAATTCATGTATGCAACATACATGAACATTACATTACTGGTATAGTAAAAAGAAAGTAAATACTTAAGACTAGTAGTTTTAGTTTTGACGTTAAAAATATAAATTTTCTCCATTATAAGAAAGTGAAAGTAGAAGTACAAATCTTAAAAGCCTCAAAACCTGAATTTGACCTTAAAATAAATTACTATTAGAACTGAAAAACACTTTACAAACTGTTTGAATACCACCAAAGCAACCATCCAAGTTTATTGCAAGTTTTATGCATGCACATATTTCAACAGTCTTAAGCCTGCTAATTTTTACAAAAGAGACATATTAGCTGATTAAGATAAAAAAAAAAAACATTGAGAGGCAGTGTGCTAAAGCTAGATTGGCGTCTTTCAAGGATCGTTCATTAATATGGGCCTAAGAGAGGGGGGGATGTGATCACGGGACAGGACCCGTAGAGCATCTCCGTTGCCGTTACGTTTCTAACGACCTCGTTTGTGTTGGTGCAGTCGTCAAGCGATCACGGACCCGGGACAATGTCCCGGCCGAGGGACACGAGAGCCAATCGTAACCCAGCCAACGGTAAACCGAACTACTCGCTCTGTACATACGTATCTAGTCGGTCTGTTCTCAAGCTGTGAACTCAGGTGGGAACAGTCGATTAGTGCTGTTTGATGTCTGTGCATTAATTTTCCGCTGATATTGAGTTCTAGCTAAAGTCCTGAGATGTGTTTTGATTGTCGTGAAGCCAGTTTGCAGTGGTTTTGCTTGGTTTTAATGTTTGTTGTTTAACTGAATATCTAACTTTTTTAGAATGTATAAATTCAAGCTTTCGTTTTTTTATTTTAATTGTGTGTCTCCTGAATTTAACTGATTGGTTAGTGTTTAAAATATAATATCCTTAATGAATAGTTGGATTAAAGTTAGTTAAATATTACTGTTCAAAGTAGCTCCTTTTTTGTACTTTACTTGAAAGAAAAATGTATTCGTCCAAAGTTTTATGTATGTGTTCAGAAATGTCGCAAGTGGACTGAAATATCTATCCAAGGTTCAATCTGATTTAAAAAACTGAGCACAAGGTGCCAAATGCTGAAAGAAACAAGAAGAAAGTGACTTATATTCACTATATTAGAAAAATTATCATTTTCCTCATGAAAAAAGGCTATTTATCATTTTAATTTTCCACATAATGGAACCCAGATCATCAAGAGATCCTAAGATGGCTGGCTTACTTTCCTAGAAATTAATAACAACTACTTTCATTGATGACTTGTGAAAAAACAAAGAAAGAATTTCTTTTCATACTTTTGTTTTTCAGTGATCAGTGATATCAATGGAATAGTTTATTCATACTCCACTTCAACAAGTACCTAAATTGAGTGATAAGGTCTTGAAACTGGCCAATCATTAAGAGCATAGGGGAAGGTCGGCAGGTATCGGACACCTTAGCTTTTTTTTGACTACTCGGTTTAAGGATTACGATAAGTAACTACCTTATGCGTCAAATAATACTTCAGTATTTCATGTGCAATTGGTTTAAATTATTTATAATAATGACAATAACAACATACTGTTTTTTGAAAAAGTTTACCTGTTTACAAAATGTGACTTCCAATTTTTGGAGGGTGGTATCGGACAGACCTAAAAATAGTACTTAATTTAGGTTTGGTGGATATTAAATCATACAATTGAATAAATTTATAATGTATTTATTTCCTAAATGATCTTTCTCCGATGACTTCTTTATTTCCTAAACGATTGCTCCTCAGCACACCAAACCTCTCACTTGCAGTCCGTATTATTATTTCCTTAGACAAAACCTAGTCTATTGCCAATTTAATGGACACTACATCATAATTCCCTCTTATTTTCCCCATGTTCCCTAAAAAATCAAAGAATCCAAAAAAATCCGCGAATTTAAGTGGTCATTACATTGTCCGATACCACCCGATTGCTGCTTGTCCGATACCAGCCGCCAGACAACACAGTTTATAATGGCTGTCAAGCCGCAGTCCACAATGCGACTGGACCTAAACGTCGTTTTTACTTAGTATAAAGTATACTAAGTATTTTAAACTCAACTATGACCAATATCATTTACTTCAATCGATGCAGCAGCTTGGGAAAACTATATCCGTGCACGTGTCCCAACTCAAAAAAACAAAAAACTCTAACCACAACAAAAGCCGTGTACAGTAACTGTCCAATATGGCGATGGCCCGACTTGCTCATTTAGGTGGTTGTACTGACGACTTGACAGCTGCTGCCCCTAGCGTAATTTTCCTGAAACTGGTTCTGTCCGATACCGGCCGCTGTCCGATATCAGACGACTTTCCCCTATGTCCTTAACTCTAATAACCAATCAAGGTGATATGAAAGATGAAAAAAATTAAAGAGATGAAAGAGATTGAGTTACCATTGTCAAATCATTAGGTAACATTGCCCGATTGAAGTTGGGAAAGATAGTCTCTCAACCCTATTTACGAAGTATTCTTGATAACCAGCCATGTTAGCAAGGAGCTTCTGATATATAGATTCAACAACTCAACATTGATTGAAGTGACATTTGGAATTAGCAATGTTTGAGCGATCGCTTTGGTAGTTTCAAAATGTTTTGTTAATAGCTTATGTTTACCGTTGGCTATCTCCTCTGTTAATTTTGATTCACTCTTGATGGCTAACGAGTAATACTGTATTGATATATTCTTGAGTGCTGGCATCGCTAAAACAATAGTTTTCTTAATAACTAACAACTTCATTCACTCATCAGGGATTAGTCAGCACTTAAATGTAAACATTAGAAATTTTATGTAAATAAAGTCACATATGAAAAACAAGATTTCAGCTTGAATTCTTACTTTGATCTGGAAAACCTGTGTTTAAAGGGGGATTTAAACTTGAACTTTTGGGGATAACCCTTGTAATATTCTAAAGGTGTATGTATCGTTCAACATTGCAAATTACATGAATTTGTTTCTAGTAATAAATAACTTCTCGATTAGCATGATACGTGTTGTTGTATTCACTGGATGTAAATCCAGTTTTAGGAATAAAAATGTTAAGTCGTGTTATATGTCATTTGGCTGAGTATATTTTTTTACTGAAGTGACTTCTTGATAACATTTCGATTACTGTTGTAAGCTCATTTTGAATATTTTTCTCTAAAATTAAATAATCTTGTTTTATTTATTTTAATCCACTATACTACCATTTTTTATCAAAACAGTGTTACTAATCTGTTAACTAACTTTTCCAGCTTATTACTCAATTTGAGTTGTAGCAAGTATTTAACAGAAGATTTTGTGTTGGATTTTGTTGTCAAGCTATTAAACTTCATTGAGCTATACCTTGATTATTGAAAGGTGATCAGCGGATCAACCATGCGACGGTAAAAAAATCCTATTTCATTATGCGGTAGAAACATAAAAACAAAGTTAAAAATTGGAAATAAACTTAATTCTAATGATCAGTTAACTGTGTACTAACCAAAAGTTTCTAAAAGTTTTTAGCACACTCCGTTTATTTAATGTTGCGAGTTATTTTTATAAAAACATTAATTAAAAAAATTCCATTCCCTATGTTTGATTTATTAGAATATATGAGGGTAAAAGGGGAAAATCTTTCTTAGAGAATCTTTAGACTAGTGTCTTAACAACACTTATATCAAAATGTGATTTACATGTGATTAATATTAATGACGTTATAATTTATTTCAAATGTACTGTTATCTCTGCTGTTTAAAGACCTACATTATTGAACTTGCGTAGCATCTGGTTTGAATAATATCTGGTTTGATTAATGAAGGGAAAATTTAATTTACATTTTTCATATTTTACAATATACATTTATCGTGATGGATTAAAATTTAGTATGTATTAGTGCAGGAAAGTGGGGGAAAGACACTCTGAACTTATTGGATCCATTTTATCTAATCGCTTTACCATACGCTGTGCCAAACATGATGGTACAGGGCTGCAGATATCATTTTTGTCGCGCTGTTGCTTTACTTTGTCTGCCTTGCGTACCTCTGAACGAGTGTAATATTAATTTTATATGTTAATTGATGAAGACATTAATTAATGCTTACAAATTTCTATTAACAAGTGATGTAATTATAAGCATAAGCTGAAAAAATCAAATGTGTTAATCAATTAATAATAGAGATAACAGTATGTTGGAAATTAATTAATAACATCATTAACATTAATCACATACATATCAAATTTTGATATAGCGTTCTTAAGAATCTAGACTTAATATAAACTTAAGGAAATTTCTCCCCAATGCTTTCAAGCAGAGATGTTCTAAATCAAACATAGGGAATAGGATTTTTTATTTCAAAAATTGTATTTTAATAAATATAACTTGCAACACAAACTATACGGAGTATTCTAAAGTTATTTGGAACTTTTGGTTATCACGGAATTTACTGATCGTTGGAATAAAGTTTACCTCCAAAAGTTTTTAATAAGATAAAATGTTTTTACTGCTGCGCAGTTGCCCCGCCGATCACCTTCTTTTGATAATTAAGGTATTCCGCATGGCTGATATTTGTGTCATCAGTGAAGTACTTTACATTATTTCTATCTATATCTCCAGCATACTTTGTGTTAGTCAATCAGTAGTGCATTTGATTAAGATCAAGACAAATCAAGTTTAGATTGATATGTTACACTTCTTTTAAAATGCAAGTATTTAAATATGGCATCTGTCTCGCCAAATTCAAGGGATGATAAAACCTTCAAACTCTTTTAATATCTGACACAATTTAGACATTTTACAGTTAATAAAGTAAGAAGTTTTACAATTTATAGCGCCACCGAACATTGAAGTTAGTACCTTATATTCAGCAGCTATGCAATAATTGGTATCTCACGTACACCCTAGCTAGATACCTAGGGAAACTTGAACCTGTTCAAAATTTTTAAAATTCATAATAGCGAAGGATTTGTAATTATTATTTAATTTGTTGAACTTTTCCTATCGCTTCTAGTGTTTAAACTACTCTACGTCTCGAGAGGTACTGAAACTCCTCTCGTTTTCAAGTGTCCCTACGTAAAATTACATTAAACTACTTATTTTTATCCAGCCTACATTTTTTCAGGATTTTTTTGTTTTTCTGACATACAATTTACATTCATCCAACATTCAGCAACACAGAAATCTCACTGACACAAAAAAAAAAAACATACAAAACACATTGAACATAATACAGAATACAAATAGAAAATTATAACAGAAACATATACCTTACTGCCGGCAATGCCTCCAAGCTGGTGGCGGCACAACACACACCAACAACAACTCAAATATTTGAGTACCTTATACCTCAGCAGCTCTGCAATAATTGGTATCTCAGGTATTTTATAATTTGTTTAACTTTTCCTATCGCTTCTAGTGTTTAAACTACTCTATGTCTCGAGAGGTATTGAAACTCCTCTCGTTTTCAAGTGACCCTACTTAAAATTACATTAAACTACTTATTTTTATCTAGCCTACATTTTTTCAGGATTTTTTTGTTTTTTTGACATACAATTTACATTCATCCAACATTCAGCAACACAGAAATCTCACTGACACAAAAAAAACCATACAAAACACATTGAACATAATACAGAATACAAATAGAAAATTAAAACAGAAACATATACCTTACTGCCGGCAATGCCTCCAAGCTGGTGGCGGCACAACACACACCAACAACCACAGCGCATTCACACTCGCAACTCAAATATTTGAGTACCTTATACCTCAGCAGCTATGCAATAATTGGTATCTCAGGTATTTTATAATTTGTTTAACTTTTCCTATCGCTTCTAGTGTTTAAACTACTCTACGTCTCGAGAGGTATTGAAACTCCTCTCGTTTTCAAGTGACCCTACTTAAAATTACATTAAACTACTTATTTTTATCTAGCCTACATTTTTTCAGGATTTTTTTGTTTTTTTGACATACAATTTACATTCATCCAACATTCAGCAACACAGAAATCTCACTGACACAAAAAAACCATACAAAACACATTGAACATAATACAGAATACGAATAGAAAATTAAAACAGAAACATATACCTTACTGCCGGCGGCAATGGTAGGTGGCGGCACGACACACACCAACAACCACAGCGCATTCACACTCGCAACTCAAATATTTGAATACCTTATACCTCACCAGCTATGCAATAATTGGTATCTCAGGTATACCCTAGCTAGATACCTAGGGAAACTTGAACCTGTTCAAAATTTTTAAAATTCATAATAGCGAAGGATTATGTAATTATTGTTTAATTTATTGAACTTTTCCTATCGCTTCTAGTGTTTAAACTACACTACAAAACAAATATTTGAGTTGCGAGTGTGAGTGCGGGTGGTTGTGGGTGTTGTCGTGCCGCCACCAGCTTGGAGGTATTGCCGGCAGTAAGGTATATGTTTCTGTTTTAATTTTCTATTCTGTATATGTTCAATATTTTTTTGTTTTGTAATTTTCTATTTGTATTCTGTATTATGTTCAATGTGTTTAGTATGTTTTTTTTGTGTGAGTGAGATTTCTGTGTTGCTGAATGTTGGATGAATGTAAATTGTATGTTAAAAAAACAAAATACCCAAACAATTTAGGCTAGATAAAAATAAGTAGGTCAATGTAATTTTAAGTAGGGTCACTTGAAAACGAGAGAAGTTTTAATACCTCTTGAAACGTATTGTAGTTTAAACACTAGAAGCGATAGGAAAAGTTCAACAAATTAAATAATAACTGTTCAAAATGTTATGCTTTTGGATCTAGTAAGTATGCTCTGGCATGACGTTGATAGCCCCTGCCGGATTAGGTGACCCTTCGCCAACACAATAGAAACGCATTGTATAGCGGGGAGAACGCCTAATCCGGTAGGGGCCAATGGTGTTGTGAAATGCAAAATCGTAAGCAATGATGTAACTTTTCAGCAAACAATTATTTTCTCCTTCTCCCTCTGAACATGTTGCAGAAGGAAGTTATTATTTCATTACTGGTTCTTTAATAAATTGCTCCGGACTGATACTAATTTTATATTTTATTTTTCTAGTTCGTCGAACTCTTCGCAACGGCTTGTCAGAAGAGGAACGAAAGCATCTCGCAACTTTCATCAAGGGCTATTGACACTTGGTTTGTGTTGTTATGGCTTTGAGTATCTGTGATATCAGTGACCTTTGTTATACATTGTAGTTATGTTATGTGCTTTATTCGTTTGCTCTCATAAGAGGTTAACATAATAAAACATTCATAGTAAGAGTTTTTTTTGACACCAGATTATATGATAAAAAGATATGCAATGTAAAGCGAATACAACTTTTTTTACTTACTGTTAAGTTGGTTGTATAATTTCTTTTGAGCTATTTTTCAAGCAATGAATTTTACTCCTTTAGATGTTGATTTTCCTGATCCAAGCTGGATCATTAAAATTATTGTTAATTTGTAACTTTTGAGTATGAGTTATCGTTAATGTGATATGGTCATTATATATTTTACAATTGTGTTTTTCTTAAGAAATAAGTGAAGAAATAGGTGTAAGTTTAAGTCAAAAGTGTTGTGATGAACTTTTATACAATGTATACTGTAAATATTTGTAAAAGCCTAGACACTCATGAGGTTATAGGAGACTGCTAAGCATTAACATTGATATCTCAGGTTCATTATTTTTCCAGCAATGATATTAGATCAAGTAAAATATCAAAAACTGTTTTATAGCCGAAGTGGCAAAAAAATTGTTATTTGAGTGATGATATTAGCTAGTCGTTAAAGCCTAATAAAGTTGCCCCAAAATATGTCTGTCCTGTCAGATTGTGAAAGTAAATTGCTTTTTTACCGTTAATTAATTGAGCAATTAATGTGAACTTTAGTGAGATTTTTGTTATATATTTCTTTATAATACATTACTTTCTGTATTGCACTCATTTTACAATTTGAGTAATTATGTACGTTAATGTATGATCTTTATTATTTATTTTTCATGTAAATCGACACTTTTAAATTTGCTTTCTATTACTAGTACTATACAGCAAAAGTACAGTTGAAATGTTCTATTAGTTGTATTATTTTTATTGTTTTAGTAATTCTTGTGACAGGTGTCAGTAATTTTTTTTCAGTTTGTAAAGATATAATTTTGTTTTCTTTTTACTCCTATCACCCATTTACATTTTTTAATTTCCGGTTGAAAAATATTTTTTGCACTATACAAAGTGCATTATTCAAAACAAAACTAATAACATTTATTATTCTGCTGCATTTATATCAAAAGTAATTTTTTTCTTTTTTAGAGTTTTGTTTATTTTTATTTTTATGATATCAATTATATTTCTTCATTGAAATACAATATAAGTTCCTGATCGTTTGAACCTCACCAAATGTCTTCATGTACTGTGTAGCGTAGGTGCTTTCTTGATTTAGGCATTGTAATAAATGATGATTCCTAGAACGAATAAAAATTTTACAAAACTCATTTTTATCCTTTTGCCTTAACTTATGTATAATGTTTCAATCCTGCGGTCCCAGAACATGCTGATTATTAAAAAATTTTGATCTATGTACAGTGTAAGGATCGGTGTACAAGATAACACCAAATAATGAGGGTCGTCCAGAAAGTAAAGAATGTTTGTCACTACATCCAGCCCTGTTGACTCCTCCTCTGCAACTGATAGTGTGCCTAAACCTCCACTCCTGGTCTCAATTTGAGCCAAATCTCGTTGCTGATTGATCGCTCATTTCACTCCTACAGCATTTCAAAATGGTGGTGTTCATTGAAAATCCCGCCAAGTGGATTTGTCCTGATAATGCTTCTTTCAGTTCATTATGCTTCACAAACACATTCCTTCCTCAACCTTGAAAAAGAAGGTAATCAAGTGGGGCCGGTTAAGGACTTTACACGATTTGTCCGAAAATGTCCCACTTTAGGCATCAAAGTTCTGTGAAGTTGCTGCTGCTGCTGCCTGGGGGTGGGCGTCGGGTCACGATGCCATGGATGAGGAACACCCTGGTCTGCGATGGGATTTTTCCACACTGCTTGTTTTGTATGGAATTTCAAGTTGTCAAAAGGTCTCACAATAGACTCAAAATAATTTTTTCTCCTCTAGGTATAAACCCTACAGGGAGAATCTGTTTAGGACACAAAACACGAATAGAATCAGTTTATTCACATTCGGTGGGATTAATAATAGACACCAGCATTTTGAAATGCTGTAAAAATGAAATGTGTGATCCGACAGCAATGAGACTTGGCTCAAATTGAGAACATGAGTGGAGGTTTGGGCGACACCCATCAGTCTTGGAGTTGGGACAACAGGGCTAGATTAAACCTTAACCCTATGGTTACCCTTGAGATATATATAAATATATATACATATATATATGTCAAAGTCAAACATTCTTTATTCATGATAATGTACATTGGTACATACTGTCCGCGAGAGTTAAGAAGTCCCCGAGCCTGAGCATTATGCAGCAATGTCTGTACGTTAAATGGAGCCACCGGTCTGACACTTAAATGGAGCCAAGTGGTAAGCTTGATTGGAGCGGGTTAGTTCGATGCAATTTATTCAGATGGCGCTGTAAAAACATGACTTTCTTCTTCTTCACTGATTCAGCCAATCAGAACGACGATAACGATCTGCTTCCCGTTCCGTTTCCCCTGATTTTCTGTCACGACGCGACGTGTACACAACCATAACGAGTTGGAATTAATTTGAGTGTGGGAAAATACCTAAAGTACGTTTGCAGAAAGTTGTTCTAGTGTAAGTCGTTTCGTGAAATACTGTACTGCGTGATTCATGTTGTGCTGAAGCTATTGATGGAAAATAAATACGTAGATGTTTACATAAAAGCACTTAATAAAAATCAACTAAGTTAATTTTTACTAAGTGCTTTTATGTAAAGATCTACGTATTTATTTTCTATCAATCGCTTTAAGCACAATAAGAATCACTCAGTACAGTATTTTGCGAAACAACTTGCACTAGCGGCAAACGCACTTAATCTAAACAAACCGGTAAACTCATTAAAATTGAAAGTCTAGCAAACAAAACAAGAAAACGAAAATATAAGCAAAGCAGACAACGACAATCGATATGTCGCATCGACGATGATCGATATGTCGCATCGATGACCATCGATATATCGCATCGATCTTTTTAGTTCGTTGCACATTATTCAGATAGCGCTGCTGTCTCCTTACCACCGAGTTAACATGGGAGTGCCATCTCTTTACGAAGTTCATTATTACTCTATGCAAGCGCCTGCATTTTTCGAATGGGCCAGGACTCGGGGGACTTCTTAACTCTTGCAGATAGAAGAATAATGTCAAATGCAATTAAATCTAAGTTTTACAGTGGTACTTATAATCTAGATAATCAAGAACTACCAGCCTGCGTCACTTCCTGACTTTAAAATAACATACTAAAATAAGTTTTGGTTTCATGTTGGTTATTTTTGGGGTTCCGTAGCGTAAAAAACCATTCAATGAAGAAGTGTGTGGATTGTCATGTTTTTCTAGAGAAATTAATTGTGTTGCTTTAATAAAATTGCCCATGGCTGAACTTTTCATCTTAGTAAACTTTTAAAAATAACCTATTGCTTAAGATTTGAAACTTAAATTTGGATAAGAAATTCCTCACAGAATTTTCGGAGTTCATTTATTTTACCTCCTTGAAAGTGTCCATGAATACAGTAGCGTATATAAGGGGGGGCCCAGGGGGCCCGGGCCCCCCCCGAAATTAAAAGGGTAAAAAAATTAGGGATTTAAATAGCGTAATTTATTTAGGTAAATTATATGCAAGATTTTGTCAGCAGCAAGTATAAAATTGAGAATTCATTAATTTAGAGCAATAAGGATTTGTAATGACCTTATCCGGTATCTTCCACCTGATATAGTTTTGTTATATCAGACTACACTATTATTTTGCCAATGCGTCACTGCGCGGACGGGCGGCAGTTGTACTCAAGCGAGTGGGTGCAAAATCTGATTTTTTTGGCCTGGGCGCTGGTGCTGAGTCGTTCATTATTCGGGCTGATGGTGGAATCGAATCATAAGAAGGTGGAGGTGCGAGAAGGGCGTTATGAGTTTTGTTAAAATATATGCGTAATGGTCGCGTAGTGGTCGCGAAATGTCCGACAGTTTTACAGCTGAGATGTTTCGCGGCTGCAATAGCGCCAAGTACGTCCTCTATGATACAACCGAGATTACCGGCTACGATACAACCGTTAGAGTTTATTACCGCGAAGTGACCGTGGAAATCCGCCGATCGCTACAAATCCTAGAGATTTGTTTTGTAACACAACCAAGATTCGTCGGCTGCAAATAATCGAGGTGTTTGTCGGCCTCGAAACGTCCGAGATACTTGCGTGCCAACCGCTGGAAAAAAGACCGATTTTTCGACCATGACATGGCCAGTACATACATCGGCCGCGAAAAGAGCGAGAGACTTGTCGGACGCAATGCGACCAAGAGATCTGCCGGCGGCGGTAGAGCAGGCAATTTACCGGCCACAAAACGAGCGAGTAATTTTTTGACTGTGGGACGTACGTGCGATTTTCTGGCCAACATACGACCGAGAGATATGAGGGCCACGGGGAGACATGCTTGATGGCTATAATGCGACAGGGATTTCCAAGATTTTTCGGCTGCGATGCTACCGAGAGATCTGCTGGCCGCGAAGCGAGCGAGCATCTTCCGGTCACAATATGGTCGAGAGATTTTCCAGCTGCGATGTAAACGACTGATTTTCGGCCAGTATATTACCGAAAAATTTGTTTGTTGCGATTCGATCGAGAGAGTTGCCGGCTGCATTGCCGATTCCAACGATGAAAACGGCTACATCCCGTTTCGTTTTAACTCGAGCATCAAAATTCCCGATCACATGTTTAAATTCATTATTTTTTCCCGACTTTCAGCAAATCTCTCCTCCAGGGAAGAGGCTATTACCGAAGGGCTCATATAGTAAGACCTAAGCCCGGGACATCATAACTTTTTGTTATGGAACCCCAGACACCAAGTCCCCATCGTTCAAATTTATGTCGTGGTGGTGGAATTTATTCGTTCGTTTTTTATGACGTATACATTTTTATTCAAGCATTTGAAACTCGCTGATTGTGCAGTTCTACTCCAACGGGGGTATTCTGGAATTGCCGATTGATAGACACCCTGCAAAGGATTTTCAGAGAATCGGCGACCACGATACAACCAGCCGACTCTCGACTACGAAACGGCCGAGATAATGAAGCCTTGGTAGCCACGAAATGCATGGCCGAGAGATGATCGCGGCGAAACAATCAAGAGAATTTCAGACCGCGGCAATGCGACCAAGAGATTTTTCGGCCACAAATTAAATAAATCATTCACTGTTGTTTACGAATTGTTAATATTGTATATTATAAAATTTTAACATTGAAAAACACCACAATATTTTTATAATTTTTATATTTATAAAAAAACTTTACGAATATGTTTATAATTTTTACACTTTTTATTCATTTTTCATTATTTGGGGATTAGCTTACAAGGAGTTTCATTCCTTAGAGCATCTTTTTGCCTCTGTTTTGAACGTTTTTTCAAAAGTAATGAATCTTTGTTATTTCTACATATCAAAACGTCAGTCTATTAATTAATTAGGTTTTAACAACAATCAAAAGAATATATGCAAACCACAGATTGACATAAACTAATCTCAAAATAAAATGTATACAATTTTCATTATAGGCGTAAAAACAATTTCGGCCACGAAATTACTCGTACATTTCCAAATATATTTGGCTTTTTGTTTCGTGTCTTAGGCCCGCATTACACTATCAAATATTTTATAAAAGATCTTTTATAAAAGATTTATTTGACCAATCAAAATTAAAGTTTTTGTTTTGAAAATCAGCTGACTAACTTTTATAGGTCAAACCAAATCTTTTATGAAAGATCTTTTATAAAATATATGATAGTGTAATGCGGGCCTTACTTGCATGTTCGGCAAATTAAAACCATGCAGGTATCACAACTTTCTGCGAAATTCCTAAACTAAACAGGTGCATTGGTCATTTAAAAATTGAATTTAAAATTGAGATAAAATAGGCATGCTGATCGTAATTACTGAAATATCCTTCGCATTCCAAGTAAATTTACAAAATAAATGTTTTACATTCATAATGTATTTTTAATCTTGATTTATTTTAGATAAATACTCAACTAATATTGGTATTTTATAATTCCCAACGTTAAATATGCATTGATTGTTTGTTAGAAAGCCCCACCTCAAGAGAGCCTCCTACGTTACATTTGGTACTTTTTTAAGTTTCCTTTTTAGAAAAGAAATGCTGGAAATTAAAATGATAACAAACATACTATACAACTGAAACTGTGTAACTATTTAAAATCTTGACCATCTGTTTTGTTATAAACAAATGCCAATTGGTAAAACTTCACAGGTTTTACAACAGAAGTAGCACTTTCACCGAAATTCCAAAAGCATCCTTTACGAAGGCCTTTTATGCAATATTTTCCAAACCAACAAAAGGAACATCTAGAGAATAATAGCTTTAATTTGATACTAAATATGTATGGACAAATATATTATTAGGGGTCGATTTGCTCGGTACAAAATCCCAGAAATTCTTTTAATAATATAGAAGATTATATTCTAGAATAACCTAGATAGTCCTAAAGTCAAACAAAATAATGCAATATATTAAATCAAAATTATGGTAATCAATTATCCTTGCTGTCCCATAAATAGTAAGGATAGAGGTGCTAAATAAAATGTCGTAATTGTTTTCTAAACTTTACAATGTTATCTTCAAGTAATATCTGTTTTGGCAAATAAAATAAAATATTATTAGTCTTCTTTTCAAAAAATTTTAATCTGAAAATTTTTTAAAAGAAAACTAATTTCATAGGTAATAATTTTTTATATATTTAGATAAATATCTATTCATGTATCTATATAAACCTACTAGAGGCTTGAAGGGACAAAAGCCCCTAAGCATAATCCTTTATTGTAGTAAAAAATACCTTCATAGAAATCTGGCTTTAGATCCACCAAATTATGTTTATATGTAGCATATGGTTTTGAATAAATTTTCAAGGCCACATGTTTTATGTGAACAAAGCAGATGTTATTAGGTCCCAATGCTTTTTAAATAGCAGATAATTTACGTTATATCTCATTTTCTAGTGAACTTTAAGCAAATTCAGTATTTTTCCCGAGTCCCTGGGCTCGAGACCTTCAAACGGAGCCCTCTCCAATCATCCTCCGACGTACTTAACGCCCACAATTTCGGCGCTAAAATTTTGTCTTACGTAATTATATTCACCGATTTTTTACATTTAAGTGGCAGCAAACCTACATTACTCATTCCTGATGTTCAAAGGAAAAAATCGTTTTCTTCCTTATTTCTTTACATATCTTGATAAAATTTGGAATATGGCTTCTTCTAGTTCAGCTCTACTGGGTATTGTATTATATATTAAAGTCTAGTTGAGCTCTATTGGATATTGTGTTTATTATATTAGAATTAATACAACTATGAAGGGTGAGAAGGAGGGAAATTTCATTTTTCGTTTGCCAGCGACATGCCTACTCCTCAGAAAACAAATCAAAATCAACGAGTATTATTCTCAAGATCCCACTAAGTATATGATTGGCTGGAGAAATTTTTTTTGTCACGTCGTTTCTTATTGGATGGATTAGTTGTTTTGTTGTTTTTTATATCTTGTCCTACAAGTTTGTCGATTGTCCGCTAGACAGTGACACTAAGTCTTTGGAATTTTTTGATATTTCGGAATAACGTGTATTTTCGTCTGCCTTTGAGGGGTTGGCC
Source organism: Flexamia atlantica (assembly GCA_035578135.1). Classification (NCBI taxonomy): domain Eukaryota; kingdom Metazoa; phylum Arthropoda; class Insecta; order Hemiptera; family Cicadellidae; genus Flexamia; species Flexamia atlantica. The sequence goes on along the minus strand of JAQJVK010000008.1, from coordinate 37,920,444 downwards.
TGACACTGGCGAATGATGAGTACATAAATTTCCCTCCCTTACTCACTTAATAGTTGCATTAATTCTAGTATAAATCCTCCCAATTTTTGTTCTGTACCTGTTGCAGCAAATCTGCATATCATTCCCCATGTTATTCTACTGGAGATTCTACTGGAGCAAGATATCATATCTTGCTTATGTTAAGTTGAAATATGTTGTTACACATTTGAAATTGGCTGAGTATGCAGGTCTCCTGCAATGGGGGACTAATATTTTAATCTATTTTAATGGTTAACTACATATTATGTTTGTGGTTGTATTCAAATTAAATTACTGTAGCTTGTGTTCTTGCAAACATTCTGTCATGGTACATGTTAGCAATTGATTAAAGGATAAGGCATGAGTTTTTTTCGTTTGAATAAATTTTAATCTCACACATTTCTAAATAAATTCAAACAACAACCTTTATATAAAACATTTTATTGCTGTAACAAAGTGTTAGTTCTCAGAGATATACCGTAGTTCAAAAAATTGTAGTGGCACAACTATAGATCATATTCATCCATTCTTTGTCTGAATATCAACCCGCAAAATTACTTTGTCATCTTTAACAAATCCGTTATCTGGATTGAGAAGTGCATTCCATTCATAAAATGACACAAAACCCCAGCATGTTAATGATGGACAAAACGTTTGGGTGTACTTCCTAGTGATGTCAGATTTTCCAGTTCTATTAACAAGAACAATTTCAACATCAGCTGTACAGTTCCAATTTTGTGTTATTCCACTACACCCCACATAGACACCTAAATAATGAAGTTCATTGTTAATTCTCTTTCCCACTGTAAGGTACCACAATTGACCAGCCCAATGATAGGTTTTGGAATAACTATTGTAAGATGTAAGGTTTTGAACTGAACTGATTGAGCAGCGAATACTAGCTGTCTTTGGAAACTCATGGATAGAAGTGTGAATATTTTTTGAAACCGTGTAAATGTTTAAGCGATTGTTTCTATTCTTACACAAATGATCAAAACTGCAAGGTTTACCTAGCACAAATGCCCTACAAATGTCATTGATCTCTTCTTCAAGAAGTATCTTTGTTGATTCAACACCTTCACGAAAATCATTGTAGTCCATAGTGAGAAAGCGAATGTATTTCAAAAGACCATGAACACATGATCGCAGAACCTCCCCATCACTGGAACCAGATTTGTGCTTGGCCCATCGCAACACTGCATTCCAGACCTTAATTTCATATACAAGAATTTTTTGTTGTAGAACCCAGGAAATTGCACTGTAACTCAGTTCCAGGAATTTATCATCATTTGTTACCTTATCAAAGTCATATTTCAGAATTTCCATTATTTTGTTTTTTAGTCTTACTGTCTGGTAGCAAACTGGGTGAGAGAGAGCAACAAATATGTTATCAAATGAAAACAGTTTCTCCAAATGATCAATTAGCTCAGATTTTACAACATCAACCAAATACTTTTCAACAACATAAAGTAACTTAGCACTTTCCTCAAAAGTGAGCTTCGGTATTACTACATTACTTGCACCATAAATACACTTGAGAAAACACTTGAATGTTTCTGGCTCCATATCTTTTAATTCAATGTCTCCAGTTTCGGCAAGTTCTCCATCCCCCAACATGGCTCTGAAAGGTTCACTATCCCCCATGAGAAGAATTTTATTGGCTCCTATTTTTTCTGTTTCTCCATCTTCTGCGCCGACAAGAAAGAAGCAGTCATGTTTAGCTTCATTCAACCAATACTTTACACGTGCTGGTAGATTTTCATCCATTTTATGAAGGTTATAGGTAATGTGAACTTGTTAACGAATCTGCAAATAAAAAAAACCAAAAAAATAAATTTTGTGAAATGTCTACATTTTTTAAATAAGCTTGAAAAAGTACTAGTAATGTTAAGGAGTATTTAAAACATACAAATATAAACGTAGTTGATTCAAATATGCGTGAATTTATATACTTAATACAATAAGGGTTTTCTCTGTTAGTTCTCTTTTTCAGCTGTTCTACTTAACCAATTTTTATGATTGAGGTGTCATTTTAAAATGTATAATGTAGCGCACTGGCGACTGATAATTAAAATGAACAATTCTTTAACGGCTTCGACCCCCAAGCCTTTGATTTATTTCTAGAGGGCGCTTTCAACGGTCCAGTGCTGACTAACTTGCTAAATGTAAATCGTAATTTAACAGCTGATTACCTTCACACGAATTGTCAAGCAGTGACATTGTAAGCAAAAATAGATACTCTGAAGATGTAAATAAGGGACGAAACAACTTATGAACAGTGAACAGTCATTTTTACATACGATACTTTTATTGATTCGGTAGGTAGTGAATAGTGAGTTGGTGGCGCAGTTGGTAGCTCACTCGCCCCCGGCATCGTAGGATCAAGTCCCGATGATGTCGCATACTTTCAGCAGTACTGTTCATCCTTGTACTGTACCGGCTCACTCCTTGCTTTGCTTGATAACTTCCACGCACAGGCCTGAGGCCCATGTGGGGGGGGGAGGCAAATGCAAGGTAAAAAGAGGCCGCCACCCTTTGTTTTTTTAAAAAAAAAGGTAAATCACTCTTTGATGTGTATATCGACATGTTTCAAAAATTGTAAATTATTAATTTTATTCATGTTCAACATTTCAAACAAACATTTACGCTATTTTTTTCATATGACGATGTTTTTCTTGAAAGTTCAAAGTTTTTTTCCAGCTAGGAAGTAAATTTATTTCTATAAACGGAAATCGTTACATTATTCGTTAGACCTGGATGACGATTTATGAATCCCTAGATATAAAAAAGAGGAATCCAAAGAGAAAATAGAGAATATAAGATTAGATGAATCAGGGAAAACATGCGTAACCTTCGGCAAGAATATATAACTGCTAAGAGACAAAGATTGATCAGCAGCAGTGGCGTAGGTACGGAGGGGGGGGGATAAGGGGGATATATCCCCCCCTTGGCCCTACAGTATGTAAAAAAATTAATTATACTAAAAAAAAATTAAAGTTAGGCTACGACTTTTAACTAGGAAGTAATTCTTTACTGCAATAAGAAATAAAAAATCTTTGTAAAAATATATAAGTAAAGTTATTATTGCTATTATTTATTTAGTAATTGAAAAAAATGTTATCTTTGAGGTGTTGCGCGCCAAACGAACGCGGCAGGATCAGTGACAAGAGGCTTAAAATTACAATACAGTATTTTGGAATATTAGTGGTAGCGGCGAATGCGTAACTGAAAGTGAACTGTTAATGTAACAGAATCAAAGCAAAATTTCACATTTTCTTTTCCTTAGTCCCTGATGGTCCCCGATTTGCAAATACCCTGTTATGAAAGACAGACGATAAATCAGCCTGAGAACGCAACTGAAAACGTGCCATTCACAGACGAATTGATATTAGATTAAAATTCGCCGCCCGTAATATTACATCTTACTGCAAAATTATAATATTGTTCATTTTGTCATTTTTGGTTTTTGCTGAATGTTTTTAGTCCTATATACAGAAAAACATTATTTTGAACAATTATTTATATTTATCAAAATGAGTGAACCTGTAGGCTATACAGGCCTACATTATTATTTTCTCGTTGGAACTGAAGTAGCCAATAAAAATACTAGATTCACCCACTACCTATATTCCCTGTAATGGCCAAAACCGGAACTAACGCATCTGATCTCACTTTGACGTATAGGATGCGTTTATAACTCGGTCAGTTGGTTCTGTGACCTTGCGTAATTCGCAGCGACGCGACGCGACGTGACTACAATATGTTGTATATCGAAACAGTGCAAACTGACGGGGTTTTTCGCTCCAAAACGAAAAAGTGAGAGTGAAGGTGATACTAGTGGCGTGAAAAAACTATGAGATTTACTTGTTGTACGGTAACTATGCTGAAACAATATTTCAGTGATCAGTGCTAGCAGAAAATGGAGAGAAGTGGACTAATGCAGATTCCTATATTCATTTGTTATCTAGTGATTTTATTATAAAATGAAATAAAAAGTAATGTCTTAAAGCTTAAGTAAAATAAATGACAGATGGTATTTTTAATAAAAGCACCAAAATTACGTGAAAGCAACTTAACAAAATTAATTATGAGAATGAAGTAAAAATGTATACAAACAAAAAAGAATAAAGTAAATGTGAGATATTATGGCAGCATCAAACCACAAACCACTCCCCCTGTGTTCAGCTCGTTCTTTTGGAGAACAAGCCAATGCCCGCTTCCGGTATGCGCACGGCGACCACGTGTCTCCATCAATTATTCCGTATAATATGAGTTCCACTATGCCTCTAGATTGCATAAAAAGCTAGTTTTAGAGTTATAATTTTCAAAATGTTTCTTGGGGGGAACCCCCAGACCCCCCCCCTCCTTCTGGGGGGTATTCCATACCCCCCAGACTCCCCGGTTATATCCCCCCCTTGACCAAAGTCTATCTATGCCACTGATCAGCAGAGCGACATTGTACCACCTAGGCCTATATACTTCCAGCAACTTATAGATTATGTAAGGGCAAATGTGAAAAACACACGCGGTATCCTAATGTTGAGCGAAGTTATTTCTAGAAGACAATCAAATTCAAATACATATATTGTTGGGATGATGGACAATGTGTATGTTTTTTCAGCTAAGCTTATTAAAAAATTTAACATTTCAATTTGAAGTTTAAACAGGTTAATTTTTAATAATTGTGAATTTAAAGAAGGTTAAATTAATTTTTTTCGAATTTTAGGTAATAGTTTCTCACAAACAAACACAATATTAAAATGTGCAATTTGCGCATGGGTCTCCTAGTCTATATTAAAAAGAGCAAATAAATTATCATATGTTTTATTAGTAAACAACAGAAATTTAACCATTGATAAAACTAATTAACCTCACCACTTTTTAACCGTACTAACAAGTTTTAAAATATTAAATAAAAGGTGGTATGATGAAAGTACACCGTTCGTGACTTGTCCGAAAGTGCTACTGTATATCGGTGCTCGATAAAATTCAATTACTCAGCTTCTTCTCGTAGGTAATTGAAACATTATCTCATACGGAAATATTATATTATATGGAAATAGCTCCAAAGTTAATGATTTGTTAATTCTTCAGAAAAAAGCAGTTAGAGTATTAACTAAATCAGACGCCAGAGCCCATTGTAGACCTTTATTTGTTCAGCTTGAAATACAAACCATCATTAATCTTTACATTTTTGATCTAATGACATTTGTTTTTAAAAATCAAGACTTAATTGTACCTAAGAGTAATATACATTACTACAATACTCGTAATAAAAGCAAGGCAAATATAGATTTTAATAGGTTAAGCAAATCATTATCTAGTCATGTGGTATTGTCATTGAAGATTTACAATAAGGTTAGTGATCTTGTAGATAAATATAATTTTAAGGTTTTTAAGCAGAAGTTTTATAAATGGCTATCCTTGAATCCTTTTTATTCAGTCAGTGAGTTTTTTGCTTTTGACAAGATTGACTTTTGAATGAGAGATCTATTTTAAAATGAGATTAGGCCTATTGATGTTTTTAATGTTTTATATGTATTTTAAGTCATTAGGTTAAGGAATTTGACTTGGTGGTATTGCACTGCTATTTTTTGACTTTGTCAATGCTGTTTTATGCCTGTGAGACAATAAATGAATTCTTATTCTTATACCGATAACAGCAACTTTCCGGACTAGTAACGAAATGTACTATTCCTCTCCCAACAAAAATTACACCAAGTAAAACACAAAACCCAATACTGTAGAGTCCCATGAACCCGGACTTTGATAACCCGGAATTCTGGATAACTCGGAAAGCCTGCCAGAGCAATAAAGTGCATTGAGATTCAATGTCAGAGGACGGTGTGACACATATAAAACAGTTTTGGTTTTTCTTTAAGTTTTTTAGAACTGATAATGTAGTTCTTGTATTTTTTACTATGCAATAAATAAATGATTTTTTAGAAAAATAATAGAAACTATTTAAATTTTTTCTTATTTTTACTCATTTCCCGATAACTTGGAATTTTCACAAACCCGGACACCGTTCGGTCCACATTAGTCTGGGTTTGTGGGACTCTACTGTAAATATTTATTACAAACACCATTAAACATTTCACAGTCAATGTGATGACTCCACTTGATGATTCCACTAACTATAACAACTAGAGTTGTGCAGTTGAGCTAGTGTGTACAATCAGGATCTTGAGTTGAGACATGTCTCAATATTCATGTCTCATAGGTACTGATAAAAGTTATCTCTCAAGCGCTAAATTGGTTAGTTCTCCGAGCATGGGCGCCGACTTTTAAAAAATATTGGGGGGGCTTAAGGTGTTGTCGGAGTGGGTAGGGGTAAGTAATTTAATATTTCCCCAGATTCCCCCGATTAACCAATTAACTACTAAGCTCTCATCTCGTCTGTTTTGCATACGGCAACTACAAATGTGATAAGAATAGAATACAATCTTACAAAAAGTAGCCTATTATCACAAATGAATTTACGGCTGATTGAGCATCGCCACATAATGAAAATATACAGCACGACCCAAAACTGTAAAATAATTTAGACGAAAAACCTAAACACACATTTTTAACCTTAAAGTATTCCGTAAAATTCAATTAAGTTAACTTGAATAAAAGAGTTCACTGACTAAGGAAAGAATATTTGGCTTGCAATGCACCAAATTAATCATCAAATACGTTTATCAATATTAAATGAGAGTTACATGTCGTTGTGCGTGAAATAGTAAGAAAAGCAGCAGACATTGTCACTGTCACTAAAAACTGAAGTAAATGACTTAAAAGATAGTTCGGGGTTTGATAAGCACCACTTTTTAAATACCCTTATAGGTACGTGAGCTTACTTGCAACACACGATTTTAAAATACTTTCAAAGTTTAATAGACAATTACTTTTAAAACAACGTTTTTATAACTCATTAAAGACAAGTTCATTACATCAGCAATAGCCATTTATACATAAGCTACATATTAAAAAAAAAAAACGAATTTCCTTAGTTAATATATTCTACGTCCGTTTTGCATTAAATATTTATGAAGATGATTATTGAAAAGATACATTGACAATCAATCGAGCAACCTAGTAAGTAATAAAACTTATGCATACTCTATTTTGAAGTTTTTATTTATTTCAATTCCAACATGAAATCCGATTTAAAATACAAAGACTGTCATTTTTAATTCACAAAACAATATTTAAGACACTCTAAAGTATTTTAAGAACTTTCAATAATCAAAATCAACATTTAGAGGCCGACACGCAATGGTTATGGTGACCGAACGGAGTCATGTCATACGTGAAGATGAACATTGTTTTCATGTAGTTGCGAGGGGTTTTTATATCAATTTGCTATATTAAGCGTTTTAATTTTGATATTTGCGGAAAGTTGCCATTATTGCGTTTGAATATCACAATTAAATATTTTTATGTAGATCACTGAACTGAATTGTATAATTAAGGCAACTAAATTTATAAAGCTAGCCTCTTTAGATTTGTCATTGCCTTTTCATTTTTCGAGAGTCGATACCTCAATATCATAAAAACTAAGAGGCTGGTCAGTTGTTCACTTTTATAATATCGAAAAGAATGAAACGTAGTGAAAACTATTCTTTTTTGTATTCGATATATAGTTTTTCACTAAGTTCAAAATAATGATAGGATGCGTCCTCGCGCATCGCGAAGATCGCGGTAGAGCCTAGCACGCGGGAACACGTTCCACGTCTGCTACTTTGCATTTCACGTTGCTGTTTTGGCCAGCAATATATTGTTTATGTTCACATTAATAATTGCCTTTCTGAAATAGAGTGATTAAAATATTTGAAAACATTATAATGCATGAATGGACTAAGCTATTACTATGTCGCATACGTATGCACTACTTTCGGCGCTCGCCTGCTGCGTGGGTATAACGAAGTCGTACCTTGATCGGGTGTAGAATGTATACATTCGACACTTAACTGGCCTTAAATCCTCTCTAAGTAGTTTTTCATTCATTTAATCTTGACTTAAATTACTTATGAAAAACCAGAAAATTTGCTTTACTAGTTCCTAGATAGTTTTTAACGATAAAAATAAAATTTTACTCTGGGGAGCCGGACCCCTCTTCTTTCAATATTGGGGGGGCTGGGCCCCCCTTTGCTTAACATTGGGGGGGCTCGAGCCCCTTGGGCCCCATGGAGTCGGCGCCAGTGTCTCCGAGTCAATGCCGGCCTCAGGGTAGGATGGCAGGTGGGGCAGCATAAGGCCTCCTATTGGTATTTTATTAAAATACATATAAAAATTTAAAATCACAATCAAATTACACCAAAATTTTGAAAACTCATAAGAATAATTTGACGTTATATATATTGAAACTACAAATAAATAATGAGAAAAAAGAGAAAGACAAATATAATTATTATCTTTTAGGCAATTTTCTTTAAAGAGTAGGCCTATACGGTCTTTTAAAAGTACTGGAGGCACAAAATTAAAATGAATAGAGTCTTAGATAGGTACTAGGTACCATCTAGAATTAGGATTAAATTGATGTTCTAATCGTTTCATGCAGTTTTGAAAAATTTGTACCGCTATATGAACTACACTTAAAAATTGCAATGCATCTTACGATCTTAGATCTATAATAGCCCTGTATACGACGACCTCGCACTGCAAACAGCAGGGCCATTTCAACCCCACGAGCGCTATGGGCAAATCGAAAAATGAACCCCTCCTACCCTGAACTCTCATTGTGTCCTTTTCAATTTGGTCGGATGCTGGATTTCAATACTGGGTCCACTCGGCTTGAAACCATACATAGATTAGAATAGGCTAAATTTTTCTTCTCACTTGACTTATGTAATATATTAAATAGGTGATTTGTTTCTAATTTTTATCTGGAATCTGAAAACTTATAATGGTTATTTTATAAGAAAGGAACCTCCAAACAGGCTTGACCTTGGACCCCTTAATTTTTTCTCCAAAACTGTGTTAATTTGTTTAGTGAGTCAGTAGACGTTCGTCAGTAGACATTTGCTATTGTTGATTTTGACTTACAAAAAGTGCAATGAAATAATTTAAGTTTTAATGGAGAAAATTTTAATACAGTCTATTCTCGATAACTCAAAATCCACAATAACTCAATTTTATTTCAATCCTTTGGGAATCAAAACCTGTCCAAGTCAAAATAAAACCCATGGGCATTTCCTAGTAATTTTACGGTCGTACTTTATCTCTGAAAGTCTAAACAACGCAAAAATGAACTCAAAATTCAGTAAATAAGTCGAATGAAATTTCCACTTAACTTCTATAAGTCAATGTTTACCTCTTTATCATGAAGTTTAGATAACGGACCTTTGTCAGTCAAATCCCTGGTGTACAGTTCGTGGTTCGTAATAACGTACCGATAGTGCCATTGAGTTACATCCGGTCCCTAATCTTGACTCCTCTTGGCTCCTTCTGTTAAAGCTTACGCTTACAAACGGAGGTTTTTACAGGAATAGCTAAACGGGTCTTACAGTCTTACAATTACTAATTAATTACTAGTTACAATCTATCTCAGTTGTACAGTGTCTTATCGGTTCGGTTCTGAAACGAAATCTTAGTATTACAAAATACAAGTCAATTATTATTAATAAATTACCAACATCTTTTAGAAACAGCTCCCTCCAACTCTGATGTATCTTTCATCATACTCTATGATCCCAACAGTGTTGCCACGCCCGACCCAGGAAATTTCCCAAACTGTCTAGCGAAAAATTCCCATTTTATCCCCAGCCGAAGCAAAAATCCTCCATTAATCCGGCAAGCCATCAATCAATCAAAAATTTTTTATTCATCATATAAATTTACAGCTAATTACATTAAGTACAGAAAAAAATCACATGGGTCGAATGACCTGTGCGTGATCTTAGTCCTTATCTGGCTGCGTTATAGTTATAAAACAAAAATATAAAATAGAAGCACTTTTTATAGAGAAAAAACTAAATAATTACAGTTAAAAATAAAAGTAAATAAAAAATACCCCCGTTGCAGCAGACCTGCATACTCAGCGAATTTCAAGTGTAAAACAACATATTTCAATCCAACATAGCGGGATTTGACATGTTTTTGAAAGCTCCATAAGAATAACATGGGGAATGAGTATGCAGGTTTGCTGCTACAGGTATGTTAAAACTGGATGGTTTCAATTCAATATTTAGTAGATCTGAACTAGAAGAAGTCATTTACCAAGTTTTATAAAGATATGTTGAGAAATAAGCGAGATAGAATTTTACTTATTTCCCATAAGGTTAACATTGAGACAATGTACTGTGTTTACCACTTTCTATATCTCGTTGACCAATGGACATAGAGCAGTGATTAAAACTACTAAATTGTTTATTTTTTTGAGCTGTATTCAATGGTGCCAACAAAAATTTGACAAATATATTATTTTTCTATGTGAAAAACTCGAAAAACTCAAAAAACCCATTTTTGGGGGGGTTTATCCCCCTTTACCCCTCCTTCCGGTGGTCCGATCGGGCTGGTTCACGAACTCGTCCGAGTGATTACCACTTTACACGTCTGTACCAAATTTCATTAAGATCGGACCATATTTACGGCCGCTATCGTGTTAACAGACATATATATAGATAGATATATATATAGATATATATATATATAGATATATATATATATATATATATATATAAATTCAAACGAATGGTGATTTTTGCTTCTGGGGGCCCAAAATGAAAAGTTAACATGGTCTCGGACGTAGGTCTTACCATGAGTACTACCGTAATAGCTTATTCCTTTAAGGAAATTCGCTAAAATACATACAAAACTAAATAGAATTAAAAAAAGATTTAAAAAAGAAAGATTTGGAAAACATTTTTGTTAACAATGTAACAAATTTATTTTTTACCATAGAAAACGCCATAAAAAAAGCCATAGAAAACGAAAGAAAATCCCCATCCCCAAGTTTTCCCTATCCAATAGCCAAACCCAGCAAAAATCCCTTTCAACTGCCAATCATCTCAAAATCCATGTCAATGACCGTAAATGTGTGGGTAGAAAAATTTACTCTAATAACCATACGTTTGCTTCATTAACTATTTGATTATTTACCAATCCTCCGCCAAATTCCCCATCGGTCTCAATCTCAAACCGCCAAATAAAATCCCCAAGGCCAAGAAAAATCCCCAAAAGTGACAACACTGGACCCCAACAACAAGCAGAAGACAAAAATTTTCATTACTCCATGACGTCGATCATTTAATTGTTTTGTTGTTTTGATTAGCTAACAGCAGAGCAAGTCTGTCAACTCTTCTCTCTGTATAATCTCCTTTGTTGCAATGAAGTATCTTAGTGCGTACTTTGTTATTTTTTACTACTTATTAAATTTTAAAATGTCGTCGATTACAACTAAAATTATTATCGAAAGTGTCATTTCTTAAGTTTTATAAAATGTGGCTTGTAGAACGATTAGGTTTTATCGTTTCGCCCATAAGTCTATTATGATCTTATCCTTTATTTGGAAGGTACGATTTTTTGTTGTTGTAAGTTAAACTAGGCTTATCTATAATTTTTTACCGAAACGACTTAATCTAGACCTTGTTAGTTTAATAATATTGAACTATTTGTTTTTCATTTGTATAAAATAAATTGGGCATGAGCTTTATATCTGATCTTCTGCCTTCACAGGTTATGTTTACACAGGTTATATTTAACCACCTGGGTTTAACTTATGTGTTTTACTCAGGTTTAGTAACCGAACTTCTCAATCAGGGTGACCAGATGTCCGGCTTGAGGAGGAAATGTCCTCTTTTTTAACACTTGTCCTCCTGTCCTCCCGGCTTTAAAAAAATACGTAAAATGTCCGGCTTTTTACAAAATCCAAGGCAAGTATTTTTAAAACTATAACTACCAAACTTAAATAGGCTACTGCTGTAGAAAATCTAGTACACCTGAGGATGTTGCTGCTTAAAGCAGGCACAGAGTTGTATGGTGTAGTTGTCGCGTTGTATGAGTTTGCCGATATGCCGATTTGCGAGCAGCGTCGCGTGTCTATAGGCTAGTACGCGGCCGCCGCGGCGCTCGGCGGCAAGACGCAAGGCTACTGTAGACTGCGAGGGCGGATAGAATACTAGAAAGACTTAGTATATGTATTTTTTATAATAAGGTCTAAAACCTTAGTTTACCTTAAATACCTACACCTTTATTGCCATTTTTTAGTACCTTTAGTTTTTTGTATACCTTTAGTATTACACTCATTTGCATTAGAGGCTGCATTTGCAGAGTATTGGTAATTTTGAATAACAGAGTATTTGAGAGTTATTGGTTTCACAATATAGATTTTTTGTATACTTTTCAACTGGATTGTGAATTTTTACATTTTTTAGTAATATTTCAGAAATTATGAACGGATTCCAGACATTATTATGCATTTTTGTATTATGAGAACTACAATCCATTCATAAATTTTACTTCGCTGTTATAGTTGTAATTACAAAAGTGTTTGATACTTACTTCGGTTTTTCTAATCATCCACTGTATTATGAATTTTAATTTATTAACAACATTTCTAAATAGCACAGACGTGCATTTTTATTAATGGCTAATACCTTTATCTTGCATGTATTACTATATCAGGTAAAAGTGTTTATGTTTTATTTACGTTTCATTAAAACAAAACAAGTGTTTTTTCTGATATATTATGAATTTTCAATTCTTATTACAGTAGAACCTCGAATAACCGTCACTCTTTTATCCGTCACTCTCTGTTATCCGTCACTGCCTCCGTGCTCGCAATATGTTGTAAATTGGCATCGTGCAAAGCACAGAAGAAAGTGCAAGCGCCATTGTGATCGTACGCGACTGTCCGCGGCTAATGACCTTGAGTTTCCACCGAAAATCACCACTCCCACGCAAGGAGTGGTATGGGGGTGAGCGAGTTATTTATTACTCATTCATTGGTATGTTGATTTTTTTGGTTATACGGCACGCCTCGGAGTTCAGAGTTACATAGTGTTTGCTGTTACGCAGTGTGTAGCTAGATACGTACTGTTAATCAACTGCAGAATAGTAACTGTTGATTGTTAACGATGGTCGAAAAACGAAAACGAGTCGTACTAGAGCTTGACCAAAAGATCAAAATTATTAAACGTTTGAGGAAGGGCGAAACAGCTACGAGTATCACGCTGATGTATGGTGTTAACGACTCATTTAAAAGATGACGGACTGTCTTTTAATTTGAGGTTATGCAATTCACTTACGAACACTGAATGAGCACAACATACAGTTTAGAAGGTCTGTAATTACTATTGTATGAATGTCATTTAAATATAAATATGTATTATCCACTTATACAGGGTTTAATTTCTTCCAAAATATTTTAAATCTACGTATTGAACAGGTTTATAGCTAAATTTCTGTTATCCGTCTAATCTCTTAACCGTCACACTCCCGGTCCCGAGAGTGACGGTTAATCGAGGTTCTACTGTATATGTATACAATAGCAAATAAGTTTTTTTTTTAATATTAAGGACTACTACACCTTTGCATATAATATTACTCTATTGTAGTTGTATACTCTTAAAAATAAAGGTTTTTATTAGGAAATCTATCGTTGTCCTCCTTTATTAGCTAATGTCCTCCAATTTGAACCCAATTGTCCTACTCGTCAAAATTTTCATCTGGTCACCCTGTTCTCAATACAAATTAGCATGGGCGAAGATCACTTTTGTTTTTGCGCATGCCTAGATTTTGGTAATTCGATATCAACCATCAACCTATTATGTTTAACTCAATCGATGTACTGTTCCGACAACCATCAGTATTGAAAGGAACACTATAATAAAAAGCAATAACAATAACCGAAACTATTGTCAAATATTCTACTAGCTCTCACAAAATATAATATTCCGAATAAGCTAGCCAAAAACTAAATTAAAACGTTACTAACACAAACTGACTGAACAATTTACCTTTTTTCTTATCATCCTTCACCTTGTACATATAGGCTACTATCGATAATAAATTTACATTGAGTAAAAAAAAAATCGGCAATAAATACAAAGGAATCACTTGGCGAGTTTTACTTTGAAGTCAGATGTTGTATCGTCTGCTTTAGAAACGAACGGCAGAAGATCAAATATGAAACTCTTACCATAAATTATAATTTTTTATATCTTAAGGCCCAGTGGGTAAGGGTCAGTCCATCAAAGTCATCCAGACCATGTAACCCACCATCTCAGAATTTGATGAAACTTGGTGATTTGATCTTTTCACTTGCCTGTGGATACCAAATTTTAGCTTCTTATCTCAAACGTTTTTTTTCTTACATACATTGGAAATTTATAAAAATCTGTTGTTTTTCTGTTGTTCCCGAGCTCAAAGATAAACTTGCATAGCTTAAGTGAAAAATTTGTATCTTTGCCATTTTTAATCCAATTATTATGAAAATTTGCAGTAATAATAGATAAGGTGGGCTAAATCCAGGAAAAAATAAATCATAAATATCTTTCTATAAGTATTTAGGACATTGAAAAAACATTTTGTTAAATTTTGATGATATTTTTAGCCCGATGACAGTGTTTTACAAAAAAAATTAATATATCTCCTAAAGGCACAATGATAACCAAGTAAACTTTTTTTTAAGCTTATCTACATTAAATTTCCTAACAAATGCAGCAACAAAACAAATGGCTTTTTGCAAATTAATTTTTTTTAAATTTCCAAATAAAAACTTTTTTTTGAAATTTGTATATAAAATGGAAAAATTTTTAAAGCCTAATTTTGGTTTGTACCATTAAATTTAGCTTGAAAAACAAATATTTTAGTACTTTGAATCTTTGTTCTATGTCTACTAGTTGCTGAGATATTGAATGTTGTTAATACAGTACGTTGTCCAAAATTAACCTTATGTAAAATAAATAAAACTCAATATCTCGCTTATTTTTCAACTTATCATTAGAAAATTTGGTATGTAGCATCTTCTATTTGAATTTTTCCTTTGCTGATGGCTAAAACATAAACATTTTCCATTCTGGTTGATTTTCAATGAATATTCGACAAATATCAACCAGAAGAACCCAAACACCAAATTTTATCAGCTTTACATGCTTTGATATATTGGTGACATCCCATAATTGAATAAACTGTGTAGCAGGGTACAATGCTCGTGGCTCTTTCAGGGTTATTCCCCTCTGATTAGCCTACTATGAAAATGTAGCCCTAGGCTAGATACAAAAAAGCAAAATAGCCTATTTAGATTTTTGCTTCCATCAATGAAATAAATATAGCCCATAAAGTTAACGTTGGGTTTGTTTCAGATCAGTGTTGCTATTGATGCAGCCTGCTTTCTTCTATTTTTTGTCACAGCTCAAGCATTGCTCCTATACTCCTTTGCTCTTATTATCGACAGCAGTGAAATCAATGAATTGGATCCTGAATTATGGTTTCTTAGAGATATCTTGATATCAATGGGATTAATCCAAGGGATAGAATAAATAGGCCTAATAAAGAATTTCGTGCATATGAAACCATGAAAGGTTTTAAGGTGTCAGATGTAAAACGATCAAAAATAATTGGTGTTGCTTGTTCATCCCTGGAAGAATTAATGGATAAAGGGAAAAGGAAACTTCAGGTTAGTATCAGAAGTTACGGGTCATCTAGACCCTTTAAGAGAAGTAAAAGAAGAACAGTCAAGTTTGATAAGTTTTTTTCCCTCTAGACCAAGTCTATCCATCTACTTTCTATGTCATCCTCATAGATCAATTGACGGTGATGCTGTAGGATTAAGATAGGTAATATCACTGCAAGATTGGTAGCATCACTTTCATGATAGGTAATCTTTACCTTAACCTTTAAGTTTTACTGTTATCCACAAGACCGGCCGAAGAATATATGCAGTGTTTCAAGTATTGCTCAAATAATAAAAACAATAAACATGACTTAACAAAATTATTTTTTGGTTAAATTATGATGTGAATTAGTCATCTCAACAACATTTGAGGATTAGTCATCTCTTTCATTAAAATCTAGCCTGTCGGCAATGTTAGTACAATAACATATGGTCTGTAAGCACCGCTCTGATGATTTTTGGCCTGAACGAGTGACCGAACGAACTGTTGCTCACTAGTGAACGTGTTGAGATACAATCATTAGATGTTTTTACTATAAGTAAATAAACTTGTTAAGTGCTCTTGATAAGTCAGTTTGCCTTACGTAGTTGTGCTTAGGACTATCAAGAAGAATTCTTAAAAAATAATGTTTCTTTTGTAATGAAAATTTGCCAAGGGATAGAATTTTGTAAAAAGCAAACCCAGTAATATAATTTCCTGAAATATCACTATTTTATTGCAATTGTTATAGATTCCCTCAAACTCTAACATTAGAGTTTTCTTACCAGATGGAACAGAAGTTGAATCTGAGGAGTATTTTCAAACATTACCAAACCAAACAATTCTTTTTCTGAAACAAGAAAATGAAAATCTGTTGACTGGTAAGTGCTTTTTTTCCGTCAAATTAGCATTCCTTTCGGGTTATGAGCTTTCAAGTCCAATATCTAACTAGATATAAAACACACTAGAAGTAACTCAAAATAGGGGCCTCCCATCCCCTGAATTTTTATGGACGCATCTGATTCTTCAAGTGGTTCATGACCTGTATACCAAGTTCCATTGTAGGGCTAATTTTTTTACAGGCAAAGTTAATTTTTACTGTACTATGCAAACTATATCCAGATGACAAAATGTAGTGTGTACCAACAAAAATAAAATGAGAGGCAAATTTTTAAGAGCTGCTGAAATAAAAGGTGAATTCATTCCATAATAAGGCTCTTGTGCCTTGTACTATAATCTCATTTTTTTCCATGTAAGACAGTTGTCCAATCATTTATGATGCAGAAATTTTAAAATTAAAAAAAACTGTAATTATTATGAATTAGTATTTTTTTCCGCCAACAAAACAATTTCAACATTATTTAATATAGCCTAAGTTTAATTTAATTGTTTTCAGGAGCTGATTTGATCTACAATGCCCTGAGGTATGTAAACATTGATTTTATAAGGGCTGGTGAAAAAGTTCAGGAGTTTTTTGATGAAAACATCAAAGAAAAAATTCGAGTTCTGGCCGAAGTTTTGGATAACAGTAAAAAGAACACCGATTGTAAAACATTTCTGAGCAGTAAACAAGATGACCCTGATTGGTTCCATGGTAAGTGAACTTCAGTAGAACCTTTCTAATGCAAACCCCAGTAACCTAAGTATTCGGCTGATCCAAACTAGATGTTCAAAAAGGAAATTATAAACAAAATGAGCAATAAAGTATGTAAGTAGGCCCAACATAAAGGAATGTTATGGAATTAAACTAGTGGAAATGAAAAAAAAACTATTGTGAAAGACAGCCGCTTGTGATCACAGCAGCATATCAGTCATGTAAAGATGGTCATGCATGATTGGTGGAAGCAAATGTATCATGAAATGACGATCTTAAGTATTGGCAGAAGTAACTGTGCATAATTGATAAAAGTAGCTTTGTTGTAATTGGTTAGTTTGAAAATTTTTCTAATCCAAAATGAGTTTGGTCCTAATTAGTTTTTATTAATGGGGGATTCTACAGTACTTGAAGGTGCTCATGGAAATGAATGAATCGGACATGAACATTTTTTTGGGGTGAGCAAATTAGGTGGAAATATTCATGTTTTATATTCTAATTTTATTAAATCTTATTTTTTATTTTCTATCAAACCAAATGCATCAACATTTAAAATAGAAAACATAAAAAATAGTGGATAATTAATATAAGATCATGTTTGAAATCACATTTAATTCACTGTGACATCAGTAACAAATGCAGGACGGCGCCGTAGCTTAGTTGGTAGCGTTCTGAGTTCTCACTCAGCCGGCCTGGGTTCAACTCCCGGCCGCGGCTCTAAGCAATTTTCATACGGTAAGCGCTGTGACATGAGGTACCTTCGTCAAGAAGTTCTCAAGGTTCGTCAAGAACCTTGATGATTTGACGGAGAGTGAAGGCCTGATAACCCTTCTTAGGTAAGGGCGGAGGGTGCACAATAAGCTAATTCTGCTGCGTTGCAACCCCATGGTTAAGTGAAGCCATGGCCCTCTTTTTTTTAAAAAAGTAACAAATTCACCTGTTATTTATTGTACACGGTTATTTGGCTGAAAAATTTGTTTTCTTTTGAAACTTAGCCCTCAGTTGTGTAATAAAAGAAAAATTCAAAAGCAACCATTATAATAAGAAACGCCAAATAGGGAGGGTGGCAAAACTGTAAACTCATAAAATAGTCTGCCAAACCTCAGAACCTCAGCTGAAATGACTAAGGCCTGGTTTGCATGACGACCAGACAGTAGGACAGTAGAAAAAAATTCTTTAGTTCTCTTTTGTTTAAAGGGGTTACTGTTGACCGTACTGGTCGTCGTGCAAACCAGGCCTAAGTGAAATGTTTTTGATTAAATGTCAAAACTTTGTTCACGTTTTTCAGGACCTGTTACTTAAAAATTTGTGTTTACTTTAACATATATGGTCATGAAATTGATTAAGTTCAACAAGGAACCCAAACAAATAATAGGCCTAAACAATAATGTTGTCAGCAGGGCACTCACTCACTCGCTCTATTTGGTGCTCCTAGCAAAGTGTCCTTCAAGACTTAACACGTTAGCTGCCACACATATTTTTGTGCTGATCACCATAGTGCCACGCACATTTTTTGTTGAAATTCTAGTTATGTGATGGTTTTTGTACTTTTTGAGGTTAGTTATGATGACTTTTAATGTAACAAATAAAAATAGACGTAAAACAATTGGTGACCGATCGGGTCGGCATTAATTTTTTAAAAGAAATATTCAATGCTATTTTGACGTGCCGACCCGAACGGACCGACTCAGCAAAATTAGAAACTATGAAAACAATGCTATATACCATTAAAATGCTTTGTAAACGATTTTTGGGCACACAAAAGATAAGATCAACTCAAGAACAATGATATATTAGGTGTATTCAACGATATTAAATCATTTTTATAATGAGAAATGTTGCTAGGAAACGATGCTGACCCGATCGGATCGGCGAAATTGACGCGAATGCTTGAGTCACTTCCAGTAGGTTTAAAAAACTGCTGCAACGCTATCTAGAAGGCTTGGGATGTACTACGTCGTATTAGTTCCCCAGAGTGCCACTAGGTGCCTACCAGAGACATCTATTGGCGATTCGGTCAAACGCTGCACTACTCCGGTTGCCGACCCAATCGGGTCGGCAGGTTGCTCCGCCGGACCTACCTATGCGGACCCGATCGGTTCGGCGTGGCAGTTAATGTGTTAAGTAGAAAATTGCACAGTTGTAGTTAATGCCACACCTGTTTTTTTCTCTATAAAAATTGTATTAAGTTATTTCAAATTTTAAAAATGAACCAAATTGTTGGGAGGAAATTGAAATAGCAGAGCCAACTTTTGTCACATTTTGTCTATTTTTTATAGAACTTTGTTTTAATTTTTGCAAAGGTCAGTTTCGATTTGAAATAATAAATAATATATTTTATTTAGGTCTAGAAACAAATGCAACCACAAAAGAAGCATTCATGTTTCGCCGAAGCCAAGAAAGAGTTCGAGGCTACCTTTATAAGACAAAGAGTGACATACAGAAATCATCTTTGTACATGAATAATAATCATTTCAAAGAAATATTAGATGAAGTGTTCAACAACTTTAAGAACTCATTGAATAGTGACAAATATTTTGGCTGCTTTTTTGACCGAAGTGCTGATGGTGCTTTGTGCGATAAAGCCGGTCAGTTCAAATGTTCAGGAATCTGGAAACAGAATGAATGTTTGTACAATGGAGGGAGAAGCCATTTGATCAATCCTTACACAAGTAGGGAGGAAAGGGTTGTCTTCTCAACGTGGAACCTCGATCATTGGTGAGCTTTAACCCCTTTCCAATTTCAGTTTGTATCTATAATCTTTTTATAGTGGGGTTTCAGTCTGCTACAGACTAGAAGGAAAGATGGTTTTTGGTAGTTCTTATCTTAAAGAACTGCTGTGTGCCAGGATGAAATCAGTTAAATGGATATCCTAGTTATACATTTTGACTGACAAAAGAAAGCAGATTTAAAGTATTGGTTGTAAGAAACTTAAGAAAGTAATATCACAAAATGGTTGTACAAAATCATATCACAAAATTTAGGGTGCACCTTAAAGATGGTAGAAAAATTAGGAGAAAATAATAATCAGCTACTGGAATATTAAGAATCCAACAAATAAATTATAAATCTTCAGAGGTACAAAGGTGCTACATAATAGTCATAGACAACAGCTATTAAACTTTCTTATGATGTCTAGATAATGGATCAGGTTTCAACCAAATTTTATTAGACAATTTTTTGATTCGTCTTAATTTAATCTTCATTTGTTTACATACAATTCTCTTAGAAATATTTAATTAAAAACATTACAACTTATGTTTTTTTTTGTAACACTATGGGTGTTAATGTTATATTGTTTTTTTATGTCAATGAATAATAAGACAAAACACCATCATTGTATTTATTTTCTTATTTTCCATGTTATGGAATTATAAGACTCCATGGTGTAAAAGAAAGGGATTTGTTAAAGGTTCTATCTTGATTCATTCGATCCCATCACTTCACTTATATTTAATTTTAAATAAATAATAAGAATTAAAATAACAAACAGGTGACTCAAATCTGTTGAATTATCCACAGCCCAGTTATTGTCATTTTATTAGGCTACGCCACTTTCCAACATAGACTTTACTTACATCCATGTGACTGGGAAGTTGGCTAATCCTGTAATCGAGCTACTTGGAGGTCACAAACTGTGGATAGTTATTAGCGAACGCTTGAGGACACAGTATTCCCTAGTGGGGATTAACGCCTACACTACTGAGTACTTTGTTCATAAGACCGTCCCGATAATTAGACCAGTTCATAAATTGTACACCAGGTAAAATTTTGGTTCGGATCCCATGTTAAAATGGAGGTTGCCATTGGTTGTTGGGCTATTAATTAACAGTCCTGTCTAAGGAACATGTCGGCCTTACTCAGTATCAAGACTACAAGATCGCGCCACAATCACCCTACACCCATCCTTCACTCATATTCGCCTTAAAATACTCCATACTGGTGGTTGGCGTCTTAAAGGTGATGTGATCTAATGTAATGACTGACTGTTTTCTCGTAACAGCATAGAGAGATCGCGCAGTATCATCCCCGCGCTGATGAGTGCAGCGGAGTTTGTGGCCAGCGGAGACGACGACACACAAGTGAACGTTCCGTACTTCTACTCCCTACTGTTCACCAGCCAGAACCTGAGGCTCGTCCACATCGTATGTCACGACAAGGGGAAGCACCACTCCGCGCAGTGTGATCCCAAGAAGTTCACCGTCTTTGTTTCACGGTAAGTTTGGGTGGAGTAAGTTTAGAAAGTGCAAGTCTCTGCAGGTTAATATTTCCTACTTTTATTAATGTTTGACAACCCAAGGTCAGCATATGAAATAAATCCTATTTACGATTTACAATGATGTTCAATTCCAAGTTGAAAATTTTGTTTATGCTTACTTAATATACTGCACCATTCTTAAAAAATTTTTAATTTTATTTTGGTATTCCTACCCAGCAATTCTTAGCATTTTGTGTATTTCTGCTGTAGCATTTTTTTATTCATAAGATTCTTGCTTTTTTATGTTCTAGCAAAACCAAGAGGTCTCCCGAGAAGCAGCAAGATTCAGTGGTTTTAACGAAAGTAAAGTAATCAAACTTTGATGCAGAGTGGATTAGAATACAGATGTTGAAAAAAAATTGCTAAATGCTCAGTTTGGTTATGAGTCCATACATTAACGGTAATCCAAATTTTTGATTTTAGGTAAACTTGTCATTAGAAATACTTGGTTTTAAAGGTTTAACCTTCTAGCTGTCATTAATGATATTGTAGAATGATGCCCCATTTTTTTGCCTTACACTTTTTTTTTAGTTTAACTATGAAGTCTTCACTTGTGAGTCTCAATATGACATGCTGTACGTTTTCATGTTCAGTAAAAGAGTGCAGTTACAAAAATACCTAAGCTTGTACAAATTTTTTTATATGCATTCAAGTAAACTAAAGTAATAGATTCAAAATTGAAACAACTTTGTATTTTAATTAAATAAAAGGAATATCTTCTTTTACAAAATATATTATATTCATTTTGAAATGAAAAACTGAAATGAAAAATTCTTTATGGAATCAGGCAAAGTTAGGGCTACACTACCCTTTCTTACACTAAAACTGTAATACATAGTGTGAGATAAATGTTGAGTTATCCGGACTGTAGAGTTTTTAACTTTACTATAAAAATGATAATGTAAATTGTTTGTTTTGCTTGAGCAGGGAATGTTTTTTGGCCATGTTCACATACCGCAATTTGGATTACCGAGGCCACAGTGCTTTGGCCTTGTACAGTGGATTGTAGAGTTTTTATTTTATTTTTCTCTCAACTGGCTCTTGTCCACTGTTCTGGTTAACAAGAAAAATGGTTGTCATCTTTATCAGAACTTCTCTAATCCTTTAAGTGTATTTCATGAAATGAAAAAGTATGCTCCAAACCTTTATTTAAGAAAAACATTTTACCTATAATTATTTATTTTTATTATATAATAATTTTTAATTCTTTATATTTGAATATTTTATTGTTTATTAGTATGAATTAATTAATAATCACAAATTTTACAGACACTTTTATATTTTTAATAGTTAATTCTTTGCCAAAACCATAGGAACAAATAGGTTTTGTACAAATATCAAGACAATATGTGATTATCCTATTAGGCCTATATATACAAAGAAAGTATTTTGATGTTCCATAGTATTTGAACAAAATTTGTTTTATTTTTACCAAAAATAAGGCTTTAATAGTTTTAGATTAAATCTGTATTAACTAAGAGCACTATGATAACCTATGTATGAAAATAATAATGTGATTTTAGTGCAGAACATTCTGGCCAAACTATTGGGTCAATCTTGTTGATTAACACGTTGTTTGACAGCCGTAAAATTGTTCATGTGCCTTTTGTGGTTGTCAAGTCAGCACATGGGCCCGAAAACCTTTTGAAAAAAAAACTTTTTTTAGCCCTTAAGTACCATTTAGTTTTATACTTTCCTTAAAGAGTAAGTAATCTTTGACATCTGTATACTCTGTTGGCAAGGACATACTCTTCAATCTTGATCCCAACTCTAATGTCATAACGGATCTCTTGCAGAGTACGTTCAGTCTTATGGTTTGC
The DNA here is from genome assembly GCA_035578135.1 of Flexamia atlantica. Lineage (NCBI taxonomy): Eukaryota > Metazoa > Arthropoda > Insecta > Hemiptera > Cicadellidae > Flexamia > Flexamia atlantica. The sequence goes on along the minus strand of JAQJVK010000008.1, from coordinate 37,897,170 downwards.
TCGTTTATTCTATTATTATAGTTACCAAAGACATACCTTGTTTTGAGTAACCCAACTGATATGATACTTTTATTCAATTAGCTGATTACCCAGTAAAACCTGAGAAGTTTTTATTATTTTTATTACAGTATGTTATCCACAAATCAGGATATATTTAACTTATCTGACTTCATTTCACAGTTTTGCTTTTAATGTTTTACTTTAATTTAACATTATATGTATGTTTTAATATATACATGTACATAACTGTCTTTTAAGGTTTATTTCAAATATTTTTGTGTTACAATAAGTATTATATTTGTGTATCTAGTGGCTGTGTTGAAAGATAAAAGTTAAGTATTTATTAAATTTATTTTATCATAATTTTTGGAATAGAAGGAAGGACAGCTAGCTTACCTTTGAGTGAGTTTAGGTAGACCTTAGAACAAATTAAGTCATATAAAAATCACAATGTTTTGTCCCAGAGGGGACTTCAGGTAGGGGAATTCTTTCAGGTGCTGAACTATAGTGATTTTTGATGTGTTGTGGCCTACCTGAAATCTTTCAAAGGTAAGCTAACTGTTTTCCTTTGATTCTAAATATTACAATCTTGGCCTAGAGCCTTCTTGAAAAAAATATTTATTCTAGTGATTATGTTACATACTACTAATTATAACGTTTTTCGTAGACAGTTTCTATATCGGTTGTTGTCAAACTCTACTTTGTAGGAAGAAATTAGTTAACTGCTTTGAATATGATATGTTTAAAATACATGAGGTATGTAATTCTTAGAACATAATTTATTTTAGAAATTTTATGAAAGAAGACATCTTAATATTTATAGGATTTACTAGTACATCAACCAAACAAACAGCCAAGCTGATTTATTCCCTGTAATTACCTTTATAAGTGCCTTTGGTGGCTTTAAACAAAATCAGACTTCAATCAAATAGTTGATGATATAAATCATAGGTTAATGAGTCAATTAATTGTAAAATTAGTGATAAAGTTAGTGATGGATTCAATACTTAAAAGGGATTTTTAAGTTGCATAAATAAATCTTAATATTAAGTTTGCAGGAAATGTATATATTACAAAAATATAAATATTCTGTCTTGTACATCTGTTACTTTACATTTGTATTTCCTTTATTTTTTTACAAGAATTTCCATGATAATTTTCTGTTGACTGTGTTTCTTATGTATGTTTCCTGGATATACAATCCTTGTTTATTCCAGGCAAATCATTCTTTATCTTTACAATCTTATTTGATATTACCATCAATCATGAATCAGGCCTGGAAGGGTTTTTTTTGTAAATCCCAATGATCTAAAAGCATGAAAGGAATGGAGCATTTTCTTTTGCCTTTTGACAACTTTATTGCTTCAGGAGGTATAAGATTCAGCAGTTAAGGGATTTAATTTCATCTCACTAGTGGTTGATATGGAATAAAGTTTCTCATGTGAAACATGTTTCCCCCATCCATTAGTGATACATTTCCACATTTACTTTTTATATTTACATTTACTTTTTTGGTTTTTTGCAATAAGAGATTGCAACTTAAACCCTGAACATTCAATTCTTTCTTTAAGGGATTATTATTTTAACATTTCAAATTGCCAATTAATAGAGATTTTTATTTCATTCAAAAGAAATTCAAAATGTTTTGAAGTATAGACTTATTCTAAATAAAGTTACTGTACTTCCTAATATTAAATCAGGTAGTTTTAAGATTTGTGAGGAATGTTAAACAAAAAGCTACTCACAATGTTGAAAAAAAAAAAACTTATGACGGAGTATTGTTATCTTGTATTATATAATCATAAATAATTATTTTTGTATGTATTTTACAGTAATGGCTTTTAAAGGTGCATAAATAAGTATTGCAAAGTAACGTTCTATTCTTTCAATTCCCCTCATCCTCAGCAATAATTTTTATTATTATTGTAATGGGGTGGGCCCATCATGGATCGAGTTTATGCCTTCCCCACTTAGAAAAGTCAATAAGCTTAGATTGAGCGAGCTGTTGAAATAATAAATTAATAATTTTAAAGGGTTAGCTATACCAACATCTATATCACAGCCATATTTGACAGTTGTCTACAATATACTATAGTCGGATTAAACTGATTAAATATAGGAATCAGGAGCAAGCATCAGCTTCCCGCCGGAAGGGTGTGGCGCTGTTATAACAGGTAAACTTACATGATCAGAAAAAATAATTAAGCTAAACTGAATGATCCCCCCTTAATCCCTTAACCCCCTTCCTATTAAAATTAATTATAGCATATTAAAAGTAATGATCAAATGAGAACAAGCTGGGACTTATTTTACGACGAGAAGACCAGGTGTTGACTCCTCAGGCGATCGCCACCGACTCCGTCCTCGTGACCACGCGACTCCTCCGTTACCCCTCTCGCCCCTACCCTGGGCAGAAGTACGGTTCGTTCATGAGCTTTCCAGATAATTCTACTCTAGTTTGAATCGATGTACATATGGTGACGTTAGCGCACATAGCGCCAAATATTTTCAACAGTAGAGTAATCGGGGTTGACCCATTTAAGGGATCATAAGTTTGGATACTAACTCAGTATTATATAGCACACAGTAACATTTACAAGTAAAGAGGAGATATTTTTGATATGTACATTAATACAGCATCTGCTGTTCATTGCGATTGTAGACGCCTGATTATCCGAGGTAATTGGGACCGAGGCTACCTCGTATACGCGAAAAACTCGAATTATACGGAGGTGATGGTTTTTTCTGTAGGAACATCATTAAAAACTTTATTTTAACCTACTGGTAGCAAGCGTTATACTGACAACATAACTTTAATAAAAATATTGAGCTCACATTTTTATAGGTAAAAAATACAACTTCCGATCTACGTACACACGCACAGGATGTGAGACAGATGCGCGGGCAAGCGATTCCTAAAATTAGCCGAAATAATATTCCCGGAAATCAACTGCTCGACCAGCGCAGTAGAGGTGCATTACCCGACCTATCAAAGCCATAAATTTAATATTTTGCATGTGCAACGAAGATAATCCACTTGTTGCCTTAATTTTCGTAATTTTATAAGCTTTCTTTTAATTTTGATTTTTGGAGGACTAGCTCGGTTAACCCGGAGGCTCGGTTAACCGGACCTCGGATAATCAGGCGTCTACTAAGCAAACAAACTTTCTGAATAAATCTGGGGCCCTTACGGTCCCAAGCCTTAAGAAATCAATTTAAAAGAAAATATGGGTAAACTTGGCATAAAAAAACACAATTTCAGATGAGGATGCTGTATTTGTGTTGTTTCGGTACCCTGTTCAGGAGGAGTCTGCCGTCGTAGCTCAAAGACGCGAAGCACCAAGGGTCCGCTGAGGACCACTCCACACAATACACTGAATCTTCATGCTGATCGTATGTTGCTAATACGCCATCATCTAGTCTTACCTGAAATGAAATTGAATTATTTCTCATTCTTCATTCTTTCATCTAGACTTACCTGCAAAGAAATTGAATTGTTTCTCATTCTTCATAATCTTTATATTTTTAAAAGAAGCCTCACAAGGCTGACGCCATGGGCCAATAGTGCTGTGTGGCATTTGAAAGACAAAGGGGTAAATTAGTGGCAATATCACTTCGGCAAGCCGGAGGTGTTTTCAACTTTGCTGTAACTTAAATGTGATTTACACTCGACAGTACAATAGCTAACATAGATGTTCCAAAGACCTATACAAGCACATATTAGGGAGAACGATGGAACAGAAATCGCCCACGGCTAGGATTAAACCAGCAAAACTGCTACTGGCCGAAAAACAGTTACTCTGGGGGGGGGGGAGGCGTTGTCACAGCTGGCTTATTAATGTTGCCCGAAGCTTGAGACAGTGCTCCTTGAACTCTGGGAGCACCATCTTTAATTAACTGAATCCAACAACACTAACACTACAAGTACACAGGCTTTCAAAATTCACAAGCAACTTGTAAAATCTTCAAAGATTAAAAACTTCATTTTCTGATTGCAATTCTATTGGTGGCCAATAGCTTATCTAAATCTATTACAATTATGGGTACAACAAGCATAATTATTGAGAGTGGAGAATCATCCTTCACTCATCTGTCATTCATACTTGGTTACCTACCTAGGTAGGTCGCCATTTTAAGTAATTCAAGTAATGTATCTAATGAATGATTGCATTTAACCATAAAATAAGTAGTGTGAATTAACAATTCGACTGACCCTGGTTTCCTTTTTAACAATAACATCAACATTTGATACTTTGTACGACAAGATTTATTTTATTTGAATCTGAGGAGACAGAGACCATCTTTCCACAGACGAAGGATATCCTGCTAGAAGTTGACAGTTTTGCTCGCTCACCTTGCTCTCGTCGTCCAGAGGCTCGCTGGCTATCGACGCGACGCTGGTGAGCAACACCACGCAGTCGCTGCTGGCCGTCACCACCAGCTGGTCGTGGAAGTGATTGTACCTGCAACGCCGAGAAAACTGATGAAAACCACCTGCATATTCAAACCTGGTTAGGTTCATTTACGGTGCTCAAATTTTTGTTAACTTTTTTAAGTAAATTTTTTTTGCAAGAAATGTTTTTCTTCTGCCTCATAAAAAGGAGTTTTACTCAATTTTTATTTTACACACAACTATTTTTGATTGTGTGCGGTTGAAATACTCGGTCACGTAATTACTTTTGGATCAAAAACATGATTTCTATTTCAAACAGCATCTCATAAAATTTGGTGAGGATTTTTAAAAAGAAGGCCACTAATTCGAGCTAAAAATTATATTAGTAGAGTTGTATCATTTTGGTGAAGTACTCAGGCTCTAGGCCTTAGTTGTAAGAAGAAGTCTTGGTAGGATGGGGAATCAGCTGGCTTACCTGGTGGTTAAAATTGCTGAATCGCTGAACGGAGTTCCTAGAAACTATCCGCCCAGGAAATAATCCGCTGGGAGTATTTTGTTTTTGTGTTTTATGTTTTTTCTGTACTCTTCAGCAGTTACAACCACCAGGTAAGCCTGCTGATTCCCCTAACCTACCCAGATTTCTTATTAGTAAAGCCGGTTTTCTTAATTACACCAAAAGCAAAATGGGCTAAAAATTACCAGTTATATATACTAAAATCATCCTTGGTATCATTCTATACTGCATGCACGGTAAAACTTTTTATGATAAATTTGTTCCTTGAGAATCCCAATCCAAGCTGAACAATCGCTACCTGAGACACCAGACCCAGTGGGAGTGGTCGGAGCGGACGATGACTGGCTCGGTCGGCCGACGCACGTCCCAGAACTTGGAGCAGCCGTCGTCGCCGCACGTGCCCACGTAGTACTGCCGGTTCGGGTTGAAGTCCAAGTCCCTGCAGGAGTGATCAGCGTGATATTGATATTTTATGGTAAAATAATTGGTACAGTTGTACTCATTTTGCTGTCTGCTTTATCATTGTTTAAAGCCAAACAATGTTAGGGAAAATAAATTTATTTATAACATTCAGTTAAACATAAAAAAATTTGATTATTCACATTAAATTTTATGGTTTTTAAAAATCTAACCCCTAAAGTGTGAAATAAACTTGTATCCCAAGTTTTCAAATTATCTTACCGCAAAATCTTGTCTCAAGGTAAAATGTCACATCCAGTTTAAGGCCGGTTTTATTTTTTTCTTAATTCCTAAATTATCACAATAGCTGTACCCCAGCTGAGCCCCTCACCTAACCAGCTGGGAGTGGGCGTACTCGATGATCCACGTCTGCTTGTTGCCGGCCCTCAGATCCCAGCCTCGGACCGACGTATCACTGGCTGTGGCGAACTGCAGCCCACTGTGCTGCGGGTTCCACTTGCCAGTTGTCAGCTTCGGGTTGCCTAACAACAAGACATGGCATATAAATAGGTTTATTTAAAAAAAACTTTGAAAATTATTAAAAACGAATTGCTAATTCATTTAGTACTGCGTTCATTTTGAAAAGCTCTGGGCTGTAAAGGTCAGGTTAAAAGGAAGGGGCTATCCCCCCTGGTCAAGATGAAAACAGGTGAAGCACAGAATAAAACTAAAAGAACACATACAAATTCTTGATATTTCATCCTTTTGGGACTTCATCAGAAAAAAGAGAATAATTTATTAGGCATTCAAAGAAAAATTCTACTTAATTTGTACTTTATCAGTATTGTGCCATGTTTTGCAAAAAAGCCTTTAAAAAATTCCTTATACAACAAATTTGTTTAGTTTTGTAAATTATTATAAAAATATACAACTGCTCCCTCTAATTCAGAAACCTGAGAACAGACCCTTGACTTCATTGAAATTGTCTGAACCATCGAGTGGAAATATAAATAAATATAGAGATTATTCATGACAGACTGGCTGTCAACTTAAATAACGACAAACTTTAATATTGAAGTATAAACTTTTATACTTTAATATTGAAAAACTACTTAATTTAATTATGATTGTTCATCTGTGATTTGAGCTTGACAAAAACAAACCATGTGTTTCCTGTGGATTTAAACCATTAGAAACCCTTCCACAAGTATCATCAACCTCATCCATGAGTCAGATAGGCCTGACTCATTTCTAAAAAGTCGTCTCTACATCACTCAATGTTCAAAACATTCGTTGGAAAAGAGGGATCCACTGCATGTTCAAGACTTTAGGTACTTGCTAATTTTTAATAAGTTAACTTAGTTTGATAATTGGAAGCTCACCCTTGGCCTGCATGGTGCCGACAGACACCAGCTGGGCGCAGTCCTGGCCGAGGTCCCACACCAGGAACTTGTTGTCCACCACCGTCGCGGCCTGCTTCCCGTCCAGCGGGTTGAAGGTGGTTACCTGCGAGACGGAATGTGTTACAAAAGCGGAGACACAATTTTAAATAGTTTGGTTGTATTTTTTAAGGTTGTGTTAATAGGCATAATCTGTTAAACCTATCTTGATATTTCATGACACAAAACCGTGGTATTGATGTAATTTCAAGTTGCTTTGCTGGTAGGCCTAAAATATGCACTAGCCAAATATAACAAACAACAATCATTTCTAGATAAAAAATAATACCAATGGATTAAAAATTTTGTACATTTGGTACTAATATCTCATAAAAGTCTAGCTAACCCAAAGTTACATGTCACTCACTCTAATGTTCTCCCCGTGGCTTTCTGTATCGAAGGTGCATGCCTGCTGCAGCGGTGGGCAGTCATCTGTACTGTCCGGCAGCCGCCACAGAGCCGATCGCATCACACACCCGCCGTCCGCTGCGAGCGTGTTGTAGCATGTTGCCAACAGCTGCGCATCACTCGGTGACGCCGTCAGCGACCAGATCTCACCATCTGCGTGTTGGTAAACCTGCACACGACTGCTTCATTGATACAATGGAACCCCTCATATCTGGCCTCGGTTTTACAGGTCCTCGGTTCATCTGACAGCTGAACAAGCCAAAATCAAAATGTATTTCCCATGGTTTACAGACGTATTCTATCTTGTGTATCTCTCTGTTTGTTTCCATTGTATTATCTCTCTCCTTGTTTTGGCTCCAGTTTATTCCCAACAATCAGGACGAATCAACATAAATGCGAGCGTGTACTGGTGTGTTCGGCTACATCACTCTCATGAGGCCTCATGCGGCATATTGATCGCCAAATGTTTGAACTCAGATAGTTCTGATTTGGCAATAGAGAACTTGAGTCAATAAGTTGTACTTTACTCAGTTGAGCTAATAACCTCCAAACTGTTGTTTAATATATGTATAAAGTTTGGTTTTCAATTGTTTTTTTCTTCAAGTCCTTTTGAACCGTAGACATACAGACACCGATAAAAGCTGTGGCAGTAGCGAATACTACTGAATAGGGAAATAATTCAGTTTAAAAACAAATCAATAACATAGATAAAACTAGATCAATAAGTGTTCAAGTGATGTATTAGCCTATGTTGGTTTACTAACCTGTGTATATTTAAGTAGCCAGCCCAAAAATACAGTTAAAACTTTACATAGGACTTAATTCATTAGTTACGTATTATTAATTAGATATAAATAATCGTTTTCATTATGCAATGGATTATCCAACCAAGTCGTTATCCGGCTTACGCTCGTTCTCGTAGTGGCCGATTATGAAGGGTTCTACTGTATATTGCAGGTTGAAACTTCGTTATGATGTTCAAAAACATTGTAACATTTCTTTTAGCTCAAGAGATGCATAAGTTTGAATAAAGTTTAAAAAATTTTTGGTTCAAGTAGGCTTACTTACTTGAACTTTCAACTAAAATTTCCTTCTTTTGAAAAAAAAATTGTTTAGGCTGTGTAGTGTTCTGACAGGGCCGTCTCTAGTAATAAGGCCACGGCCTTCAAACTGGCAACACCGCTTCTTAAGGGTTTTTTGCATAGTAAAAACTCTTTCAAAACCAGCTGATTTCAAGTAAACAAGAGGTAGGTCCATAAGAGAGCATGTACACGAATCAGCTGAACTCTTAGGCGCGGTTTTGCCATTTAATAGCGCCACAGCCTTGTTACTGGAGATGGCTATGGTTCTGAGAACCATCTGTCTTTCGTACTTGGGTTAAAATACCTACCTGGGTAGGTCGCCATTTCAAGTAATGTAGTTTAATGTAATGTAATCCTTCTGCATGTAAAGCATTGAGTTTTATAGAAACAGCTGATTAATTTTGTATGATATTGGCCTTTTAGCGAATTTCCCCTATAGGGAAGAAGCTATTACCGTAGGTCTCATGGTAAGACCTAAGCCTGAGACCATGATAACTTTTCGTTTTGGGGCCCCCAGAAGCAAAAAACACCATTCGTTCAAATTTCTATATATATATATATATCTATATATATATATATATATATCTATGTGTCTGTAAGCACGATAGCGCTCGCAAAAATGGTCCGATCTGAATGAAATTTGGCACAGGTGTGTAAAATAGTAATTATTCGGATGAGTTCGAAAACCAGCCCGATCGGACTACTGGAAGGGGGGGTAAAGGGGGGTAAACCCCCCCAAAAATGGGTTTTTTGGGTTTTTCACATAGAAAAATAAAAATAATCCAATTTTGTTTGGCACCATTGAATTCAGCTCGAAAAAACAAACAATTTAGTATTTTGAATCATTGCTCTATGTCCATTGGTTACCGAGTTATTGAAAGTGGTAAACACAGTACGTTGTCCCTATGTTAACCTTATGGGAAATAAGTAAAATTCTATACCTCGCTTATTTCACAACATATCTTAATAAAACTTGGTTTGTGGCCTCATTTAGATGAGATCTAATGCATTTTAGTCTAAAATCCCCGATATTTCCATTTTTATGGCAGCAAACCTGCATACTCATTTCCCATGTTATCCTTATGGGAAATAAAAAATTCTATATCTTCCTTATTTCTTAACGTATCTTGATAAAACTTTATATGTGGCTTCATCTAGTTGAAATATACTTGATTATGGCCGAAAATACCCTATTTTTACATTTTCATGGCAGCAAACCTGCATACTCATTCTCCATGTTAACCTTATGGGCAATAAAAAAAGTTATGTAGTTTGCTCATTTCTCAAAATATCCTGATAAGAACTGGCATGGGGCTTCATACAATTAATATCTACTTGATTATGGTTTAAAATACCCAAATCATCAAATTCCTGAGGCAGCAAACCTGTGTACTCTCTTTCCCAATGTTAACCTTATGAGAGGTAAATAAAATTGGATAGCTTTCTTATTCCTCAACATATCTCGATAAAACATGTTATGTGGCTTGATATAGTTTAGATATATTGGATTGTAGCCTATGATAACTCATTTTCAAATTTCTGTGGCAGCAAACCTGCATTTTTCCATACTAACCTTATGGAGAATAATTTATTTTTGAATAGCAATTGTGGGCATTAGGCAAGTCACAGGATGAGGGAAAAGGGCTCAAATTAAATGTTTTAATATCAGGGACTCAGGAAAAGTACTGTAATTTCTTAAAGTTTGCTAGAAAACAAAAAATAACATAAAATAACTGCCATTATTTAAGTAGCATTGGGATCTAAAACGTCTGCTTTGTTTACATTAAAACATGTGAGCTGATGTTTCATTCAAAGCCATATGGTGTATACAGACATATGGCTTATTTAAAGGCCAGATAACTGACTATGTCAAATAAATGTACTATATTGAATACAGATTTTTACTGATGATGTTTATGAAATTTTTTACTCAAACTTAAACAGCTGGTCATTTCTCTATATGATTAAATTGGAAAAGCCAGCTGTTTTGAAGTTTTGAACATTGCATTTTCGTGCCAAGTATAGGCTATTATTTTTGTATAGCCTTTTGCTCCTAAAAGCCACTAGGAGAGTATTTTTGCACGCTTTCTTTTGAATGTATATTGATTTTACTTGATGCGAGACTTCATTTAAATTATTTATTTATGCACTTGAAATTCGCTGAGTATGCAGGACTGCTGCAACGGGGGTATTTTAATACTAAATCTGTACTTTGCCAATCCAGCTCTTAAGACTATCGTTCTGTAAATGGATTGTACCAAGCAAAGGAAATGGCATGTAAGTGCAGAGTACAGGGCAATGAACAGGCATTTAGAACAATTAATTATTTCACAAAGTAGTTTATAAATTAACATTTAAAAAACCAAAAACTATAGTTCCAATGTTATTTAGGAGTACACAGCTATCAAAAATTTGAAGTTCTCTTTTTTTAGCCTACACCTATGTACTTTTTACTTCTAACAAAAAAAAACTAAGTTAGGGGTCCCTACCTTTGTGTTTATTGCACTAGTTTCATCGTTCAGTTCAACAAGATGGACTTGGTTGTTTGCAAGCTTGAGTGTCTGAGTGCCAACAAGAAATCTGACAACATCAGTTTCAGCTAATTGGGCTGAAACAGCTCGGCTCTACAAAAGAAAGAAGAAACAATATATAAAAAAGGTTACCACGACAACTGTTTGTATTTTCATCAGCTCCGGTAAACCAAGATTTATTGTTACTGATGGGCACCTCCCTCCCCCCAAGAGTTAAGGGAAGGGATGCACAGCCTCCCAATATTAAATAAGCGGAATTCCCCCCCCCCCAACAGAAAAGTTTTATTCTTATCTTTAATAGGCCTAAATCAATCAAGGAACCAATAGCACATCAGAAGACAGCTACAGTACAACACTACCTCCAAGTGTGACAACTTCCGTTGCTGTACCCAATACTGATACGGTACCGGCAAAAACCGGTTAAGATCCACTGGAGAACCAAGTGGACCAAGTAAGTGGCAAAAATCAGTTGCCATTGAAATTTATTACTTGATTCTATTACATAAATACATTAACTTAAATATAATAAATTCTATAACCTTCAAAATAAAAACTTATTTAACCCCATATCTGCTGTGTATGAGTTAGCTCGTGGTAGTGTTCTGTAGCCTGCAACTGCTGTACATGAGCTAACTCGTGCAACACCCATGTTTCGGTATCTGTTGCGCCCGAGTATACTCGGATTTGACGTTCCCAGCTGATTTATGTTGGTACAACTGTTCTGCTAGGTTTTTTTTTTCATTCTACGACTGTACAGTTGACCCTGACGAGTAGCAGACCGTTTGGTGCTGCATTCTAGTGTATTTTTCTGGAACTACGTCCACACCACGAGTTCTGCAGTATCACGTTCGTTGCGTTGAAACGAAAACCCCGCAAATTGATGTTGATCGTGTAAGTAAACCCCGCGCCACTGATCACGTCGGCGCCGCGGTACGCCAACTTACTCCGCAGTTAAGGTGTTAAAGGCATAGACTAATCCTGGTCCTGGCTTGGATTTCGATAGGGATCAAAACCATCAAAGGGCCAGTAGGAATTCAGCAACTGCCAGAGGAAGGGAGGTGAATACTTTGGTATTGGCAAATGGTTCAAAAGCGACCCCTATTTTGGCGGAAAACTATTTATATGATAAAAAAAACTTCAAAACTAGTTTCAAAAATTCAAAACACAAGCAAAACAGTTTTCCTTACTGGAAATTCCAGGCCATAAAGGCTGATTAGATTATTCTCTTCTTCCATGGCAATAATCTTCCAAAAAATAATAAATTTCCTTTATTCTCATGGACGAAAATATAAAAACAACAGAACTTTTCTTTGGTACCAAACCCTCAGATTATCTTGAGTTACTTATGGCCAGTAAAACAATGTGTTGAATAAAAATAACTCTACACTGTCTGAAAAAAATTAAATACTTAAATTAAAGCAAAGTGTAAAATTACTCTCGAATAAATGTGTTGTATCTCTTTTCTGACATTTTAACTTGACACTTGACACATTGACAGACGGCAAACCTCCAAAAAAATTGTCATCTGGCAATCCAATGTCCCAGCAATAGCATAGAGTAATATTATAGTAACCAGTTGAAAAATTATTACTGTATTAATGTTTATAAAGTTTAAATAAAAGTTAGAGCATAAATAAATGGTGTTTTAATTTTTTGTTACATGCTATTCAGCCCATTTTAACCGAATTTTTATTCTATAATTATTTAGCCTCTGTATTGTCTTGGCCCAGGTCTTTCTTGTTTCAATTCCATTGTTCCTTCTCCCGTTTTTGGATTGAAAAAAAGCTATATTATCAGGAACAGAAACGATGGTGGTCATTGGAGTGGAGTGGAATGGGAATGGGAACGGGAATGGTGGACTTGGACTGGTGGGAGGTGGTGACAGACAGGATTGTGATGAAGTTGTTTGTGGTTTCGTGAATGATTTTATATCATTAATTAAACGTTAAACAAACTTTGTCTCATGAACTGATTTGAAATTAATTTTTATTGGAACAATTTTTAAAATGAGCGCTCCTCAGAAGCCATGGGAAATTCAAAATACCAATCAACGCCCCAATCCAGGAGCCCTAGGACAAGGAAGGTAAAAACGTTTTCACCTAGGGTCTATATTAATTAACTGTACTGACAACTACCAAACGACTCTTTAAGCCTCAAATGTTGTCACAGTAATTAATTAATTCCCAGTAGACCTATTTTTTATTTTTTCTCATTTGGCCCCTCTTGTTTTAGTAATGGCATTAAGCCTATATATGGCCTTTTTGATGTTGAAAGGCCAGATAGACTATTTGATGACTAATAGATGACTATTAGATGAGTTGTCTAAAACAGTCGGTAGGCCTACGAGTTCCTCAGAAGGCAGGCCTACAGTTCCAGTCTATCTTGGGGCCATGATGGGAACAGGGGTTGTCGGTTGGAAAACTAATTATCGAAAGCCCGTAATCAAATTGGTTTGATATGTAGGTATAGCCTACCGAATGTGCATACCGATATATTTATTTGAACAGTCATCCCGTGACACTGCCCCACTTCTGTAATGCGTAGAGCTTTGTTTCCTCTGCCATAATTCAACAATCGCTAACGTCATTTGAAATCGAAGGAACTAATCACCACACCCGAAATAGCAAATAATTATATGTAAAGAAGTGAATTACTTGGTACTAGGTACTTTGTTAGTCATCCAGTTGGCCACAGGCGGCGATGGATCCGTCATTCTTTGCTCCCGAAGGGTCGCAATATTGGGAGATGTGATTATCTCCGGGTTTGGCGAAGTTGGGTTGATTTGGTTGGGTTGATTGGGTTAGGTTAGATTAGGTCTGTCCTCTGGTGGGTTGTGTGGTTTGACAAAACAAGTAAAATTCTTCCAAGTTGTAAAATGATTGAGGGTCAGTCCATCAAGTCATCCAGGCCATGTAACCCACCATCTCAGAATTTGATGAAACTTGGTGATTTTGATCTTTTCACATGCTTATGGAAGAATACCAAATTTTAGCTTCTTATCTCAAATGGTTTTTTTCTTACAGATATTTGAAATTTGTAAAAATCTGTCGTTTCTGTTGTTCCCGAGCTTCAAGATAAACTTGCATAGCTTAAGAAAAAAATTTGTATCTTTGCCATTTTTAATCCAATTGTTATGAAAATTTGCAATAATACTAAGTAAAGTGTGCTAAATCCAGGAAAAAATAAATCATAAATATCTCTCTATATTTAGGTCATTGAAAAAAACATTTTTTACAATTTTTTTGTATTTTTAGTCCGATGTCAGTGTTTTACAAAAAAATTAATATCTCCTAAAGGCACAATGACAATCAAGTAAACTTACTTTTTAAACTTATCTACATTAAATTTCCTAACAGATGCAGCTACAAAACACATGGCTTTTTGCATGCTTTGTAAATTAAAAAATCTTTTAAAAAATTTCCAAATAAAGTCATGATTTTTGAATTTTTTTAATGGAAAAATTTTTAAAGCCTAATTTTGGTTTGTACCATTAAATTTAGCTTGAAAAACAAATATTTTAGTACTTTGAATCTTTGTTCTATGTCTACTGGTTGCTGAGATATTGAATGTTGTTGATGCGGTACGTTGTACAATGTTCACCTTATGGAAAATAAATAAAACTCAATATCTCGCTTATTTTTAAACTTATCATAATAAAATTTGGTGTGTAGGTTCTTCTGGTTGATATTTGTTGAGTATTCATTGAAAATCAACTACTTTTTGCTTTTCCAAGGGAGCAAAATTGCTTACTTTTGGCTACGATAAGCTAACACTCCGTTTCTATGAGTATGCAGGATTGGTGATATATGAATGGAAAATGTTTATGTTTTTAGCCATCATCAAAGAAAAGTCAAATAGGAGATGCTATATACCAAATTTTATTATGATAAGTTTAAAAATAAGCGAGATATTGAGTCTTATTTATTTTCCATAAGGTTAACATTGGACAACGTACCGTATTAACAACATTCAATATCTCAGCAACCAGTAGACATAGAACAAAGATTCAAAGTACTAAAATATTTTTTTTTTTCAAGCTGAATTTAATGGTGCAAACCAAAATTAGATTTAAAAAATTTTTCCATTTAAAAAATTCAAAAATCATGTTTTTATTTGGAAATTTTTAAAAAGATTTCGTAATTTACAAAGCATGCAAAAAGCCATGTGTTTTGTTGCTGCATCTGTTAGGAAATTTAATGTAGATAAGTTTTAAAAAAAAGTTTACTTGATTGTCATTGTGCCTTAAGGAGATATTAATTTTTTTGTAAAACACAGTCATCGGACTAAAAATACAAAAAAAATTGTAAAAAATGTTCTTTACAATGACCTAAATATAGAAAGATATTTATGATTTATTTTTTCCTGGATTTAGCACACTTTACTTAATATTACTGCAAATTTTCATAACAATTGGATTAAAAATGTAAAGATACAAATTTTTTTCTTAAGCTATGCAAGTTTATCTTGTAGCTTAGGAACAACAGAAACGACAGATTTTTACAAATTTCAAATATCTGTAAGAAAAAAACCGTTTGAGATAAGAAGCTAAAATTTGGTATTCTTCCACAGGCATGTGAAAAGATCAAAATCACCAAGTTTCATCAAATTCTGAGATGGTGGGTTACAAATCCTTTTTTTTCTGGATGATTTGACTTGGAATGACCCTTAGACTCAGTAAAAAACTTTTAAGACCACTCTTAAACTTTAATAAATTGTTTTCTAATCTAATGGAAACTGGAAGTTTTTGAAAAAATTTTTGTCCTAAATACAATGGTTTTTTCTCAAAGAGGCATGTGAACAGATCAAAATCACCAAGTTTCATCAAATTCTGAGATGGTGGGTTACAAATCCTTTTTTTTCTGGATGATTTGACTTGGAATGACCCTTAGACTCAGTAAAAAACTTTTAAGACCACTCTTAAACTTTAATAAATTGTTTTCTAATCTAATGGAAACTAGAAGTTTTTGAAAAAATTTTTGTCCTAAATACAATGGTTTTTTCTCAAAGAGAGCTTTACTTTTTACTTACTTTAAATTACTTTTACTAGTGCCCGTTTATTTGGTGGTACCCGTTTTGGTGACGTCCTGAGTGGTGACTTTGCCGCCGTGGGCGTCACCAGTGGCCGACTGCTGCAGCCTTTTGTGGTACCTTCGGCGCTGCGGCTGCAGCAGAGTCTTAAGCTTTTAGAGAAAGGAAATTTGTAATCTGGCCAAATTCTCAATGTGGGAAATTTGCAGCTGGGCCAAGTGTTTGACAATCGATTGTTCCCCATCCCACAACCCCGGTTCCCATGGAATCCTTTAGATAAGTTAGTATGTAAACCAGTAAAATATCAATAGCGAATATCGATATATCGTTCTATGAAGTGTTTAACTATTGATAGTAGCCTATTGGGGAATTTCACTTATGAAATGTGGTACAATACCATAGACAAATGAAATTCCAGATCAGCTCATTTGTCTACCGATTCAAATGTCTAGTAAAATAGACTAATAGTTTTTATTACTTTGATTTCATGTAAATATCCCTTAATGTAAATATCTCCTTAATTTCTGACTTATAATTGAAATTCCAATATTTATGACTTAGCCTATTATTTTCCAGGAATACCCTTAACAGTTATGGCCCTGCTCCTCGAAGTGGCTGTTATGGACCAACAATGAATGCCCCACCAGTCGCAGTTTCACAGAGAGCATCAAGCCTGCCTCCGTTACCTCAAAGGCCACCACAACTTTTCAACCGTCCTTCATTTGGTGTGATGTCACCTGGTTTTGGTGGCTATGGTGGATACACAACAGGCTATGGAGGATATGGGGCTTCCTCTTATGGGGGTTATGGAGGCATGTATGGAGGTTACGGTTATGGAGGTTATGGAGGACCAATGGGAATGGGAGGAGGTTTTGAGAATAGGTAAGTTAGATAGAAGTAGGGGTGTGCGAGTACTCGAGAATCAAGCTTTTTTCGAGCCGAGTATACACTACTCGGCTCGACTCACTTATTGCAAATTACTCGAAAGTTCGAGTCGAGTAGTTACTCCCGCCGTTTACCTGAAATCGGCATGTGCGAAAGAATATTACGGCCATTTTTCACAATGTCAATCCATCTTAAACGAATATAGCTGAAACCTCGTTTGTTATAAACTTAAAGTAAAAAGTTTGTTTTAGTTATTAAAGACACATTAATTTTGATATCACTCTTTCTTTTCTAGTTTGAGGTTAGTTAATATTACATCTTGTAAAAAGATTATTTTTGTTATATTTTAGAAACCATTCCAAATAAATAAAAACTTAGTTTTTATGTTGACAGTTACATCAATAAAAATGTACCTGTGTGAATAACTCAAAGGAAATATTTTAATCATGAATTGAGTCATGTAATTGGTCACGGCTTATAATTAGTGTTTTCATTTCATTTCTAACCCCAGGTAAGCATTAAACACAAGTTAGGCTTGAAAAATATATCAAATAAAGAATTATTGTAAGTTTAAGTAAAAGGTTTTCTTTCTTTTGTTTTGGTATCATTTATTTGCATATCTGCTCTTAGTTCAGTAACTCTTTTAAGTTTAATTACCTCGAAATTGTAATTTGTATTTGAGTAATGATAATAATTTTTTACCACTATGTAGAAACATGATGACTATTATATTATAAACTTAAAAAAAAAACTCTACTCGAAAAAAGCTCGAAACTCACGGGTATTTTTCAAAACTCGGCCCGGCTCGACTCGACTTCAAAAATCACTACTCGCACACCCCTAGATAAAAGGTTCTTAATAACACATGTAAGTTTTAAATGCTTTCCTAGATCAATATGGAGATGAATGAAAAGGTAGTGAAGTAATTGTTCTGGCGTTTTTAACTTGATTAATGTTTATATTTTCTGTAATTTAGCCCTGTTGTTTTTCATTATCTAAATTTGAGAAATTGCTTTGAAACCAGTCATGGTTAGAACATGGTTAAGTTTGAACTTTTGAGTTTAAAATATCATTCTTTAATCATTCTTAATAAGACAGGGACCTTATATTGTATGGTGCAAATATTTCTTTTGGTTCCAGAATGTTACATGCAAAAATGTTAAAAAGCCACAGCTAGAAACTTGGCAAATTTAAATTTTTGAATTTTAAACACAGAGTGCATATTAGCGATTTTCAGACTAGAAATTTCTAATCAGGACATTTACATTTTGCAGTCTAAAATCCACTTTTCAACCCAGGGTTTAAGCTGGGAAAAAAATTCTTTGAGCAAAAATGCTACAAGCTCTTTGAGACTTGTAGCAAAATTATTTTCCTTTTAGCATTTTTATCGCATGTCATTAAGTTATAGCACATGTCATCAAACCAAAACAACTTAATCGAACAACATAACCTCTAACTATATTTCGCATCACCGTTTTCGAGACGTCTGTTTTCGCCAGTATTGCCAGACTGGCCATGAGATTTTACCCACCATGAGTTTCGAAAATCCCCGCTTTTACACGGCAGTTTGTTTAAAAATCCTAGCATTATCCACGGTACCGTTTCTTGCCCCTTAAATAGGGTATTCATGACTTGAAACTGAAATTGTCGAATGACTATATTGATTATTCGACTCCATATCATTCCAAGCGGTGGCGAACTAGCCTCCCACATTCTCGCATTTGCCACCGCTCGGCTAGACTCGGCGACTCAGCCACTACAGAGTGTGCCCATCTGCTGTTTAGCACAGAGAACGTATAGAACGTCTACACGTTCTCTGTGTCTATTTATAGTCTTCTTTTTGACTGTGGATCTTAATGACGCGGCATCTGATCGAGGGTTACGTTGATGACTACATTCTATAATTAAGTCTTATTTTATTTTAAAGTCATACAAAGTAGTTTGTGGAAGTAAATGGACTTTTATTGAGATTTGTATTGGTTATCTTTATTTTCTGCAATAGAGTTAAATAATTTCCACTCTTTACTTTGTAGCAAAAAGGCGACAGCCTGTCCGAATATTGTCGCATTTTCGTGGAGCATGTCGCATTTTGCGACAAATGCGACCGCAGCTTAAACCCTGTTTCAACCCAATATTTTCATAAGAACCCACTCAATACTACACCTCAACCAATATCAACTCATGATATTTTGCCTTTCCTCTGTATATACAATGTTTTACAATCATTGCACTTTTTTTCCTCAAATTCCATTAACGTTAGCTCAAAAAATATTAACATAAGTAACTGTGCTCTGCTCTCAGCATTCTCGTTATTCCACTTAACCCTTTAAGGTGTCAATTTTTTAAATATTCTTAATTTTTAATTGTAATATGTTTATTTTGTCTGCATTTGGTCTAATATTTTAGTTATGACCTTTTTGATTGTCTATGTGTATTGACAATATGCTGAATTAATTAATAAAAAAAAATAAAAAAAATGTGTCCTCTATACAAGGGTAAAAAGAAGCAAAACAGGTGTCTGCTGCAGTCCCTATTAAACGTACAAATGCCGTCAACTTCCACCCAAGCCGATCACCGTTTATTTTAGGTGGGCCCTCCCACCAACTATGCCACACATTTGCAAGCCTATTAGGGATTGCGCATGGTCGGGATTCAAACCCACACACCTCAGAACGGCTTCAACGCTGTACTCATCAGTATAGCGACCACGGCCGGCCTGGAGAACGATTGGCGCATAAAGCCTACAGTCGACCCTAGCAGCAAACCAGTGAACTACTGGGCCAGATGTTTGCGGAATTCCCTGATAGGTAGCAGCATCGGACGGAACAGCGCAGCGGCGGGCGAAAACGTCTTAATGCATCGTTAAAACGACTTGATGGGTTAAGTGGTTGTTGATGTGCTGTGCTTTAATGATTACATATTTTTTTAGTCCTTTTATCTGCAGTCTAGGTACCTATAATTTATTTTTATCTCGAGTAACAATGTCATTACCAGAGCTTCTGTGAAAGTAGGTCTTTAGGTGCCTAGGTCTTCTTTTAGGTCTAGGTCTTCTTTAGATGAAGTAGGTCTGTGATTAATGTCTTTTTAGATGCTTTTAGTTGACATTCATGTTATATGTTCTTATTACATCAAATGTTCATGTTATGTTCTCTAATGAGTTAAAACGATTGTAAAATAACAATTGTCATACCTTTAATGAAGATTCTTGAAACTTTAAAATTAAGTGTTTATAAGTTTTTTTATAATATGTTTTTAATATTTTATCATCTGTCCCTTGAGATTCAAACTATCCAATTTACACCACAAAAAAATTTTCCTTTTGTTAGTAGTTGGTTAGTAATATTTATTTAGACAGTAGTATTGAATTAACAGTGAATGTGTTTTGTGATAAGTCATAAATTATTTTTCAGGTTTCTACAAGTGGCAGAAGAAAGTTCCCGAGATGCTTTCCAATCCATAGAATCAATAGTTCGTGCCTTCTCTTCAGTCAGTATGATGCTTGAGTCTACTTACTACGCAATGTACTCCTCGTTCCGTGCGGTCTTGGGCGTGGTTGACAATTTTTCCAGACTTCGTCAAATTTTTGTTCAATTCCTCTCTACCATTACAGTGTTAAGGATTATCAGGAATTTCTACCGTCAGCTACTTTATTGGCTTGGTAAGTTAACTTGAGGAAATAGTAGATTTTAGAAAAGACATTGAATCACCACAAAAGTACTAAAGTTTACATTGATTACTTTTTGGTTTCGACATTGGGCCAACAAATCTCATTACTGTCACCAATGCCCTGACAGTTTGTTGTTGCTGAGAATGGACTCATTCCTAAAAAGTAAAGTATTTTTTATGCAACTAACTATTTGGAATAATATTGAGACATTAATCAAATTTTCAATGTATACCGTAGAGTGGTTGATAAGCCCTGAAGTAGATGAAATGCAGATAATAATTTAAGTGGTTTCGTTGTAGACTGTTAAAAATTGTAACTGTAGTTATGATATAGCCAATTTACATACATTTACAAAGTTGAATACATATTTAGGTTAGTTCTGCACAGAATAAATATTTTTTTCTTTTTTACAATTAGTCTTATTTATAATAAATTTGGCACTTGTATTTTGTTAAAAAAAACACATTAGCCTACAACAATCAATTCATTTCTTGAGATTATTAAGACGTACAATTTACTTACGGGAAAAAATAATGGTGTTCCCTTTTAAAATATTCTCAGTGATATTAATATAATAATAATATAAATAATAATAATAATAATAGTTTATTCTATCCAAAATAAATACAAAGCATTCAGTCTACAATCATTGTTTGGAATTACTAGCCATCTTGACTAGTTGCGATGGCTAGCGCAAATTGAAAAATCACAAAATGTATTGATGACAGTCTATCAATTATTTTTTGTTATCTGCGGGGGCGCTGCAACGTGTGTCGGCTGTAGTGCTTCTTATCTTCATCTTGCGCTGATAACAAACACTGCCCTACAACCTAACAAATTATTTCGAATCCCGTATAATACTTAACTTATTGAAAGCTTAAATCAATAATACACTACTAACACTATAAAGTTACACAATGACAATCCATTCCACCACTTAAACGAAATTTATTGTAATATCTCAATTAAATCATCGATTTGATTCCTTTGTAAAAGCCAACACTTTAATCTTTTTTGAAAGTTATAAAAACTAATTGACTCTTTAATAGCTTTTGGCAAAATATTAAAAATTTTGGGACCTAAAAATACAAAACATTTCCTAAAAATTGTTTTATTTACTCTAGGCCTCATTACTGTACCTTGAGCTGCTCCTCTGGTAAAGTAATTTATTCGCGTTACTCCAATGTTTCCGCTACGAACATAAAAAACTTTCAAAACTTTATATATAAAAAGATATCTTAAGGGAAGAATGTTTAATTGTTGAAATAGGGGGAGGGAAGGCTCTCGCTTATTTTTGAATGATAATAATCTAATAAAATGTTTCTGTACAATCTCCAGAGGATGTAAAATAGTTTTACTTGCTCCACCACACTTCAATTCCGTAACTCAGTCGAGAGTGAACAAGGGCAAAATAAAGAGTGCGCAACAAATTGTCAGTTACATAATTCCTTAAAAAGTAAAACTTACGTACATTTTTTTGTAGATTACTCTTTAGTTGTGTTACATGAGGTTTTCAGGACAAAGTTTCGTCAATTATTACTCCTAAATACTTTACATTTCCAACTTGGTCAATTTGGGGACAATTACAGTTATTGTTTGTTAAACATGTATCGCTGAAATGAAATTTTAATACATCATCAAAATAATATTTTTTTAAGTCAAAGTTAATAAATTTATTCTTTTCAACATTGATAACCATTCTATTTCTATTACACCAGTTTCGTAAGTTTTGTAAATCATTAATCAATCCATTCCGAACACTTAACCAATTCGTTTCAGCGTATCTAATCGCGACGTCGTCTGCGAACGCAATTATTTTTCCGTGAAAGGGGACTAATAACAAATCATTTATGAAAATTCTAAACAAGGAACCTGAGATCACCGATCCTTGTGGAACACCCCTAGATATTACCCTTAAATCACTCAATTTATTTTGAATACGAACTTGCTGGGTTCGCCCTTTTAGAAATCCCTTGAACCAATCATATGCCAATCCCCGTATCCCTGCAATGTTTAGTTTCTCCAATAAAATATCGTGGTCGACGAGGTCAAAGGCCTTAGAGAAATCTATAAAAATCGCAGAGGATTTTTCATTACAGTTAATACTATTAAAAACATTTTCCAAAAAATAATCTATTGCTGTTTCTGTTCCTTTTCCCTCAGTAAAACCAAATTGATTATTATTAAAAAAATTATTATTATTAAGAAACGATAAAATTCTGTTGTTCATACATTTCTCTATTATTTTAGACATTACTGACAAGAGAGCAATAGGCCTATGGTTCTGTATTAAAAAGCAATCACCCTTCTTGAAGACGGGAACCACAATTGCTTTTTTTAATTTATCTGGAAATTTCCCCGTTGCAAAACTTAAGTTAATGATATTACAGTCGACTCGCTAACACGAACCTTGATATCACGAAATCCTCGATATCACAAATTTTTTTTTAATTCCCTTGGAAAAACCTGTCTAACATGAAGAAATTACTATACCTAACACGAACTAATTTTTGGTTATATTTTACCTCTATAACTCGAAGGGACACAAAAATTACCTCTATAACACGAATTTCTGTAGATAAGACAAATTCGATTCACACTTTACCTCCATAACTCGAAATTTGCCTCCATACCACGAAATTTGCCTCCATACCACGAAGTTTTCAGAATGAACCTCTGTAATACGAAATCCCGGCGTTCAGGATGCAACCTGTCGGTGAATCATATCCGGAGTTGGTATTATCCGGAGCATGTTTTAATAAAAAATATAATCGATACTGTAATTGTTTTTACAAAGAGGAAGATTACGGACTTTTTGATCAGTGGAATTAATAAAAGTTAAAAGTTTATTTTTGTAGCTGAAGGGGATACGGTAAAGTTTCTTTATATTATTGGTTTAATAAAAATTATGATCGATACTGTAATTGTTTTACATGTTTAAGCAGAGTAAGATTACAGACTTTTTAATCAGAATTAATATGATCTTTATGTTTTTGTGTTTTACAGGTAATTACATTATAAATACTGTATTTTTCATCGATATATAATATTTAAATAAGTTAAAAGCTTAGATTTGTCGAAGATGGAGGGTATAAACTACATTTTTCTTTACCTCTGTATCATGAATTTTTATTTGGCTTACCTCATTAACTCGAACTATGCCTACTACGAACTATACGTAACACGAAGAAAAATCACAGTCCCGTGGAATTTCGAGTTAGCGAGAGTCGACTGTATATCGCTGTCTGTATGCTCGTTATCTGTGTGCTGTCTGATCTATCAGTACCATCCAACCCGAACCTCCAAATCTATTTTTTTTCTTTTCCTAACCCGTGTGAATATTAAATACCCCCATTGCAGCAGACCTGCATCTTCAGCGAAATTCAAACCCTTAAATAAATCATTTAGAAAGAGCCTCAAATGTAGTAAAATCAATTCAAATCCTAAAATGAGCATACAACAATTTTCTCCATAATAATAACATGGGAAATGAGTATTCACGTTTGCTGCCATGGAAGTGTGAAATTTAGATATAGGTCTATTTTGCAATAATCCAGTAGATATCAATTAGATAAAACCATACGCCAATTTTTATTCAGATATGTTGAGAAATAAGTGATGTATCGAATTTTATTTATTTTCCATAAGGTTAACATTTGTGTTTACCTCTAGCGATATCTCGGTAACTAATGGACATGGAGCAAGGATTCAAAGTACTAAATTGTTTGTTTTTCAAGCTGAATTCAATGATCCAAAGAATACAGTATTACAATCAGTACAGTATTACCAGTGTCCGGTTATAGTCACTAGTATTTCTCCTGTACTAGTTGCTTTGGACTGAATATTTTGTAATTTAAATTTTTTTACATAAAAAATCCCAAAAACCCATTTTTGGAGGTTTACCCCTTTCCAATAGTCTGATCAGGCTGTTTTTCGAAATCTTCCACATAATTACCACTTAACATGTCTGAGCCAAATCATTGAGGTCAGACCATTTTTACGTGAGTTATCGTGCTTAACCCTTTGAGCCCCAGGAATTTTTTTCCGGATTTTCCGGTGGTGACAGGCACAATCAACATAAGTAGTACTGAGGATGACAGGGCAAAAATTAGCTAATTTGTATGTAATTTATAAAAACGCTTGTAACTTTTTTATTTTATGAGATATTAACATGATTTTTGCACCATTGATTAGGTCTTAAGATAGGCAACACACTAATATAAAAATTAAGGCATATAAATTAAAAAAATAATTAATTTTTTAAATAAAACTATAAAAAATATATATACGTATTTAAAAAAAATTCATTTTAAGGTGCCAAACCATATATATGTCATAAAATAACAATAATATATCATTGTATTATTGCTTGGTATACAATTATAAGTAACTCCTGAAAATTGTGTGCAAAAAAATTAAAAAATAAAAAAGTTATGATAGTTTATAAAAAAAAGTTTATTTCTATTATTTCAACCATAGCAAACAGAGTCAAACTATTGTGTAAAACAAAAGATGCAGAACATGCAATAAATGGGTGTGACAGAAGTTGAAAATATAATTCTAGATATGTCAAGTTACTTTACAAAAGATTGAAGGAATTTTGTTTACAAAAGTAGGCTACAAAAATAGTGGACATTTTACAAAAATAACGCTTATTTCTGTTATTTCAACATTGGAGAACATTGCATAGTCATCTATTGTAAAACACAAGATGCAGAACATGCAATAAATGAGTGGGACAGAAGTAGAAGAAAATAATATAAATCTACATAGGCCTAGGTCTAGTTAGTTTATATAAAAGTGAACAAAAGTTTTTAGCTATTAGGCCGAGGCTGAATTTTTTTGAACCTGCCAAGCACACAGTTTTAGTTTATAAAAAAAACAAAAACACAAATAAAATACATAGGCCTAAGCTATTATAGTGTAAAAGATACAGAATAAGCAGGGAATGAGGGTGATGATTTGGAATAAAATATGAATACACATAGGCCTAATTAGTTTTAAAAAAACCTAAAATAAGTTTTTTTTACATATATATTTTTAAAAATGTATTTCACTGGTGCTAGAAATCAGTTTTAAAAATCACCATCCAAACACATTTTATGAAGTAAAAGATAAAGAACATGCAAAAAAATGAGAGTGTGACATAACTGGAAGAAAATATGAATAGCTATACATAATGAGTTTTAAAAAAGCAGAAAGATATTTTTTCAGAATTGAAATTTTTTTTCCGTTTGTGAATAGGGACAAAAACACACTGTAGCTTACAAAACTAATACCCATCCAACGCTAACATTTTGTGTTTGTGTATTACTTTGGCTAAAATAAGGTATTAGAAGAAACCTTCATGATAGTCTACAAAAGAAAAGGTCTGTAGGTACATTATTATTTACACCGATGGCTATTGTAACACTCGGCATGTAACCCGGCCTTACACATACAACACATTGTCCGAGCCCTTCGCCTCTTACCCTCTGGGTTTTTCTTCCCACTACAAACTGAACAGTTTTTTTCTTTGCCATCCGGTATTTTTTCCAAACCAAACCCCTTCCCAATCGGACCATCACCCCCACCTCCATTTCCAACGACTCCTAATTTTGTTTCTAGCCAGGAATTTGAAAGTTCATCAATGACTGAGGATATAAACGAAACGCGACTGAGGGGTGCATCTGTATTTAGTTTATACAAAACATAAGAGTTCAGCATCATGCGCCCAAAGATGTTAAATATCACTTTTTTCCATGGTTTCATTGACCTACGCTCATCCATGTAGGTATAAGGCATCTGGTCGGTTCCGTCTATTCCGCCCATCCCATTATTATACTGGTGAACAATAATCGGTTTATTCTTAATAACAACTTTCCCACTTCTCCGTTTGGTATACATCACATTTCCAGCCTTACTGTTAGTTGAAAGCAGAATAAATTGAGACTTGTTCGTTGATTTCTCTCTAAAGGCCATATATAGGGCAGGTCCTTTCCTTAGGTATGTTTTTTGACCAACTTGGTACTTCCCACGTAGAGGTTTAGGCACACCTTGCCTATCTATTTGCACTGTTCCTGTCAACCAAGTGAATTTTGAATATAAAAATCTTGCTAGTCTAAGAGTGGTGAAAAAATTATCTAAAAATAAGTGGAAGCCTTTGTTCAAGCAGTTAGCGATTTCTAGTAGTTTTTTACTACAGAGAATCCAAGACCATGTTCAGTACTTTCAGTGTCTCTGAATTGTTTACCCTTGTAGCATGACATTGACATACAATAATGAGTAACAGCATCGCAAAGTACCCAAAGTTTTATGCCCCATCTATGGTGTTTTTTCTTAGGAAGATACTGAGTTAGAGCGATTCGCTTTTTGGTTCCTACTAAGGATTCGTCAACAGAAAGTTTTTGGGAGGGTGTGTAGTGAAATTTGAACAAACGATTCAAGTGATCGATCAGTGGTTGAAACCTCCCGCATGGGTCATAGCCTGGTTCCCCACGTTTCACAAGCTTACTCGGGTCCACTAAATGCAAAAATTTTAAAATCAGTTCAAATCTGGTCCGGGTGAACATTTTCGAAAACCAAGGGGTTGACAGAGACGATGACTGGCTCCAATAGCTCCTGATTGAAGGCTTACGAATTATCCCCATATTAAAAATGACTGCGAGGAAACCTTTCAGTTCTTCAACAGATAAGTTTATCCAAGTTTTCAGTGTGCTTTGAGGTGACAATGGTTGATCAAGTGAGTTCAGGTAATTGTTAGCATACCTGTTGGTTTCGACAACAAATGTCGTAAGCAAAGTTTGAGTAAAAAAAAAGAAAAAAATAATCAACAGGCTTCGAATTTCGAGGTGGGCAATGTCTAAGACCAGGGACTTCATTGAACGTGAAAGGATGTTCAAATCCTGGATCACTTTCATCGTCAACCTCATCCCAGTCGCTGGAGTCAGGTTCAGGAGGCCTACGCCTGTTATTTGTCAGATTCTGACCACCACTGGTACTTGGCATATTTATAGGCCTAGAGCCTCTTCCCCTACCTCTAGGCCTACTTGTTCTGCCTCTTTGGCTTTGTTGGACACCTCCTCTCGCAGATGGAAGAGGGATTGTATCAACAATCTGCCTTGAATCAGCCGTCGTAGGAAAGTTAGGCCTGAACCAGACAAAGCAAGAAATCTAGACTCCTTGTTACAACTACTTGAAATATGTGAAGCTGAATGTATTTAATTTTGCTAGTTTTGTATTATATATGTTTTTAGTATGTCTCTGTGATCCTTTGTTAGTTGTAAGTAGGCCTAGGCCAAGTTTATGCTATGATCAAACCCAAAATGATTCACTGCTGTGATAGGCCTAATGTGTTTTAGATTTAAGATAGGCTCTCTCTAATATATGTTGTGTTTATATGTTAAGATTGAGGTTTTTAAACTGCAATGACAGTGCATTGTTAAATTGGTCATTGCAAACAGAGTGATATTTTTTATATTTTTTATATTTTTATATTTTTATCAAATTGACTGAATCTTGAGTAGCTTGGTAGGTTAAGTAATTGGACTCCAAAATGACTATCTCTAGTGTAGTAAAATGTAGGGCATGTAATACAAAAATTGATGATGAAGTTGCAAACTCGATTATGTGTGATATATGTGATAGTTGGTATCACAGCCAGAAACAATGTAGTATGTTAAAGAAAACTCTTTTTAATAATATTGGAAAAAATGACAAATGGGCTTGTTCTCTCTGCATTTCACACTTTAGAAATATAAATGCTCAAAATGGGGATGAAAACTTGGCACTTCGGAACCAGGTCGAGATTCTCACTCGAGAGAACCTTGAACTCAAAGAACTAAATTCAAAGTTAGAATGTGAACTTAGCCATAAAGAGGCTGAGATTTTGAAATTGAAAGACAGGGTGGATGAGTTGATGCATCATGCTCGCGGTGACGAAGGCAATGCAGGGGGCCCGGCCTGGAAAACGGTTGGGGTGGGGAGAGGACGTAGAGCGCGGAATGACAGGAGGGAGGACTCGGCTCTACCGACCTCCAACTCGTTCGAGGTGCTTTCGGATGGTGGTGGGGGGAGCATTGGGGCTTTGACGGGGGATGATTTCCCTCCTCTCGGTGGGACGGTCAGGAAGAGAAACTCGGGCGGTCGTGGATCAGAAAATCCTAAAAAACCAAAAAATGGGGGTCGTAGGGTGACTTTTGTTCGGAGGGCCGGAAAACCCTCTCTCGGAAAGATCAACATCGTGGGGGACAGCCACGGGAGAGGCGTTGGGGAGGGTCTGGGGGAGCGACTTGATGGGTGGGATGTGGACGCATGTGCTCTGCCAGGAGCGCCGCTGGAGGCGGTCATTGAGGAGTTGGAGGCCATCCAGACGGAGGGGCGGTTAGGGGTAGGGGATTTTGCAGTGATGGTTGGGGGAACAAACGACATTACAGAAGAATCAATTGATAGGGTGGGATTCAGGCTGGGCAAATTGGCTGAGCGCCCTGATGGGAATCTCCTGTGGGTTGAGACACCGTATAGGTAATGACATACAGGGTGAAAAGCTGCTATATAAATATAACTCCGTGAATAAACTGATCAAAAAGCAAAATGAGTTGATTAAAGCAGCTTGCACGAAATATAGGTGGTCCTATCTGCAGATAAATTCAATA
Organism: Flexamia atlantica; assembly: GCA_035578135.1. Lineage (NCBI taxonomy): Eukaryota > Metazoa > Arthropoda > Insecta > Hemiptera > Cicadellidae > Flexamia > Flexamia atlantica. The sequence goes on along the minus strand of JAQJVK010000008.1, from coordinate 37,868,191 downwards.
TTGGATAGAAGTTGTTTTACAAGGCACGGTCTTCACCTAAATAAGAAAGGAAAAGAATTATTGTGTGACCTAATTGGAAATTTTTTTTGCTCAGTGAGTAGGCCCAATCATGAACCACATAGACAACAAAAAAACACAGAACTGGAATCGAGCCAAAACAATACATAAGAGTTAGGAAAAGTGGTAAAAAGGGAAAAACCATAAGTAGGCCTAATAATTTGAGACCCAAGAAAGAACTAAAAATTATTCATTTAAATGCCAGAAGTATTACAGAAAAAATAGGGCAAATTGAGATTTTTCTAAATGATGAAACACCAGATATATTTTTAATTTCTGAGCATGGTCTTCATAGGGATACAATCGAATCAATTCAAATACATAACTACAATCTAATAAATCATTTTTCAAGAGAACAAACTAGAATGGGAGGTGTAGCAATCTTCTTTAGGAATAGTTTTAGACCTGAAAACCTAAAAATATCCGCCATATCCACCTCTCTAACAGAAGAAAGCAACTTTGAATTTTGTGACATAATTTTTAGTCTAAACAAAAGAAAATTTGTAATTGCTGTAGCCTATAGAACTCCTGATAGTAATGAAGATATTTTTCTTGACAAACTCAATAGTTATTTCTCACAGACAAACCCTGAGCTCAAAAATTCTAACCTTGTGTTAGGAGGCGATTTCAACCTAAATATCTTGAAACAAGATAGAGCAACTATCAACCTGCAAAACCTTCTTGAAAGTTATGGTTTAAATACAGTAATAAATACTCCTACTAGAATAACTGAAAATTCAGCCACATGCATCGACAACTTTATAGTAAACTGTAGATTCACAAGCAGCTCTACAATTGAACCCCATATTTCTGACCATCTGGCAATATGCGTAGCTATAAACACAGGATTTGAAATAAGTAACAGATACAAGACTAAAAAAACTAGATGCATTAAAAAAGAAAACCTCGATGAATTGAAAATTAGGCTTAGACAGGAAACTTGGGATGACCTTTATTCTGAAAATGACATAAATGACAAGTACAGCATTTTAGTAAACACAGTAAAATATCATTTTGAGATAGCTTGCCCATTAAAAGAAATAAAAATTAAAGAATTGAGCAAAATAAAATGGGTATCCGAGAACATTACCTATCTAAAAAGCGACATGATTCATAAATATAACCTGTGGAAAAATAATAAAACACCTCTAAACAAGATGAACTATAATTCTGCCTTGAGATCATATAGGCATGCAGTGAACAATGAAAAGGCAGAGTGGTACAATTATAGAATAAATAATGCAGATAACAAATCAAAAGAGAGCTGGAAAGTTATAAATGATCATAGATGTGGTGGAAGCAAAAAACAAAAGAATATTGAGCTTAAGGTAAATGGAAAAATAATCAGAAATCCTAAAGAAGTTAGTGAACAAATAAATAACTATTTTATTGAAGTAGCGACTAAATTAAATGACAATAATGGCTCCCTTAATGGATTCCAAAACCACAATGCTGATATGGGCCCAGAATTGGAGCAATTCAGGCCTATAGATGAATCAACTCTGGAAAAATTGTTCTCGAAATTTAAACCCAAAACTTCTACGGGAATCGATGGTCTCAACATGAAAATTTTTAAGGCCTGCCAACAGGAAATCAAGAAACCACTTCTGCACCTAATAAATGTCTCAATCCTCATGGGGGTTTTTCCTGAGGGGTGCAAAATTGCTAAGGTCAGGCCTGTGTTCAAAAAGGGTAATGAGTGGGAGATGGGCAACTATCGACCGATATCGCTGCTGCCAACAGTTTCCAAATTTATAGAGAAAGCCATCTGTGACCAGCTTGTCACCTATTTAGAGAGTAACAAACTCCTGAATGGGAGGCAATATGGTTTCAGGAAATCAAAATCTACCAAATTGGCATTAATTGATTTTGTGAATGACTGCATCGATGCAATGGAGGCCGGTGAGACTGTAATTGGAACATTTGCAGATCTCAGCAAGGCTTTTGATTGTGTTGATGCGGCCATACTTTTCCAAAAACTATCAGCTCTTGGAATCAAAGGTACAGCTCTAGAGTGGATAGTATCCTACATGAGTGACAGATTCCAAGTGACTGAAATTGATTGGGAAACAGAAACTAAAGTAATGTCCGTCCAGTCATCAAAAAAATTGATCCTTAGCGGAGTTCCACAAGGATCAATTATGGGCCCAATTCTTTTCATAGCTTACATTAACGACATGACAAAGGCAATCCCAGAAAACAACATCTTCGTGTTTGCTGATGACACAACCGTTGTCACCAAACACCACAATTATGACAGACTGGAGGAATCTACCTTCACCAAAGTAAATTGTCTGGCCCAATATTTTGAACAAAACAAACTGAGATTGAATGCGGATAAAACAAATTTTGTCTGCATTCAGACTCATCAAAAAAAGAATTCAAATTCGGCAAGAGTCCCAAGCCTCTTCATTGGGGACGAGGAACTCGAAATTGCCAGCTCTGTTGATTTTCTGGGGGTGAGATTGGACGAGGCCTTGGACTGGAGTGAGCAGTTGGGAAAAATTGAAACCAAGCTAGCGAAAGGAATCTTCGTCCTTCGCAGCTTGCGAAATCTCCAAAATCTCCAACTTTCAAAAACAATCTACCACTGCTTGCTTGAGTCCTATATCTCCTACTCCATTGTTCTCTGGGGAGCATCAGAAACAAACTTGTCGCGAATTTTGATCTGGCAAAAAAAGGCGCTCAGATGCATCTTCAGGCTTCACCCTCGAACATCTTGTCGGGATTATTTCCAAACCCTGGGTGTTCTGACAGTGCCTAGTTTATATGTTTTTGAAATAGCTTGTTATATTAAGTCAAACAGTCTTGAACCTCAAATTAAACTCCATAGATATAACACAAGATTTAAGGACACTTTTGCTATTCAACATAAGTTGACACTTTATGAGAAAAAACCATTGTACTCAGGTCAAAAAGTTTTTCAGAGATTACCCGCTTATATTAGATTAGAGAATAAAATGTCAAAGTTTAAGAGTGAACTGAAAAAGTTTCTAATGCAACAATCTTTTTACAATTTAAATGAATTTTACGAGTTTTGTAAATGCTACCCCAAGACAACCCAAATCCAGAAAAGACAAACTTAACCTAACCTAACCATCACGAACCAACCAGCTGCATCCCCTGGAAGCAGCAATTTGACGGATCCAACGCTGCTTGCGGCCAATCTGGATGACCCTCTAAGTACCAAGTAAGTAAGTAACAAGCGAAGGTCTTGGGTCAGTTTCGGATGCAGTTGCCTCTTCAGGAGGATTTAGGCCTACATTTTCTAGGGGTAACTCATCTAGAGGTGCGACATCATCGACATCCTCATCCGATGAAAACAAATGAGGGGACCAGTTGGGCCTACGTCCCAACAAGAAGTTCAGCCTAGACCTAGGCCTGCCATGATTCTCACTATTTGGTTCATATGTAGGGTCTTCATCAGTATCGTCAACGACATCTGAGGATGATTCAGAATCAGAACTACTACTCATAATTTGATCACTGTCATCAGAATGTCCACTGTTATCATCAGAAATCACATTCAAGCCAGCCTCCTCAACATTATTCCACAATGTGTTTTCACTGACTGGAGATTCTGTCCTAGTTCTTTTTTTACTCATTTTCAAGTCAAATAAAAACAATTGACATGCAATAAATATAAGCGATAGAACTAATAAGAAGGAGAATGTTAGTATTTAGGACCTATAGAAAGTTTTTATGAAAATAGGTTCAATGTCCATGCAAGTGTCATGCACTCAAGATACTTATGTACAGATGCAACTTAGTTCACGGTTGATTCATATTATGATTATCTGGTGAACTCACTCAAAAAATAATAAATTTCAACTGAACTCTAAGAGTCACGAAAATTTCACATTATAATAGTAAACATAACCATTACATTCACAAAACAATAATAAACAAACAAAGCGATTGTTTGCACAGCAACAGACAGCTGCCGACAGACGAAACAGGTGGAGCGACACTGACGCCACAGCCTGTCAGAGTGTTTTTAGTATAAAAGCAAGTACTATATAAAATAAAACACGGGGAAATAGTTCATTATTTATATTTTATTTATACTTTGGCTACGCTTTGACGTTTTCTAAATTAAAAAATACCCTATATTAACGATATACTATACAAAACATTAGATGGCCGAAATATCGGCATAATGTCTTTCTGCTCGTGACCTTCGGGAGCCGATAAATCGGCACAATGTCTTTTTCAGCTCAACGTTGACATGCCGATATATCGGCACTTGGGGCCCAAAGGGTTAAAGACACACACACAAACACACACATATACAGGGTAAATCTTCTAAGCCGTCCACAACAGATTATAGACAAACGACTTAACATACAAAGACGAAACAAAACATTTCCCCACTAATTTATACCTAAGGAACAAAGTAAAAATATTTTTAATCTTTTTAAAATACAGGGTGTTCCAAAAACCGGAGGTCATGGGTTCGAATCTCAGACATTTTAAATATAAACATATGTCATATTATACATCATTTTAAAGCTCTAAGCGAGATAAACAATTTGGTGAAAACAGAACTCAATTATCTTTATTATTTTCAAAATGGCGGCCATTTTTGTGAAAAATATTGGTATTTACGGAATACCCTGTATCTCAAGAACTACTGAAGGTTTTTTCATTCTGTTTGAAAATTCTTAATCCTTGTTAACTCAGCTTTAATTTGATATGCAACATGCCAACATTAAAAAAAATAAATATTTTTTAAAAAATTTAATTTTTTATAAATGTTGGTAGCACTGAAAATCAAAAATTTTAAATGGCAACATATGTTAAATAGTATATCATTTTAAAGGTCTTGCAAAAACCTACAATTTTTCAATTTATACTCCCCCTCTATCTTTGGTAGTTTTTCAGTAATAAACAAAAAACATTGTTTTACCATATAACGCCCATGTTAAATGTGCAGTACTCAAAGCATTTAAATTTGCATCCTTTAATATTGAGAACAGAAAATTTAACATGGGCGTTATAGGGGAAAATAGAGTTTTTTGTTTATTACTGAAAAACTACTAAAGATACAAGGGAAGTATAAATTGAAAATTTGTAGGTTTTTGCAAGACCTTTAAAATGATATACTATTTAACATATGTTGCCATTTAAAATTTTTGATTTTCAGTGCTACCAACATTTATAAAAAATGAAATTTTTTAAAAAATATTTATTTTATTTTAATGTTGGCATGTTGCATATCAAATTAAAGCTGAGTTAAGAAGGATTAAGAATTTTCAAACAGAACGAAAAAACCTTCAGTAGTTCTCGAGATACAGGATATTCCCAATACAGGATAATACCAATATTTTTCACAAAAATGGCCGCCATTTTGAAAATAATCAAGATAATTGAGTTCTGTTTTCACCAAATTGTTTATCTCGCTTAGAGCTTTAAAATGATGTATAATATGACATATGTTTATATCTAAAATTTCCGAGATTCGAACCCATGACCCCCGGTTTTTGGAACACCCTGTATTTTAAAAGGATTAAAAATATTTTTACGTTGTTCCTTAGGTATGATTTAGTGGGGAAATGTTTTGTTTCGAGTTTGTATGTTAAGTCGTTTGCCTATAATCTGTTGTGGACGGCTTAGAAGATTCACCCTGCATATATGTTAATCTGAATGAATGGTATTTTTGACATCTTGGGACCTCACAACAAAAAGTTATGATGGTCTCGGACCTAAGTCTTACCATGAGACCTATGGTACAGCTTCCAGGGGAAATTGTGCTAAAATGTGATATGGTATTTTTGACATCTTGGGACCTCACAACAAAAAGTTATGATGGTCTCGGACCTAAGTCTTACCATGAGACCTATGGTAACAGCTCCTAGGGGAAATTTGCTAAAATGTGATCTGATTGAAACAAATTTCTTTCTGTACATTTCCGTTTATTATTATTTACTATAAAACGTAGCTGCTGTGTATTCCAGGAGTGCTCGACCACAGCCCACAAGCGGAGCAGGTCTGGGAGTCCGTGAACGGCCCGGCCGGGGACAACACGCAGGTGGCGAGTTCTCCCAAGTGGCCGCTACTCACATTCCTAGCTTTCTTGTTCGGTGGTCCGTACATCATTTCAAAATTCTTTTCATCCAATAACCCCAGTAAGTTCAGTTTTTTCAACCTTTCGATAGTTATTTTAAAAATTAAATAATATGTGATATGACTCAACTTGTTAATGTGTTATGTAACTTAGAGATTGCAAAACTTACAAGGGTGAACTTCCCATTAAGATTACACTGTTCTCCCTAGGGTAAAGTAGTTTTGATGGAAAAAATCATGTAGCATAAGCTATGAATTAACATTTTAATATTTTGAAAAGTTGTAATTTTTATGTAGAAGCTCATATTTCTCCTGTACAAAATTCAACAAATTCATGCGTTTAACATTAATACATTGTTTTGCATAAATTTCTGATGGTTGATGAAAATATTATGTAAGCTATAAACTAATATTTCAATTTTTTACTCACTCAGGAGTGAGAAAAGTTGAAATTTGCTGAAAGATCTGCTATACAAAACTGAACAAATTCATACTTTTGACATTTATTTCTTAAGCAAATTTATTAGCAACCAAAATCAATTCAAACATTTCCCTCCCCTGAGTTTTTTCTTTCCTGGGAAAAAACATCTTTTATTGTACTTGAAAACCAGGATCACGCATTTTGAATTGCTGGTTACAGAAGACTCTCTCTTATCCGGACCGAGACCATTCCGGATAACGGGTTTTCTGGTTAAACCGACATTCCCTAAAACTGGATATATGATAACTCTAATGCATACTGTATACTAAGCCAATAGTCTGATTTATATTTGTATTTACTGGTCTATAATCTTTCCCAAGAGAATCATCTAAATAGTAATGACCTTTCCTTCTCATCACGTCCGGTTAAACCAATGATTTGATAAAAATTGTCAGGTTAAAAAGATAACACGAATGTTGTCTGGTTAGATTGATGTCCGGTTAAACTGATGTCCAGTTTAAAGGTGTCCAGATAAGTGGAAGTCTACTTCAGTCAGTTGTCGGTAGGGTGGTAGTGTTATCTATATATTAATAGGCAAGCAGAATTTTTATTTTTCATCTTTTTTTCTCAGCCTATAGTTATTGGAAAAGTGTAAGAACACAATTAGAAAAAACTATTTTCTTGTTTGAGTGCAAAATTCCATTATAATCGATAATGGTCTTTTTTATTTGTGGAAACATGAATTTGAAATTATGAAAACATTAACATGGGCTTTATGAGTTGCCATGCTTGCTTTGGAGCAACAATAATATTTGTAAACAAATGCAGTCACATGTTTTGTTGCAGCAATGACAATGAGTAAAGACTAACCCCAATATTTTCTAGTCGAATTTCGACCTGATGGCGATCTCTAGTACCTTCTAATATGAGCCCTTGGCAGGATTATTTTGGGTCAGTTGTCAAAGTTGTGAGGGAGGTTTTGAGCTTTTCTAAATATCAGTAGTTTATAAGCAATGTTAGCTCACCCTTCTGATAACTTTAAAGCTGATAAAATGTAATTTACTTGAGTTGCTCTTATAAATGTCAACTATTAAAAGCTTGTCATTAACAACTCTAACTCAAAACTCTTCGTAACTTCTTTTCCCAAACCTTGACCAAGGCTAGGTTTCTAGACGACCAGAGTATTCTATTTAGTCTGCTATTCCCATCGTCGCTAAAAATCTTCAGAAAATATTTATGTACTTCTTTCATGAAATTCTTGTTCCTTGTCTGCTTGTTCGTTAAAATTTGCCTAAATTTTGTTTCACCCCATGTTTTTTACCACCACAAGAAAGTTTTTTCTCTCAGGGTTCCCACTCAACCGTGAAACCGTAAAAACCATGAATAAGCCGTGAATTTGGCAAACCATGAAAAAACCTGGAAAGAGCCGTGAATTTCGTCATCAGACCTTTAAAATCAGCCAATTTTAAAATAGCCAATTATTAAATTATAGAGAAATATTTGTATAAATTTATTAGAGACATTACAATGATTCACAGTCCCAAGACGAAGACAGCAATTGTGTACTTAAAGAGATTGTACGTGCCGGGCTAGACGGTAGGGCCTGCTAAACTGAGATTGAGATTCCACTGTGGCTGTGGAAGGAGGGGTGGAGACTGGGGAGGTAATGGCGGAAGGCGATCGGTTGCCTTGGAGGAGGGAGGGAAGGATGGAAAGGTGAAGAGAGAGAAGACTAGATAGCTGAAGATGCATGCTCATTGGTTTGCGTTAGCACGGCAAATAAATACGTGAATTTCTTTCTTCTTTAATTAATTTCTTTTCTTATTCTTTTCATTCCTTCTATTGTACGATTCATCGGTTTTCAACTACCGATTAATGCATCAATGTCTCCGCTGCTTGTTTCTAATCATTTTCTGTTTTTTGTATCATCGTTCAAGATGTTTGTGACAATAAATAAACTCTTTAAAAATTACGCCAGAACGAACGTCTTTGTTGCGTATTTTGGTTTCTATATGCCTTTGGGTTGGTACACCGAGTACTCATTTCTGAGTATAAGTCTGAACAAATTTACCACAAATATTGGTCTTGTTTGTTTGTTGTAAAATAGTAAAATCGACTACTCTTTCTTTACTCATCAATTAAGTCTGTCCGCCAGTCCACTGTTATCTGTGTGCGTGCGTTTGTGCGTGCGTCCATCCGTCCGTCCGAGATAATTAGGAGATTAAGGTTCCTGACTACGAAATGTGAAAATCCAAACGTCTTGTCCTACAGCAACAAATGACGGCTAGTATTTTTGGTCTAATTTTTATAAATCGTTTGAGACAAAAATGGAATTTTTATCTCTTGCCATTCAAGAGAAATTCTATGATCAAACAATAGACTGGTCTATATTTTTTCGTTCTCCAAGGTCAACTAAATATAGCAGAAACTCGGAATTCCATGTAATTGGAGATAATATTTTTTCACCTGACAACGTCCTTTCCTTACCACTCAGGATTATTGTTTGTGTACGTTTCTCGTGGGAAGGACACGCTCTTCCGGTTTAACGTGTCCAAAAATAGATCACAAAAATTATCTTCTCGATAAGACTTCTCGTATCATAAGCTCGACTAGAAATTCAACCTTATTCAAAGCTGTTTAGTGTTTGTACGACTATTTCATTGCGTCAAAAGGAGCAACGGTCCTTTAAGTTGTTATATGAGGCTACGATACTAAGCAGTAAGCGTACGATAATTTTGAGTCGGCAAAGGGTCGCGGACGGCTGGTTGTCTGACAGAGACGTACAGTGAAGATCGCTTCGAAGTTTGACATCGCGATCGCGACCATCTTTGTTCGTCTCGTTATAATATTGCGTGGACGCCGTAAGACAGAAGCTTGGCGCGAGTTATTTATTGTTGAACATTTTTAAAGTTTCGGGTTTCTTTCGGGTAGTGTGTCGGGTATCGTCAACCCGATTTCTTTCGGGTAGTAGGTACCCGCCCGACCCGACGTGTAATAGAAACCCGCCCGAATTAAGCCTGAGAGGTGTCGAACCCGCCCGACCACTCGGGTTCACGTAATTACCCAAAGCTACCCGAATTTTCGGGTACCCGCAGATCTCTACTTATCACTCACTACCCATTGCTCTGTTTGAATGACAACAAGGCCCTATGTTCAGCTGCTGGAAAACATGGCTGCAGGCGACCAACGTTGTGTCATCAACAACTAACATTTACGGACAGTAGAACAACGATTATCAGGAGGCGTATTAACCAGGCGACGCGCCTAACTGGTGTCCAAAACTGGCAACAAGAATTATTTTTAAACACGTTTTTACTTTCAACTTTCGCAAAAAAACTATTTTACAAAAAAATGCAATTGAAGTGTATTTAATAACTTGCAATTAATTTTTAAACAAACACGACATTATTTTAATACGTGTTATATAGATCATATTTCGAGTTTTCGATGATTAGAGAGTTGATAATCACGAACTTCAACTCGGTCAAGACGCAATAAATGAACTATTGAATATTCATCAAAAGGTTGGCAACATATGCAAGCGCAGACTATCATATTATCTTTCATTACACGGCTGTCTGTTGTCTTAAAACGCAGTGCATGATTGGCTCGTTGCTATGACGACACACGGTTGTCATCGCAACATACAGTGCGACAGTGCGCACTGGACTCTGTGCATTGTGTGGGCGGATAGAAAGAGAAAGACAGGAAGAAAGGAAGGAAGGAAGAGAGGATGGCGCTAAAAATTAAAAAATATTTAAGTTGCATGCGTGTTCCGCAATCGCCAGTACAATGTTTTCTGTTCTCTTAAGTAATCAATAATGTTAAAATCACATCATATTTTGTGAAATAGTTGTGATTTATTTAATTGAAATTATTTAAAATTATTTTTCCGTCAAGTATAGTTTGTTTTACCTAAAATATTACACAGTTTAATTATATTGGTACAGAAATTACTTCTCCGTTGTGCTGGCTATGCGTCTGCCGAGTTTTCCCTCGCTACCCCCCCCCCTCCCCCCCCCACCCAGTTATTCTCTGTGAAACTGTGCGGGCGGCAAAATGTTTTCCTATATTTAGACAGTAAATTTCATAATTTTCGGACCTTAAGAACCGTGAAAGAGCCGTGAATTTTAAAATTCAGTTTGAGTGGGAACCCTGTCTCTGCATTTGTCGTAAAGTTTCTCTCACATTCACATTAGCTTTGTTATTCAGCTGTTGCTCGTTTACTTCAACGTATTTTTACTTGAAAAGAAAAAAATTCTCTTTTATTGTTATGTTAGCACCGCATAGAAAATTTTTACCTAAGAACCTAACTGATTTCATGTTACAGGTGGGAAACAGTGGGATTTTGAAAAAGGTAAATACGTGAAAACTGCGTACCCGCACCAAGCTGGTACTGATTCCGAATTGAGCTTCCAAGCAAATGAAAAGTTGAACCTCGCTCCTGCCGAGATGCAACCGTTGAACAACAATGGTTGGCTATTGGCATCTAACATGAGTGGCCAAGTGGGTTACGTTCCTATTACCAGAGTTGGCATGATAATGAAATCAAAACCAGTAGCTCACACTCACGAAACTGCTTCTGCAGAAGCAACTCCGGTTCCTGCCCAAGAGGATGACTCCAGGCAGAGCAATGATGAACAGTGTAAGTTCAGCACCTCTAAGTTTTCTTCTTTGATTGATAAGAAAGAACTAGTACAATTTTGTAAAATTTTCAGTTGAAATTGTAACACAACACTTGAGAAAGTGTAACTAGTCCATCAGGAGATGCAATTGATCTTCAAAACAGAACAAACACTATGAATTAATGTTTATGTTCCAGGTACCGAATCTCAAGAGAGACAGTGGTAAGAAAAGCCTAGCAACTTGGCTGCGTCTGAACAGTCGGCTTTTCCCAACCAACCACTCTAGTCTCGACCAATGTTATTTGTTATATCGAATGTTGTTATTTGAATTTAATTTTAAATATACTTGTTTTTATACCAATGTTATAGGACATGCTAGGGGTGTATGTAGTGTACACAGATTTATTAAGGTATCTGCTTTTACTCTGATCTGCCAGCAGTTTTGGCTTTTAGAACATTTGTATCATGAATTTACACCTAAAACAAAAGTAACATCCTCTTAAGTGCTGCAAGTTACTTTCTTGCTGCCCTACGTAAATAATTGTACCCCTGCAATAATTGAAACAACAGGATTAATTATCAGCCTTACATTCAATGTAAAGAACAAGAAATTTGAGATACCACCAAAACACTATTTTTTCATGTTATAGAATATGAATTAGAATTTTATGTTCATTTCATCAAAAGAAATTGTTTAATTAAGAATTTTTTTTAGCAAAACTATCAATCTCTTTTTATTGTTATATAATATGAGAAAACAGCTTAAAAAGTTAATTCTAAATTTACGATAGAGTACTTTTATGTTAGTTTTAATAATGATTGTAATAATGCTAAACTTAAAAAAATTTCAGAACCAAATGTTGTTTAATACTTAGCTCAACGTTGTCTATGATTGTACACATTTAATACAACTTTAAAACTGACTCAGGCCATCAAGGAAAGATTCCTCTACATTTTTTGTAATTAGCATTATTATTTATCTATAATCACAACTTATTCAAAACTCAGCTTGTCAGTTTGTTGTGCTACTAAATTATCAATATAAAATTAATAAAAAAAGAATTATTTAAAAAAAAATCCTTGTAGTATCCTTGTTCTTGAAAAAACGTTAAGCCAGCACTAGGGTTTTTCCAGTTTTAGGTGTTCTGATGTATGTTAACTTCAAATGTTAGTTCATCCATGAATCATCAGTGATTAGAGTTACATAGGTTGAATATTCTAAGGTGAATGAGAAGATTGCATTATGTACCTACATAAAACTAAATTTTGTTTGCCTAAATTTTGTTTCACCCCATGTTTTTTACTACCACAAGAAAGTTTTTTTCTCTGTATTGGTCATAAAGTTTCTCTCACATTATGTGTATATTTTTTTTGTTTGGGTTTTCATGGATTTTGTAGTCTTTTTATTTGTAACATTTATGTGTAAATGCCCCAATCCAAAAGAAATGTTTGTGTATTAAAATAAAATGCCAAACCAGTGAAACTTGTTCTTTGGTTGAATGTGATTATAAGCAAATTAACATGTTAAAATTACTTATTGCTCAGTGTAATCTGTAATATTTAACCCTTGAGCGGGCGCTTCACCCGCAAAACGCAAGCGGGCGCATGCGGAGTTTTACTCCGCAACACTAGATTGCACAAATTTAACCCATTTTACTTATTTTATAATGAAATATTGTATTTAAATGTTGATAAACTTCATTAGGAATCACATTTCATCGTCGATGCAATTAATTTACAACTTAACAGGTGTAATATTTCAATTAAACATAGTAAGTAATATTCTAGTATAAAATATGTGTTAATTAATTATTATTTACATTTTTGGACTGTGCCTATCGCTTCTTTTTTTCGAAAGCAAAAGGAAAAGTCCAAAAAATTAATAATAATTACAAATCCATTGCTATTATGAATTTTAAAAATAGGTATCAGTGTCTGTGTAACGGGAGAGGGCGCTCCGCAAACCGAGACGGCATGTCTGAATTGCATATAACGAGGTACCAAGGGGGTGGTGGGGGGGGTATAAATAGTTTAGGAAATTCCTGGAATGACGGGCATAAAGTACGGAGCTGGACACGACCGCCGACACCCATTATGTCTGTTTATTTTAATATAAAAAACTCGTGCGGAGGAAAACTCCACGTGCGCCCGCTCGAGGGTTAAGTACTAGATGGTGTTCTTTTGTTCCTGTCGACATTCGGTTATATACTCATAAAGTTACTAGTTTTTTATATTTTTTCTACTTTTATCTTCATGTTTATTTTCCATTGCAACTAATTTTTTCTTATTTTTTAGGATTTTTTACTGAAACACATTAACATTGTAACGTGGAAAAGCATGGTAAAAGTAGCAATTTCATATACCCAGCATTTTTAGAATTGGACTGGATTGAAAATGTTGTAATTTTATTTAATGAACAGCTTCTTGATTAGTTATGCCAACATGCTGCATTTTGATTTGTTTAAGCCTTCACCTCCTGTTTTCTTTCTTTCACAATCAAAAATAAATTGATATGTCCGTGGTAAAGTCATTAAACTGTAGTTTAAAAGTCCTTACCTATATTATATGAAAAATTATATTATAATAATATCCCTTACCAGTGAATCACTCTACAATATATGAAAATAGTAGTTTATGCAACGATTGTATAATGAATGCCTTTAAGCCAAGAGTGAGATGTAAGTTAGAACACGAGCGAAGCGAGTGTTCTAAATATCTCACGAGTGGCTTAAAGGCATAATACAATCGTTGCATACACTATTTTATCTACGACCAACAATATACGACAAAATTTCCCCCGAAGTTAAACAAAACTCATGACTTTTACTAATGATGGAATAGGTCAACTAAAATTTGAGGTTAGGCAAATAAGCAGACTGAAACATGAATCGTTGTGGAACAATCAGCTGATGGGATAAGTAAACTCAAACATGAATCGTAATGCAACAATCAGCTGATGTGCGAATTGCGTAATTGTTATTATGACACTACTTCCGTCAAATGCCGAGCTCTCATTGGTCTAGAACCAGTACTCTAAAGTGACTCCAGTACTCTAAAGTCGTCATTAGAGTACTGCTTGGTTTTTGGTGTTTTAATGTATATCATTATAATGTTTATTGTAATACCATAATTGGTGCTTATTGCAATGGTCGTAGATAAATGTATTTACATGTTTGACAATGTTAATACTTTTCACATGTTTTTATTTGCTAGTAACCCTTTACCAAACATCACTTGAAGCAATGCCATAGCCTTCGTAAGGTGTATGGGGTTTTCCTTTTTTATGTCAAACTGTAATTATTTTTAGATGGGTAAGATTATGTTTATACTAAGTAAACACAAATTAAAAGCAATTGTTTTTACCACAGTTTTTTAGTATCATTTTTGCCTTATGACTATTTGGTTTGGTTTGGGATTTGCCTTTGACTATAAATAATTGCTCTTAAATGTCAACTATTAAAAGCTTGTCATTAACATCTCTAACTCAAAACTCTTCGTAACCTCTTTTCCCAAACCTTGACCGTGGCTAGGTGTCTAGACGACCAGAGTATTCTATTTAGTCTGCTATTCCCATCGTCGCTAAAAATCTTCAGAAAATATTTATGCACTCCTTTCATGGAATTCTCGTTCCTTGTCTGCTTGTTCATTAAAATTTGTCTAAATTTTGTTTCACCCCATGTTTTTTACTACCACAAGAAAGTTTTTTTCTCTGTATTGGTCATAAAGTTTCTCTCACATTCACATTAGCTTTTTTATTCAGCTGTTGCTCATTTACTTGAACGTATTTTTACTTGAAAAGAAAAAAATATTGTTATGTTAGTACCGCATAGACAATTTTTACTGAAGAACCTAACTGATTTCATGTTACAGGTGGGAAACAGTGGGATTTTGAAAAAGGTAAATACGTGAAAACTGCGTACTCGCACCAAGCCGGTTCCGACTCCGAATTGAGCTTCCAAGCAAATGAAAAGTTGAACCTCGCTCCTGCCGAGATGCAACCGTTGAACAACAATGGTTGGCTATGGGCATCTAACATGAGTGGCCAAGTGGGTTACGTTCCTATTACCAGAGTTGGCGTGATAATGAAATCAAAACCAGCAGCTCACACTCTCGAAACTGCTTCTGCAGAAGCAACTCTGGTTCCTGCCCAAGAGGATGACTCCAGGCAGAGCAATGATGAACAGTGTAAGTTCAGCATCTCTTTAATTTTTCTTCTTTGATTGATAAGAAAGAACTAGTACAATTTTGTAAATTTTCAGTTGAAATTGTAACACAACACTTGAGAAAGTGTAACTAGTCCATCAGGAGATGCAATTGATCTTCAAAACAGAACAAACACTATGAATTAATGTTTATGTTCCAGGTACCGAATCTCAAGAGAGACAGTGGTAAGAAACGCCTAGCAACTTGGCTGCGTCTGAACAGTCGGCTTTTCCCAACCAACCACTCTAGTCTCGACCAATGTTATTTGTTATATCGAATGTTGTTATTTGAATTTAATTTTAAATATACTTGTTTTTATACCAATGTTATAGGACATGCTAGGGGTGTATGTAGTGTACACAGATTTATTAAGGTATCTGCTTTTACTCTGATCTGCCAGCAGTTTTGGCTTTTAGAACATTTGTATCATGAATTTACACCTAAAACAAAAGTTGCACCTCTTAAGTGCTGCAAGTTACTTTCTTGCTGCCCTACGTAAATAATTGTACCTCTGCAATAATTGAAACAACAGGATTAATTATCAGCCTTACATTCAATGTAAAGAACAAGAAATTTGAGATACCACCAAAACACTATTTTTTCATGTTATAGAATATGAATTGGAATTTTATGTTCATTTCATAAAAAAAATTGTTTAAGAATTGTTTTTATCAAAACTATCAATCTCTTTTTATTGTTATATAATACAGAAGACGCCCTCTAGTTCGGCTTCGGTTGGATCGGCCGCCGGATGGTCCGGCCGGTCCTAGAAGGATGACTCATATCCATCATATCGCCACACCGCACCGCGGGAGAATAACCTTCGACAGGATTTATCCTAAATGTTTAGTTTCCGTAGAAGTAAACTATTTATGTCAGTTTAGTTTACGTGCAAGCTTGTGATTGATGGACACACTTGATCTCAACTAACAAACGATGTTATCCTTTTAATATAATGACTGTACAGTAAGATTTGATCTGGGATTTCGTTTGCATAACAAATATAACAGATTTTTTTATTTGTACAGGTTATGATTCAAGTAATACGTGTAAATTAATTCGATCAAATAAATTTCTAGTGTGTTTTTACAGTACATTACGAGCTTTTCTGTTCACTGTATATCCTCAGTACGGTATCGGTAAAAACGTACCCATCACGAGTGACGCAATATGACAGTTCAACATACAAAAGAGACGTTAAAATATTTTCTTCGGCAATTAAGCAATGGAAACATGTTTAAATAACGTATTTTGTTTTGATTTTTAAGCATCGGTAATGAATTTAATAGGGTTATTTTACATTTTGATAGTACATCCGGATAGTCCGGCCATTTTGTAGTCCGGCCGGTGGTCCGGTCCCGAGGTGGCCGAACTAGAGGGCGCCTACTGTATGAGAAAACAGCTTAAAAAGTTAATTCTAAATTTACGATAGAGTACTTTTATGTTAGTTTTAATAATGATTGTAATAATGCTAAACTTAAAAAAATTTCAGAACCAAATGTTGTTTAATACTTAGCTCAACGTCGTCTATGATTGTACACATTTAAAACTTTAAAACTGATTCAGGCCATCAAGGAAAGATTCCTCTACATTTTTTGTAATTAGCATTATTATTTATCTATAATCACAACTTATCCAAAACTCAGCGCTGTCAGTTTGTTGTGCTACTAAATTATTAATATTTGAATTAAGTTTTATTAAAAAAAAACATCCTTGTATTTGTTTTGTATACTTGTTCTTGAAAAAAAAGTTAAGCCAGCACTAGGGTTTTTCCAGTTTTAGGTGTTTTATGTATGTTAACTTAAAATGTTAGTTCATCTATGAATCATCAGTGATTAGAGTTACACAGGTTGAATGTTCTAAGGTGAATGAGAAGAATTGCATTATGTAGGTAGTCTTTCTATTTGTAACATTTCTGTGTAAATGCCCCAATCCAAAATAAATGTTTGTGTATTAAAATAAAAGGCCAAACCAATGGATCTTGTTTTTTGGTTGAATGTGATTATAAGCGAATTAACATGTTAAAATGACTTATTGCTCAGTGTAATCTGTAATATTTAAGTACTAGATGGTGTTCTTTTGTTCCTGTCGACATTCGGATACTCATAAATATACTAGTTTTCTATATATTTTTTTACTTTTATCTTCATGTTTATCTTCCATTGCAAGAAATTTTTCTTATTTTTTAGGATTTTTTTATTGAAACACATTAACATTGTAACGTGGGAAAGCATGGTAAAAATAGCAATTTCATAAACCCAGCATTTTTAGAAATGGACTAGATTGAAAATGTTGTAATTTTATTTAATGAACAGCTTCTTGATTAGTTATTATTCAACATGCTGCATTTTGATTTGTTTAAGCTTTCACCTACTGTTTTCTTTGTTTCACAAACAAAAATCAATTGATATGTCCATGGTAAAGTCATTAAACTGTAGTTTAAAATCCTTACCTTTATTATATGAAAAATGTATTTACATGTTTGACAATGTTAATACTTTTCACATGTTTTTATTTGCTAGTAACCCTTTACCAAACATCACTTGAAGCAATGCCATAGCCTTCATAAGGTGTATGGGGTTTTCCTTTGTTATGTCAAACTGTAATTATTTTTAGATGGGTAAGATTATGTTTACACTAAGTAAACACAAATAAAAAGCAATTGTTTTACCACATTTTTCAGTGTTATTTTTGCCCTACAACCGCCTATGCATATAATTACATAAGAGAAATGTTGCAAGAAGTTGTTTTTGGCACAAAACAAACAATAACGTCACATATCTGATATTTAAAAAGCATTGGGCTGAAAAAACTCCACTTAGTTTACATTCAATTTGGTGCTGGTGCTTAATTCAAAACCATGTTCTAGATATTATAATATGTGGTGGATCTAAAAGCTAGGTTACTATGAAAGTATTTTGTAAATTTAATAGCCAAATGATAGTTAATTTTTACAGTGTGGCTATGGACATTACCACAAAGTTAATATCCTTTATAAATTAAAAATATATTTAAATAATTAAAGGGAAAAAACTAGGTTTGAAGGAGTGGTCCCATTTTTATATAAAACACTATAATGTTTATTTTAAAACAAAACAGTTTTTGTCTTTGGTAATTTTTACAATATTTACACAACACAAACCATTGCACTTCAAAAAAAATGTGTAAACTAATGTGAAATTTCTTTACTCTAGGATACATACATTGTTTAAAACAAAACTTACTTAAATTTCACCAAGTTCAAGCACTGATTATAGACAACTACTGGTTTCTTTTTAATAGTCAATCATACGATTGAAGTTAACATAGCTGCCTTGACTAGGGGCGAGGAATTGCTCCCCTCAAGGTCATGGGTCATAGGTTCAAAAATGTCGTATTTGCTGCAAAAACCTTCTACTTTTGCATTTCTGTATTTTAATATAAATGGATGGAGGACAAGATTGGACACTGCGGAATCTGGTATTCACAACGAGCCATAATGGGCAGGTTAAGAGTCAATTGTTACTTTAGTATAAAAATAAGTTAATTAGTTAATGAAGGATTTTTATCTACAACACTTTTTTGCACGAAGATAAATCTCAAGTGGATCTTTGTGAAGTCTGTAATTTAAAAGTAAATGTGGCTAAAACAAAATCTTGAATGGAAAACCATTCCGATTCCCTTTCTACATTGCAGAAATACAGTTTACTTTCAAATTTTCGTACACTTAGTCAGTCTTTAAACCTAAACCTTACGTTTTTGTACACGTTTTTCCTAGTATATTACCACTAAAATCCAGGTGGTAATATTCTACCTCAGGTGGTAACCCTGAACTTTCCCTTGGTTCTGCCATCACCACTCAGGCTTCACAATGATCGACACATGGTCTTTTATTTGTTCAACACAAAACATTTTTAACTCTCGTGTTCCTTTCTGCTTGTACAAAACATTAATTCAGAGTGCTGGTATTGTACAAGTTTGAATATTAATTGTGAAAGTAGTTAAAACTTCACTTAACATATACTACCTCGTGGATATTCATTTCACTTGAGTTCACATTAACCAAAATCCTCCAACCAAAACAACCTTCAAATAAAATCTTATCAACAATACTTAACATGATAACATAACAAGATCTTGTCATGAATTATTCAAAAGGTACATTTAGTTTGTGTTTGCCTGTTCAATCGATATTCTCCACTGTTGTTGTTGTTACAATTCCTTCTGCCTTGAGTCGACTGAGCATCGGCCTGTAAATGTGAGGAGCCAGAGGGTACACCATACCGTGCTCTTGAATTTCTCCTGCAATATTAAACAACTTTTATTAAATTAATGATTACAGTGGATAAACATAATTTTATTGCAAGAACATTGAACTTGTCATGAATGCAAATCATATAGAATTTTTGATGAATAAATGAGTTACAAATAAGAAATATTTGGAATTTTTTTGTATCGACTAAATTTCCAAAGAACCAGCTGCTGTATGGATTTAAATCAAAGGAAATTTATGAGATCATTAAATAAATGTTTGATTTTCATTGGATTTGAGATAGTTGAGGTTCTTGAAAAAGTGCCTTGAAAAAGTTTTGAAGATCAAAATCTTCTTGTTCAAAAATAAACATGACTTATCTACTAATTTTTATTGATCAACATTATTTGGTTCAATACAAACGGTTTAAGATGTGTCAGTCATCAAGAATGCCATTTAAATATTTTTAGTCAACTCAAAACTACGGGTTTGTGGTTTTTTGATTGGCTCTGTTGTTTACCTTTTTTCAGACATGATGAAGGGTCCCTGTGTTCGGAAATTACAATACTCTCACACCGAGGAGCAACAGTTCTGCTCAGAAAGAGGCAAAAAGGAACAGTTGAAGTTTATTCAGGAATAAAAAATGCAATCATACAATATGAAAAGAAAGTGAGTTCATGGAAAAAGTTCCCCACAATATGAAATTATAGTGTATGACAGAGTGACAGATAATATTATGACTGAAAAAGCATACAAATCCGTACCATCGAGCACCATCTTGGCAGCAATTGCAGCGGGCAGTCCTACGGTGCGTGCCATGGCCGTTGTGCCGCGGCCGTCGCCATACTCCACCATGGAGATGTCCCGTCGCTCCCTCTGTCCGCCGCTCCAGGCGATGTCCAGCACGTGGCGTAGAATCACGACGTCTCGCTCGTGCTCACCTGTGGAAAAATGTTCAGTGGCATTAATCTAAGGGTACTGAATAAACCAAAGTACATTCTGATAAATTTGTTAATGGGAAACATTCTGATAGATTTGTAAACAGGACATTATGCTATGGTACCAGCTTTACAAGTGCCTTTATTTTCTGGTTGCTCGGTAAGAAGTTAAGAAGAACAAAAGAAAACAGGGGGCCTAATCAGAATATACCAATGTGTATAATCTGAATCTGTTATTTTTTTTTTTTTCTGGAAGTGTAGAATAATGATGTTGAAGTTGAAAGTAAAGAATTAACTGTTTCCCTGGAATACAGAGAATCATTCATGAAATTGTGTGTACATAACATGCTCAACCCTTCAAATGTTTACTATGATTTTATTTTTCTATATTTTATGTGGTAATTTGATCAAAACTAAAATCAATATAAATAAAATGAGCGCTTTGTGAAACAAAATGGAATGTAGCAAAAATAAGGCTTCTTACAGGTATTTGGTGGTTGGTAATGCATTGACAAACAACATAGGTATCTTCTTACACATAAAACATACAACATTAAACGTGGATCCAACACAAACTGCCTCAATGTTACACATAAAAAAACATTACACCTCTTGACCTCTTCAGGAACCTTTCATAGGCACTTACAATGTTAGGTATGCATAGTCGCTCCGACCCGTCTTAAATATTTTTTGTTAACGCAAAACGTTGGAACAATTGGTGTTGGATTGAAGTTTAGAGTTGTGTGTTTTATGTGTAGGAAGATTTACCAAAGGATCTGCATGTCACTTCATAAAGGTGGGTGTTGTCTAATCATTTGGAAAAAATAATAGGTTTATTCTTATTCTTACCAAGGCTCAGTTTTCCGCTGAGGTAGTGAGACAGACTGTCAAGAGGGTTGCCACACTTGACCACTGGAACATCATCCATTACGCCTAGCAGCTCCACGGCTCTCAGCTGGGACTCCCCCACACGCTCGCCAACCTAGCAGAATCAAAAAACAATAACAATCTAAAATATTTCCAGATACAAAATATGTTTAATCTGCTGGACTTTTGCCTTTTGGCAAACCACAAACATTATCGCGTCACAATTATCCTTCACTCATCTGTCATTCATACTTGGCTTAAAATACCTACCTGGGTAGGTCGCCATTTCAACTAATGTATCTAATGTATTATTATAATACTTTCTTTTTCTCTCTGCATGGTGCAGAGGAAAAATATAAGTAATAAATACATTAATGTAAACAGCTATTGTTTAGCATTAAGTGCAATAACAAGTTAAATACTAAATTACATATTAAAGAGAAATATTTTTTGGCAATTAGTCTTATTGAGTGATGACAAAATACACAAAACTATAACAAAATAAACAAATAAATCCAGGAAATTAGTCTCTAACAAAATACTATAAAATTAAGTTATATAATTACAAAAGTCTTCCTATCGATGATAAAATTACATTCATTCTTTTATCATATCTGCTTCAAATGAAGCTATTAAATTGGTAGCTTGGAAAAAGTAATATGAAAGAAACAATCCAGACCTCTGGCAAAATTCCTTGACAGGGAGTAATAAAAGGGATTTTGCTACTTTTATACATGTAAAAATAGCAAGTAAGCATAGTAAAATATATCTTAATCGATTACCCTGCTTTTGAGGTTTTCATAGAAGATATCTGCATGCGAAAGTCCCAGAAGAGTGCACATCAATTCTCTCTGAAAAATAACATATTGATATTTTTTTCGAAAAATTTAGTTATACGAGCATAAGAAACATGAGAGTAAATACCTAGTAGTAACCCTTACCATTTGCTAAATCAAAAACTGTGTTATTTTTATCTTATATTTCATTCATGTTACAAAACTGATTGCTATAAAAACAGATCGTTTTTTAAGTTTAGTTTGTTCATTTGGATTTTAATGACAAGGAACTATATCTTGACAACTAACATGATTGCATGATCTTTAATGCAATCATTGCTTAGTGAAATTTGACCCCTCAGTTATCTGTCACAATTCTTATTGAGTTGAACGTACCCATGTGATGTCGGGGCCGTCAGGGTGCAGGGCTGGGTGAGGCGTCAGGTCAATCAGACCCACAAGTTTCAGGGACTCCATTGTTTTCAGGAAACCTGAATTGTTTTATAGTAATTAGTACAAATTCAAAGAAGTTCTCTGTTTGAAATTCATTGTTGGTGAGGGTGATTTTATATTTTGATTTTGAGTTTTGCGGACATTTGTCACCACTGATTAGTAAAAAATGGTTACTAATCTTGTTATGTTCTAGGTTCTTTTTTTCACCTGAAGACGGAATCAGCTTCCAGATCCCGAAAAGTCGCGAAACTTGTTTTTTACTAATCAAAGATGGCAAATGTCTGCAAAAATCAAAATTAAAATACAAAGAAGTAGGCCTATCATGAAATAAGTTATTGTGACAGTTGAAAGTATTTTGTATTTTAATTTTTGAATTGATAGCCTCCGGCTTTCTGCTACCGACTAAACTAAACACCTTCGTATAACCATTTATAATACTCTTTTTGGACACTCCACATTGATAAATTTATCAAAAAACTCTACAGCAGCATATACATTATTAGGAGAATGAACCAAATAAGTGATTTTCAAACAGCAAGAACTGCCTATTATGCTCTGTTTGAATCACACTTAAGGGTTAGTGGCCTGGGGCGGAACAACAGTCAAGAATATGCAGAATTTACAACTTTTATTCCACTAATTCAGAATTTTCACTAATATGAAACTACCTTGCTTTGATATCTGGTGGGCTATTGTACTTTAATGTCAAGAACTCTAAATCTGTTTCATCATGTGGGCTATTGTTCTTTAATTTCAAGAACTCTAAATCTGTTTCATCATGTAAGTGTATTTCCTTTCACTGAAACTAATATGGAAGATATTCTCTACCTGTGTTGAGGCTGGTCTGCCTGACCCCCTTTAATTAAGTTATTACAGTACAACTCGGATTATCCGGACCCACATTATCCGGATCCTGGATTATCTGGACTGGTCCATCCGAGAAATTCAAAAATTAAAATCATGACAAAAACAAGATTTTAGTGAGTTTACGGGTGAAAAGTACGGGTGAGTTTACAGGTTTTAAAAGTAAAATGCAAATATAATACATTACCATACGCATTTGGAATCACGATAGGAATCGCATTGCCTAAACAGTACGTTACAGCATTTTTGTGAACGAAGTTTTCTGGGTTGCTACTTGGGGCGCTATCAGTAATCAACAAAGGCGTAGCCTACGACAATTTTGCGAGTTAGTTTATTGCTATCATTTGATACGTTAAGTTATTTCTTAAGAGGAGTTACTGTAATAGAGTTTGAGTTACTTTAAGTTTCATCGTGATATTTTAAGTTTGAGTTATGATTATTTAATCTTAATAAATTAAGTAATTTAATTTGGCGTTTTATTCCAAACCTAAACTGTAAGTACGGTAAAAGTTAACATTATATTTGTATGATTAATAATGAAGTTTAGGTCTTAAATTTGTTTAAAAATTAAACCCCTGTAAAATTTGAAAGATTAATATGCTGTACAGTCTTGATACGCAGCATCAATTTAGCAGGGGCTAAGGTACGCGATCTCTGTTTAGGTGATATTGTAATGACCTCGGATTATCCGGATTTTTTGTTATCCGGATTGGTGTTCCGCCACATTAATCCGGATAATCCGAGGTGTACTGTAGTTCATCTAAATCGTCACAAAATGGAGGAGTGACCTTTATTACCTCTGTAACGTAATGTGCCCCTGAACATCGTGTGGGACTCAGCTGCGATGCCGTACAGCTGAGAATACCGGAGACTGTCTCGGTTGGGATAGCCCTCCAGGGCGAAGCCCGGCAGGAAGTCCAGGTATTTGCCGCTCTTCAGCAGATCCCCTCCAGCAGCTACTTCGACCTCCTGAGAGGAAATGGCAAATATAAATAAATAAAATCAAACCACCAGTTATTTAAAAGTCGACCCTTTCTTGATAACATGGATTATTCAAAACTGATCCCCTCTTGCTGTGGCAGAAACCCGATATATTGATATATCCTAAATACAAAGAACTGTTTCTAGAGTTAAAACATCACCTCTTGTTGCATTAATTACATTAAAGGATCTCTTGGAATGTCAGTCATTGCTCTTCACTGCACTATATATGAGTTTAGTACATGACAACGCTGGTGCTAAATTTAAATTGTGCATGTCATTTTACCAATTTTAGGTCAAAAACTGAGAAAACAGCCGCTCAACCGTTGTGTTTATGGTTGAAATGGTCTGAGCCTTAAGGGATTTCATATAATAATTTCTATAAGAATAAGTTTATGGCAGAAGTGGAGTGTACATACTGTGCAGTGCCAAATTTTAGATCATATGACTGGGAGGCTGGCTATCAGAAGGTGCTATAGTAAGGTTTAAACTTAAAAGTTTAAGTTTTGTTATTTAAAACCTTCAAGTTTAGACAATTACAGTAAATTAAGCCACCCTTACTTAATTATAATAACAGAATCCACATTTTTACCTAGTTAGATAAATCTGACTTCCAACCTGAGTTTTAACCAACCTACCTTTGAGTTCTCCAGGTATTTGGCGTTGCCCAGAACGTTGAGCAGCACGCCGCGCGGGGACCAGGAGAACTTGTATCGCAGAGGGTTGTTGGAGTGCTCGGGGGCGGGGAGGCCACCGCAGTACGAGACATAAGCCTCCACCTTGCCCCCCGCTTGGTGCACCTCGTCTATACACTCCATCGCAAGGAGGTGGTCAATGCCGGGGTCAAGACCCACCTCGTTGACTACGGTCACTCCTGCCTCCACTGCCCTATGATGCAGAGTGTCATTGACATGAATATTGTGTACTTGGATTTTACTTTGTAAGTTGTATATTTAAGAAAGTATAAGTGAAAAACTTATAAATATAGGTTTTTAGTCCTAATTTTTAAACTAAATTTTTTTTTAAGCAGTTGAAGTTTTGTAAAGTCCAACAGCATGTTAGACAACACTTTCGAACATTGTTTCTTTTAGTATTTATGTAACAGTACATTTTTTGTTTTGTTATGCTTATTTGATGTAATTTTTATTTTACACCTCGTTTTACTGCAAGGGCTTATGTTGAATTATTGTATAACAGAGCATAGATTTAATAGTTTTTAAGAGGTGTAAGATTATGGAGGGATCCAAGCCCTCTGATTTGTTTTCCTTTTTCTTTATCTTCAAAGTACCTATTTTGTAATACGTGATGATTAGTTCAAATTGCTGAAAAGTAATTTTTTAACAAACTTTCCTCAATTAGTTCAGAGGAAATCTCCCCAGGTACACAAACGCATAATACCGATAACTTCTCACAGCTTTGTAAAATACTTAACAACAAAACACACTACAACATCAGCCATACTTGTCATGCATCCTCATCATCTCCAGCGTGCAGTAGCTGGCCGTGACCATGTGTGTGCGGTGCGCGATGCAGGCCTCGGCCACCAGGTGGTGCAGTTGGAACGGCAGCAGGGAGACGACGAGGTCTGCCCCCTCCACCAGCTGTCGCACGTGGTCGGGCCTTCGCACGACGTCTACGAGCACCGGCTCCACCCGCTCGAACTGGCCCGCCACTGTCGACACTTCCTCCTGCACCGACGAGCCTGGTGGGGACAGGTAGGGTTAGGTGTGTGTAAGGTCTGCCCCTCTACCAGCTGTCACATGTGGCCCCTCCACCAGCTGTCGGGGACGTTAGAGTTAGGTATTTGAAGGAGGCAAATAATTAAAACTGCAGTAAAACTTTTATTACCACACTTGTCAAAATCATGTGTTTAAAAAAAAAAAGTGTTTTAAAAAAAATCAATTACTTTTTCCTTCATAACTGGTTCATTTCCCAGCATTCCTATCCTGAGATATAACTGCTCTAATGCTTGCAGAAAACCTTATGAACAATCAAAATTTAGGGACCCTTGTCAAAATAAATAATTATGTTTTCACAAAGTGTTCCTTGGGTAATTATGTTTTCCTACAGTTTTACTTACATCGGCAATCCTTATGAATACAGAAGTAAAAATATAGATTTACTAGCAGTTGCCCGTGGCTTCGCTCACGATAAAAATTACACCTGATCTTACTTCTTCTCTTTGAACAAATTTTAGTATTTATGTACAGCTAATTGCAATTCAGTATTTGAATGTTTTCATCCTTATAAAATGTAAACAATGAAGCTAAAAAATGTGCCTTATAAATGTGTTCACAGGGCGTAGCCAAGGGGGGATTTTAAGGAAGTGAATAGGCCTATGTCCTTTCCTGATATAGTGGCTCTAATCCTACAAAATTTCAGCTCAGTTGGTCCAGTATTTTTCACGTGGTTGAAAGACAGATATTAACACAAACATCCATACTTTCACATTTATAGTAAGAGTAAGAAGTAAGATACCACATCAACCCTTATCTATACATCATTCATCATATGTTTCTTTTGTAGGTACGTCTATATGTTAAGTGTCAGTAAAGAACACAATTTTAATTTCAAACAGTTATAATTAAGTTATATGGATAACGAAAAACTAATGTCAACCATTTGAATTCCTCAAAACTGAAAGTAAACGAAGGTCCCATGGAAAAGAGACACCCCAATGCTTGTTTTCTGAGATCCTTTCATAAAGGGAGATTGAGTGAAAAACTTCACAATTGGGTCATTTATTGAAAGTTAAGTATGAAAAAACTTATATTGGCAATCAAAAGTATTAGATGGCTCGTTTTACTCTTTTAATTTTCCTAAACAATATTTGTTGTCCTAAATTACAAAAATGTCTGTAATTAATGCAATACTTTATTAGTTTATAAGTTTTCAGTAAACAAGACTGAGGAGAAATGTTTGGTCTGCTTATAAACTTGAAAAACGGATAAGAAAGTAGTAGATCAATAGTAACAAAATCTGTGGGATCAATTTGTTTTTTAATACTTTCAGTGAATTTCTCCCATAGGAAGTGGGCGGCATGGTGAGACTTAAGCCCGGGACCATGTTATTTTTCGTTTTGAGGGCCCTAAAGCCCAAAAACACTGTTCCATTTTCGTGTGTGTGTGTGTGTGTGTGTGTGTGTGTGTGTGTGTGTGCGTGTGCGTGTGCGTGTGTGTGTGCGTGTGCGTGTGCGTGTGTGCGTGTGCGTGTGCGTGTGCGTGTGCGTGTGCGTGTGCGTGTGTGTGTGCGTGTGCGTGTGCGTGTGCGTGTGTGTGTGTGTGTAGGCACAATAACTCTCATAAAAAAAGTCTGTTCTTGATGAAATTTAGAACAAACATTTAAAGCGATATTCATGACTTAAAGTTCGAAACCACTAAGATCGGTACACTATGAGAAAAATTTTTTGCTAAATAAAATTTATTTTCATGATTAACATATTTTATTGATCTTATGCAAATTTGATGATCAGAATTGAATTTAGCTTAACAAAGTAAACAAGACAGTATTTTGAATCATTACTCTGTATCAATCGTTTACTGAGATATTGGGTCTGCTAACGTTGTTTTTTATTTCTTTCTGAAGGGACAAAAACTATACAATTCCGGAATACACCAGAATTTTTCATTAAATTTCCCTCAAAATGGAATTTTCAAATTAAAATACAAACCATATGATCTGATCATGTGATTGCTTGTTTTTTTTTTATTCCTCGGATCTGAGTAGATTTATAATATGTTTGCTGGCATTTAAGTATACGTTTATCAAAAATTATTAAAATTATTAAAAATTATTAATAATTATTCAGAAATAAGCTTATAAATGATAAAATTTACTTTATTTAGAGTAATATTTACACCAAATTTTCAAAACAACAACTTCCCTAACATACGTAGAATATGCCCACAAATAAAAAAATTAATCCTTTAGAAATTTAATGAGTATGCAAGTTTGCTGCCACGGGTGTATTTAAATTATTAGATATATCATATGTTTGGATTTAATGTTTTCCTGTGATTATTTTATCTGAATTTATTTTAATTGATTTGAGATCATTGATTGTATGTTTGCTTACATTTACATACTACAACATGAACACTTTTATAAAAAATATTAGACTAACAATTATAAGAATAACAAAAAGTGTATTACTGTAGTAGAAACCGATGTGATTCCCATGATCATTTCCCATATATCTAGCTCTTGAATTATTATGAAATATACGTTCTGCATTATTTACATAAAATGTTCAAAACATTATTTCCCTCACATTTGAATTAAATAAGCTCCCATGTAAAAAATAATTCTTTAGAAATTCGCTGAGTATGCAGGTTTGTTGCTATGGGGTATTTTATTTTGTATGTCTGCTAATTACCTAATGTTATGTGCAAGTTCTCGTCTCGGTTCAGGTACTTGACTAGAGGGGAACTCACTCTTCCTGCCCCCAGGACTAAAACCTTCTTAGTCGAACCATCTGCATCTGGCATTTTGTGGCGGCTTCGTCTGGAATATCAATGAACAAATAACAAACATTATACTATTTCAATGTAAAAGGTATTAATTATTCTATTTAGAGGGGTACATTAATTCTGTATTTAATTAAACTTAACGAGTGGCTTGAAGGGGCTAATAGCCCCTAATATGGGAAAATGCAAACAGTCCTTATTTATTATAGTACAAAATTCCTTCATAGCAAACTGGCTTTTTGCTGCCAGACGTTAATATCAAGCACATGGTTTCCAATCAAGTATCAGCATCACATGTTTTATGAATAAATAAATAAATCAAATTTTATTTTAGCTTGCATAGAGTAACTATATACATTATATACATGTGGTATTATTATAGATGATGGTTTACATTGAAGTTATTGAACTACATTCAAAGAAATCACTGACACTGTAAAAAGGATTATTGATCAACCAGTTATACAATTTTATCTTAAATAAATTCAGAGGAATATCTTTTATGTGTAATGGTAGCTTATTGAAAAGTTTCTGTCCAATTACTTCATAGCTATTTTTAGATTTTGATAGTCTATGGAATGGAATGTCAATCTGTTTATTGCTTCTGGTGTTATAATTATGTACATATTTTCTAATTTGATAATTTGGTAACTTATTTTTTGTGAAAATGAGTACATTATAGATGTATATATTGATTACTGTCATTATTTTATGTTCAATAAAAAGTGGCTTGCAATGTGCTTTAAAATCTGATCCTGTCATTACTCTAATTGCCTTCTTTTGTAGTAACAAAATATCTTTAACATGACAGGAGTTTCCCCACAGTAAAATACCATACATTAAAATACTTTGAAAGAAGGAAAAATAGGCTGTCCTTACATAATCATCAGGAACACAATCTACCAACTGCCTCAACAAATAAATCACTCTAGATAGCTTTCCGCTAATGTAATTTATATGGTGTTCCCAAGTTAATTTTGAATCTATGAAAATACCCAGAAATATGACACTTATACTTATATTATCCAATAGTAACCCCTCCCTCAAGCTAAAATACATATTTTGAGTTTTATTTTCATTGAGAAGAAATCCGTTTGCTCTAAACCACAAGGAAGCTTCTGATAGTGTTTGATTGGTTATATCTTTCAGCGCATCAATATCCTGGTTAACATTCATAAAAGTTGTATCATCTGCATACATTATTGTGGAAGAGCCTATATGAGAAGGAAGATCATTAATCATTATTAGGAATAGAACACATGTATGTAAACAAGTGTATGTAACAAATGTATGTAAACAAAGCAGATGTTTTTGTATCCCAATGCTTTTTAAATGGTAAATATTTTACGTTATTTCTAGTTTTCTGGTGAATTTCAAGCGCTTTCAGTATTTTTCCCGCCATCACGGAATAGAGACCTTTAATTTGAGCCCCCTCCCATCATTCTACGACTTGTCAGACGCCCACAACTTTGCCGCAAAGAATCGCCTTACGAAATTAAATATATGATTTATCTTAATTTTGTTGTTTCCTTGTTTTGAAACTAACTACTTCCAACTTCTTTTGTATGATTTAAGCCTTACCTTCAAAGTCTTCAATGTTTTGTGAAACTTATGAGAATATTTGTAGTAGATTGAACTTTGTAGGTTGCTTGCAGGCAACCACAAGCTACCGTCAAAGGTCCACAGCTTTACCAACGAACAAAAATTATAAAAAGAACAAAGAACCTTATACCTTATGTATGAACATTTTCAGAAAATTGAAAATTCTATTGCTATGAGAAAATTAGATAAGCAATTTTATTCATTGTTGTATTTAAAAAAATGTCAACCTTTCAATTATTGTTTTCAAAGAATTATTTTGGTATCCTAGAGATATGGTCTCAGGATTTTTTCCAAATCCTGAAGCGATTTGATTTTTGTACAGTTTAGTTTTAGTTTTTTTTATTAATTGTTTGATTCAAAAGATTTCTGTGGAAGGAAATAAACTGATGTTGATCAATCATTGAGACCTCAGCTTGCATGTTTCTTAACATTTGTTGGACAGTTTTAACTTATTTTGACTTTTGTAAAAAGTATTGGTCATAAGAAATTATTCTACATGATATAATACCTATATACTTACTTTGATTCCAATCTCAACTCTTGTATGTATTCAAACTTCGGAGTTAGTTTACCATTACTTGCAATGATAGCCTGGAAAAAATCATGCAAATTGATTAAAATGTATGAATTAAATTTTGAACAAATAAATATTGCCATTTCATTTGACAGTCATAATGTCTCGTACATAATAATAATTATTATCATCCCCAAGTATCATGATCATGACATACTACTAGGTTTTAAAAAAAATTTTATCAATAAGTAAGCAAGTTTTCTCTCACAGTCAGTCTCTTTGTCACCAGTTTATTATAGTTATCAAACTTCTTTTAATTTAGCTAATTAATTGCTTTTGATGTCTGGCCAGTTGCCAGTTAATTTTTTTTTTAACAACAATAATCACATTTACAATTAAATTATATCACTTTCATTCTACTGATGAATTTTTATAAAATACAGCTTTAACATACACCAAGAATAACTCACATTAGCAACAACAGAGTCAAAGTTATGGCTCTCCAGTGGTTTAGTGGCATCGGACTGAAGTATGTCTATGGCGTAAGGCATCACAAGGTCACCGAAAAAATCAGTTGATTCTCTCGGAAGCTGGGTCGGCATGTTATCTATGGAGCACACTAGCAGCCCGGCACCCTTGAAACTGTTAAACAAATAGTAGTTAATTAATCAGTGTAATGTGTTATTCATTTTTAATTTTGTTATATTTAATTTTAAGTTAAACATAATCTATAAAGTTCAAAATAAGTAATCAACATAATCAGTGAGTAAGTAACCCTAAAATCCCTATAAAACAGTAGAACGAAATAAAGTCCCAACACAATCTTGAACAGACAAATTTTAATTAAATTGTTTAGTTTTGATAAGAATAAAAATATAATATTCTCCTTAGAACATGTAAATACATTAATAAATACTGAATTTTACTCTAATTTCATGCTGATTAAAAGTAGTCCTAGTAGTCCTACTTCTCTCAAACATGAATCTAAATTTCCAAATCATACATGTAATAATTAAACCCATGAAATAATAAAAAAATGTTTTAAACACACAAGTAAAAAATATAATCCATTTGATATATTTTTATATGCAAAAGGCTACTATTTTTTGAAGGAGTTTAATAAGTGGAACTCAATAATAAATACCCCTAAACCCAAAAATATGATTTAAGGAAAGCTCTTCACAAAATTAACATTTGTGGAATCAAATAAAGATGAAAATGTTATGGACTGTTTGAACTCTTTCCCACCCACAGGCCAAGGCCCATGTGGAGAACCATATTTCAAGTAATTTTGTATTGATTTTATGTACAAGCTGCTGTTTGTGAAATAAACAAATTTTCATTTCATTTCAAAATAGAAAGAATAGGTGGTCCTGGTCCAATAATTAGTGATTTGTCTTTTGACGTATTCATGTCTACTTCCAACTGTGATTTCTAAACTAAAACACTATTGGAGTTAAAGCAATTTGATGACGTATCTACGTCTACATTAGCTGGTCAGTGATGACGTTTGAAAAGGAACCACCTGGTTTTGGTCTGTTCATCTTGGAATCGAATATTGTGAGACTTTACATAACTGAATCTTATTAGATATTGCAATTATTTGAACAAATTCTAATCAAGGTAAATCGTAGAAAAGCTGCTATATCTGTATATACTAATCTGTATACACAAAAATTGTGATGTAAACTTGTAAACATTTTATAATACTATTTTTCATTCCTAACACACACTCAAGTGCCACTACTCATACCTCTTGTACTCCTTGTTGCGGTCAGCATCATAGAGGCAGAATGGCGTGTCGATGGTGGTGCACTCGTTCATGAACTCGATGCTGCCGCCGGGGTCTGCGCTGATGTCGCAGATGGCGAGCGTACGGTGAGGCAGGGCCGGCGCGCCCTCGCTCACGGGCAGCCACGGGGGCTGTGTCGAGGCTAGCAGGTTCTTGGCGTCGGGCAGGGTCAGCAGCTTGGGAGATCCGACTGCCCAGTAGATACCGTTCACTATGACTGAGGCCCACGGGGCGATCTGGAATGGAAAAGTTTTACGAGTATATGTCATAAAATTCCAGAGTAAATTGTTGTTTAACATCTTAAAATAAAACCCACTTCTTCAAATTAGCTATTCCCAGTTAAACCTATTCTAAAACTTGTCCAGAGACACCAACTATCAGTCTGTTATTTTATTCCTTTGTTAATCTTCTCCTATCCCCTCAACCAACCTCTGATAATTTTTTTATCTAGTCTATCAATCAAGAGTCACTTTACAATTTTCATGCCGTCAAGTTCACAGGAAGCTCACTATTGCTGCCTATCAAACCGAACTAATGAACCCCATGAAAGTGTAACCAACCATTGAAAGCCGAATAATTTCTAAACGACTTGGTGTAACTCTTCCTCTTCTGATCTGTGGCATTTTACAGTGGTGATGGAAAGTCTACATATGACTATAAAACCAACGCTTGAAACTTTACCGAAACTGTGTAGTTTAGGCAATTAATGTCATCCATGCTCTCACCTTCTTGCCGAAGGTGGACATGTAGAGTTCAGGGTGTTCGTTGAACTCCTGAGGGTCGTAGCCGCCGCCCTCCCTCCGCTGAAGGTGATCCCTGCGTCGCACCTGGCAGCCGTACACCTTGTTGGTGACTGTGGCACACAGAAGACATAATCAGAAGTCGCTCAATCAATCAATATATTCTTTATTCATCCAATACCTATACATAGTATACATAAATGGCGTCATTATTCTTAATAATAATCTAAAACTAAATAAAACTAATACAATACTGTACAAACTCATCAAGTTCCTGAAACATTGTTCACATCATTGGTCAAAAACTCATGAAAATTGTAAATTGTAGCATCAATGAGAAATAATTTTATGCTTTTCTTAAATAGTGTTGTATTTATTTGACTTTTATTGACAACAGCAAATGATTAAAAACTTGTATTCCAATATAAGTTGGTTTCTTTTTTTCAAATCTCTTGATGGTGTCTTTCTACTTGAAAATTATGCCTGTTCCTAGTATTATAATCATGGTTATTGCAATTCTTGGGTAATTTGCTTGTGCAATTGTTGATGTGAAGAACTGTTTTATAAATATAGAGGCTGTATACTGTCATTATTCCCAGTACCGAAAAATGATTCCTGCAATTTGCATCAAATTTAAGATTTAACATGGTTCTGATAGCTTCCTTATGGCAGTTGTGTATGACTGAAATACTGTAAACATGGATGTCTGACAGTTGGAAAACAGTAGATAAACGGACATGATTCCCTAAGGCCTTACTGAACAGAAATACGACAATATTAGAAGACCTCAGTTTATAATCTTTGTTAGTTAATACTGATGAAAATTCTTACCAAACAAGGTAGCTAAAAAGAATTTATCTGGCAAACATATTTTAAGTAATAAATTAAATTCTCTACGGATATGTTTGATTTTAAAATACTGTATTATATTATCTAGGAAAACGTGTGTTATCAAAAAATCACATCAAAGTCAACTTACCTCCATGTTCAGCTACTTTCTGTAGCATTGATGGCGGCACATACTCATGAGGCAATTCTTGGAAAATCTCCTGGGCCCCTTGGGAAACATTACCTGATCTGAAAATCATATTTTTATTTGAACTGGTAACATTTTACAAATATTCAAATAGTTAAAAATGTTTAATTCAACACCAAACTACAATCAATTGCCTCAGCACAACATTTTTTTTTGCAAATATAATTTGAACAATAAATTGACTTGAGCAGTTTGAGTCAGTTTTGGATGTTGCGAAAAAAAACACGACCTTTCTTATTTAAGTGTAAACAGCTAGCAAGCTTACCCGGGATGAATGGATGTGAATACAGACTTGCCTTTCTCTTGGCTCATGTAGATGTACACAAAACATAATCATAAAAAGTGGATTATTTTATTGTCACTGATCGTTAAATAAACTAATATGATTTTTCAATTATAGAGTCTTACCCAGTAAAAACAAAAATGAGAGGTCCAATGGATTTGGGCATCATACCAAGCGCAATTTCGTATCCTGCATCGCGGATTGCTTGTGTTGCCATAGAAGAGTTGCGGTAATTGTGAGCTGGTCCTATGTGCTGAAAAGTTGAAACATTTACTAAACAATGATCTATATAGTGCTAAATATTGTGAATAGTTTGCAGGAAGTTGAATCTAACATTCACACTTAGCTTAAAATACCTACAAAGGTCGCCATTTCATAAAAGTATCCAAGTATCAATAAGACATTGGCATAATAAGCTAGCAAAGATATTGCAGCATTAGATATTGCATCAAATATTGTACATCACTGAAGGACAATGACCTTTCTGAAGAATTCCCTTAACAATATGATGCAAAATTCAAATCCATATTGAAATTCTACAACTTTATTTTGCAAGGAGCCACAGAACTGCACTTTCAGGGTTTGGAACATAGATAATACACAAAGACAAGCCATTAAAAAGATGCCTGAAAAATGTATTTTTATTTAGATTTTTCAATTATGGAGAAACTGGCCATCGAACTTGTGCCCACCAAAACACATAAATAAGGGATGTGCAGTGCAGGTACTTCCTATTAAACGAGGGAGAGGTCCTTTGAATACTTTTTTGCATTTATCTAGAATAATACTTTAAGTCGAAAGTTGCAGATTAGCTTTATTTTCTTTCGGGGTTTAAAAAGTCATTTTTTTACTCAGCTTGTGTGTTTTTGATTGTTATTTCATAGATTCCTTGAGTTTCTATTCATATACCTCGTGATCTCCCCGTGACGATACCTTGAATGAAGTCCATAGTTGTCTTATAATATCTGCAAATTATATTTTTTAAATGCTATTTTGAAATTTTAATAGTTATTTCTACCATGAACGGCGTGTGGTGCCCCAGGGCCAGCAGTCTCAGTCCGAGGCCATGCAGGATGTTGACCATCCCAGCGACTCCCGCATACTTGCCGAACGCCACTATCCTGTGGCCGAGCTCATCCACTAACTTCTCATAATCTACCAAACGAATGTTCTGAAAAAAGAGTTTGGGTTTTTGTAAGTGGAAAATATTAAAAAATAATATGTCGAAATTAAATATTTTTGGTAAATTATTTTTATTTGCAGATGACACGCTCATTTTCCTTCAGGGAAAGGCTTGGCCTGAGGTGCAAGAAAAAGCAGAACATGATCTCATGGTTCTTAAAAAGTGGTTGGATCAAAATATTCTATCCCTAAATATATCAAAAACTAAATTTTTGCCAATTTCTATTAGTAAAATCACGGATTACAGTCTTCAAAATCTTAAAATTCATACTTGTAATAATTTTCAAAACGTTAACTGTTTTTGTGAAAATATTGATAAAGTCACTTCTTATAAATACTTGGGTGTAATTTTCGATTTTCGACTAAAATGGTCAAATCATATCCAGTTTCTTCGAAAGAAGGTCAGGAAATATATTTTTGCTTTTAGACAAATGAATGGAATTTTATCAAATGGGGAAATTAAATTGGCTTATTTTGCTTACATTCAGTCTTTGTTATCTTTTGGGATTGTAGCTTGGGGAGGTTGTCTGAGAAGTGTTCTTGAACCTCTCAATGTGGTGCAAAAATCAATTTTGAAAGTGGGATTTGGTAAAGGCAAACGATTCCCGACTGACGCTCTATTTCAGCAAACATCCGTTCTTTCCATCCGGCAACTTTATATTAAACATATTCTAATTAACATATATAAGAACTTTAATAGCATTTTTCAAGAAATTTCGCACTCGCACGATACACGGTATTCGTCTAGAGTCAGAATTGCTACTTTGCAACTGAACTATACTTTTTCCTCGACCAATTCTTTTTATATCTCTCACATTATTTATCGTAGTATTTGTACATATTTTCCAGAATTAAATTTATTTGATTCGCCCTCTCTTAACATTTTTAAAATTCGCGTAAAAAAATGGTTACTTAATTTAAGCATTGACGAAGCGGGCCGAATTATCACGGCAGTTTACCTGCGTGCCAGACCCGACCCATGACTTGACTTGACGTGAACTTTGACCACCCTCCGGCCGGTCGGCGGCGCTCCGCTCGTCCCAGCCACTCGATTTTCCTGTAATTTGTCTCCAACCTGGCACAAGCTGAAATCTATTTCTTCCAACACAAATCATGCTCCATTATTCATTCTTTTATTTATTATTTTTTATTATTCATTTTTTTCCTTCACTTATTAAAAAAATT
The DNA here is from genome assembly GCA_035578135.1 of Flexamia atlantica. Classification (NCBI taxonomy): domain Eukaryota; kingdom Metazoa; phylum Arthropoda; class Insecta; order Hemiptera; family Cicadellidae; genus Flexamia; species Flexamia atlantica. Next base: position 37,830,909 of record JAQJVK010000008.1, on the reverse strand, counting down.
AATTATCTAAATACCCCTAAATTTATATATAGGGGTTTTATATATATAATTAACTGTTATTTTCCAAATTAACTGGTCATAAATTATTATTTTTGTAAATGCAACGCAGCAGACGCACAGGCTTTAGTCTATGTCTGCTGATTCCTTATACCAATTCCTTTTTTCTTTTAACAGCATTTACTCATGTAATTCTATAATTTACTTTTATCTATAATTTACTTTTATTTATATTTATAAATTATTATAGTTTTATTTTATTTAAGTTCTCAATGTAAAAAGCTGTACAATTTATTGGAATAAACAATTCATTCATTCATTCATTCATTGTTTCTGTTGGTTAATCACAATTAAGTGTTTAATTCACAATTGTTGTCTGAGAATTTGATTTTACAGGAAACTTGCACCATGTCCTCTATGCTCCGACACAAATGAGCCAGTCTGGCTACAACACAAATGAGACGCTATCAAAATTAAACTTCAATTCCACTTTTAATCAAGATTTACAAATCACAAAACTCAAGTTACCTTTTCTAGGATTGCATCAAGCAGAGGCATGTTTGACTCTTGAGCCTTGATTGTGTGTGAAAACATGCAGTATGTCTTGTTGGGGATTAACAAATCTGCTGGGACTTGCTTCACTCCGAATATCACAGAGGCTTCTGATATGTCTTCTTGAGGTATGGCTCCTGCATTTATATATGACTGAAACATAATGAACTTATTGTTAATAGGTTTTTTTATTTCAATTAAATCCATAAACATCATCTGTTTTAAAATCATCCAGAAAAAATTTGTTTTTTCTTCCAAAATCCCTTTTAGCGAATTTCCTTAAAGGAATAAGCTATTACGGTAGTACTCATGGTAAGACCTAAGTCCCAGACCATGTTAACTTTTCATTTTGGGGTCCCCAGAAGCAAAAAACACCATTCGTTCGAATTTTTACATATATCTATATATATATATATATCTATATATATATATATATATATCTATATATATATATGTCTGTTAACACGATAGCGGCCGTAAATATGGTCCGATCTTAATGAAATTTGGTACAGACGTGTAAAGTGGTAATCACTCGGACGAGTTCGTGAACCAGCCCAATCGGGCCACCGGAAGGGGGGGTAAAGGGGGATAAACCCCCCAAAAATAGGTTTTTTGAGTTTTTCACATAGAAAAATAAAATTTATCGAATTTTTGTGGGCACCATTGAATTCAGCTCAAAAAAACAAACAATTTAGTATTTTGAATTACTGCTCTATGTCCATTGGTTACCGAGATATTGAAAGTGGTAAACACAGTACGTTGTCTCAATGTTAACCTTATGGGAAATAAGTAAAATTCTATATTTCGCTTATTTCTCAACATATCTTGATAAAACTTGGTAAATGGCTTCTTCTAGTTCAGATCTACTAAATATTGAATTAAAACCAACCAGTTTAAACATACCTGTAGCAGCAAACCTGCATACTCATTCCCCATGTTATTCTTATGGAGCTTACAAAAACATGTCAAATCTCGCTATGTTGGATTGAAATATGTTGTTTTGCACTTGAAATTCGCTGAGTATGCAGGTCTGCTGCAACGGGGGTATTTATTGCTTACTACCTTTAAAAACTGATTTCATATCACAAAGAGAAAACTGGAGCATCACAGCAGTCCAGAGGGTAATCACTAAACATTCAGTAGGTACAGAATCAATAAATTTTGACTTTTGGTGCAGCTGTCAATAAAATTGAATAAAATATTCATATAAACTTCAAGAACCAAAAGCAGTAAAACAAACCCAACTATAAACCTCTTAACAGTAAACAATATTTTACTCGATATTTTTTAAATAAAATTAGAACAATTAGGCCTAATTTTGTGGTTTGAAATAATACAAAGATCTGAATACAAACATTACCTGTATCGGGTAGGCGCGCCGGTTGGAGGGCTGGATGATCACCTTGACACCGGCACGTACCAGTTTCTGGACGTTACTCGGTGCAAGCGGTGCTCGGCGCTCCCACACACTCTGGTCCTCGCGCCGAATAGCCATCACCTTGCCCTTCAGTGGCTGTGGAGAAGAACACCGATATTTTATTGTTGTCAGTTGAATGTTTAAGCCAGATGACAATGTTCGGTGGTAGAAACAAGGTATGGGGTCGTCCCTAAATTACGTAGTGGTTTATTAATTGGCCTTTTCAGACCCCCTCCCCTTCCCCCTATATGATAGTGACACTTATCTCCTTAAAAAAAATTATGGAAGGCTGCACTATCACCGAGTCATTTTTTTTTACCAATTAGCATGTTTATTTATTTTTTATAGAAATATTGTTCAGACTTTGTTCCATTCGCTTTCTGATAAAGAAAAAATATGATTATAACTTTACAATCTTAAAAAAACCTTGTATTTCAAGTTAAAGGGGAAGCAGACATGTAGGAGTTTTGGTCACGAGGAACCGATTGGAACTGGTCACAATAAGCTGATTGATGGATTTAGTTTCTTTATTTTATCCAAGCAAAGCTCGGTCTCCTGGTATTTAAAATGAAAATATTAAATTGTGTCAAATTAATAATCCAATAAGAAGAAGTACCTGGTGGACTCTTGCTCAGTATTTTATATTTACCAGTTCATCAAAATAAATATACAAATATTTGATATTATTTATAACTGATTCTTTTTTATTACTCCATGCTATCTTTATCCCACACAGTATTTTTCCTAGATGGCTGAAATTTCAAACAGCTGTTATGATTACTTTATTCATTTACACTTTCCTTGTTTATTTCATTGCTATCACGACAACTCATAAGAACAATGTTAAAATTTTACAACTTTAAAATTGATTTTATTACGTTATTAGATTTTCTCTGGCCAGGTAATCTGCATAGAACATGTTTGTGGGTCACAAATTACTAATTCCAGACTTTGAAGAAAATCCTTGGATCCGTTTTTAAGATAATTGTGCAAACAAGCAAGCACGCATGATATGATAACATTCCTCATATATGAGTATAGGATTTGGAACAATAGCCCTCAAATATGCAAAAGCTTATGTGATGCATCCAAATCATTATTTTGTCAATTTAAGAAAAATTCAACAGCCTAAATAACCTAATAATTTCATATGTATGCAAAACAAGGAATTTAGCCTAGTGAAAAATGAATACCCCCCGTTGCAGCAGACCTGCATACTCAGCGAATTTCAGATGCAACACAACAAACGGTATTTCAATCCAACTTAGCCAGATTTTACATGTTTTGTAATCTCCATAAGAATAACATGGGGAATGATTATGCAGGTTTGCTGCAACAGGTATGTTAAAACTGGTTGGTTTTAATTCATTATTTAGTAGATCTTAACTAGAAGAAGCCATATACCAAGTTTTGTCAAGAAATGTTGAAAAATAAGTAAGATATAGAATTTTTTTATTTCCCATAAGGATAACATGAGGAATGATTATGCAGGTTTGCTGCCACAAAAATTGAAATTTCGGGGATTTTAGACCAAAATACATTAGATCTCATCTAGATAAAGCCACAAACCAAGTTTTATCCAGATATGTTGAGAAATAAGCGAGATATAGAATTTTACTTATTCCCCATAAGGTTAACATTGGGACAACGTACTGTGTTTACCACTTTCAATATCTCGGTAACCAATGGACATAGAGCAATGATTCAAGACACTAAATTGTTTGTTTTTTTGAGCTGAATTCAATGGTGCCAACAAAGATTCGATAAATTTTAATTTAATATGTAAAAAACTCAAAAAAACCCATTTTTGGGGTTGTTTATCCCCCTTTACCCCCCCTTCCGGTGGTCCGATGGGGCTGGTTCACGAACTCGTCCATTCGATTACCACTTTACATGTCTGTTCCAAATTTCATTAAGATCGGACCATATTTACGGCCGCTATCGTGCTGACAGACACACATATATATATATATATATAGATAGATAGATATATAAAAATTCGAACGAATGGTGTTTTTTGCTTCTGGTGGCCCTAAAACGAAAAGTTATCATGGTCTCGGGCTTAGGTCTTTCCATGAGACCTACAATAATAGCTTCTTCCCTATAGGGGAAATTCGCTAAAACCAAATAAATGTATTTATAGGTTCTCTAAAAAATGTATAAAAAACATAAGTAAAACTGTAATCCTATGAGGATAAAAGTTTTATGACAAAGAAGGTGCATTTTAATTACTTAATGAACTACTGTATTATTCAGAGTAAATAATGTATGTAATCTGTAAAGAAGAAACTGATTGAAATCCCTGAAATCTTTATTGATTCTAAATATTCTTGATTTAACTTTGCAAATGCAGCAATAGCTTTTAGGGATTGTTTGAATTTTTCCAGTCAAGTAGAGGAATATTGGGACACTTTTTGTTGTTATTAATTTCAACAAGTGATAAGTTTACTAGCAAACAAAACAAGATTTATTGCAGTAACAAATTGGGTAAAACTCAATACAAATAAATCTCAACAAGAATATAAAAATTTATGAAAAAAATTGGAGAAAATCAAAAGTATAAATAAAACAAAATGCTAAATGAGCTGTACTTGGAAAATAATGACTATATTGACTATACTTACAAATTTTGCATTCTGAAAAACTGTTGAGTTGAGCCTTGCTTGATTCATTCTTGTTTTCAAGTATTTAAAACTCCTAAAATAAAGTAGTATCATTTTTTAAATATAATGAACAATTATTAAATAAAAAAATTGTAAAAAAGATGAATGAAAACAACTATTGAGTAATGTTACTGTGTGTTACAATGTAACCAATTTAATTAGTGTTACTCTAATCACAACTAGGGTACACACTGACATAGATTCATCTCACTCTTTTGAAAGCGAAGTCCCGATTCATAAGAAAATAATCTGAGAATGGAAACTTAATCTGAGAATTGGTAGGGGTCAGTTTCAGGTTATCGTCTGTTTGACTCTTTCAATTGAAGTTGTGGCTCGTCTCCTCCCTAAATAACAGACTTTAAACAATATAATCTCGAAGATCTCGGAAAATAATGGTGTTTTATCCTGATGAACAAACATGGCAAGCTCAAACTCCTATCCAAACCATTGCAAATTGATAAGTTGTCATGACTCAGAAAACACCAAGTGTTTCCTGAAAAGTTTTATATCATCACCCACATTAAGGATAGTTACTATAGAAAAATATAAAGGGATGGTTAGTTAAATACATTTGCTATTTTGAGTAATGCTATAATAATGATGATAATTATGAAACTTTAATCAGATTACTGAATTGATTAACTATGATAAAAATCAATGTTCTGTTCTCTTTACAGATTTTACTTCTCTCTCTCCATACAGAAATTATATAATGATAATTTATAATTTATGCTAACTTCTTCCTTGTGTTATAAAACATTTTCTTTGTTAAAAATTTATATTTTTAGTCTTTGGCCAAATTATTTTCAGATCCCTTTATTTTTTTCTTCATGTACCTATCTATGTTGTGTTCTTGCAGGATTTACTGCTATTTTGCTGTTTTTATTCAATACGGCAAAACATGAATACTATTGATTTTGTTCATTGTGCTTGAATTATTAATGTTTATTGCATATGAATTAATATTCAGACTTTTCAGATGCTTAAACTGTTGTGTTGTGTGTTGTGTTCAGATTTATACTGTACTTTAAAATGTAATGTATAATGTTTGGGTGGAAAAATTAATATTGCCTTTTGATCTTGATTCTAAAGATGTGTGAGTTGATGGCCTAAGTAGGAAACAATCTTGTAATATACAGAGCTAGATAAAAAAAACAAACTCCTAATTAAAATCATGGAAAACAAATTATTTCTTTCATTCTTCTTAACATTTAGACCTTACAAAAAACGGGGTTTGAGAAATTTCAAGGAGAGAATATTTGTTTTGTGTTGTGTGTTAGCCAATTTCCCCTTTAGGGAAGAAGCTGGTACCATAAGATCCTTAGTAAGACCTAAGCTTTGAGACCATCACAACCTTTTGTTTTGAGGTACTCAGATGCCAAAAGCTCCATTTGTTAATTTTCATATATGTTTAGTGTAAAAATGGTCTGGTCAGAATGAAATCTGGCAAGGACGTGTAAAGAAGTAATTATTCTGAAGAGATTGAAATGAAGCCCGACTTGTCTATCAGAAAGAGGGTCAGCATAAAACCCTTCAAAAATGGGTTTTGGATTTTGTAGACAGCAAAAATAACAAATGAGTTTGGATTTTTTTTTGTTTTGAAAGATAAAAAGTAGCAAATTTTAATTTTCACCATTGAATTTAGGTTGGAAAAACAAATGATTTAATATTTTGAATCATTGCTCTGTGTCCACTGGTTACTGGTTACAGTACTTTGTCCCAATATTAACCATCAAAGAAAATAGTATATGCCTTTATCTAATTGAGATCTACTTTCTGTTATAACCTAAAACCATTACCCTCCATATTTAGATTTCTATGACAGCAAACCTGCATACTCATTTCCCATGTTATCCTAGAGGAGAATATTGAGGTATGCTTTTCTATGGACATACATCTGAATAATGAGGCTTTTTCTGAATAATCTACTTCCACATTTGGAATTTGCTGAGTATGCAGGTCTGCTGCTTACAGTAAAAAATATATGAAACCCACTCTTGTTTAAATAAAATTAAAACTTTCTTGCTTTCCAAATTATTATGAATTTTTTTTAATATTAATAATACAAACTAAGATTTGGAACAAAAAGTTTAAAAATGGTTTGCCAAAATAAGTTTAGCTTTAAAAATCTCTTGACCATCTGTAAATGTTTGGACCTTTGGTTTTAACTTATCTTCTTCTTGTTTGTGAATTTGAAATCAATGACCTCAGTAATCTCTTCTACAAACGATTACTTAACATACAGGTAGTTTTCCAAACACAAGCAAATGATCCTCATTATGTTAAAAATAGGGATTAAAATTATTTATATCACAATATTTTGATTTCTTAAAAAGTTATTTTTCCATATTGAAATCAAATTATTTAATTTAACAACCTCTTTTTGGATGAATGTTGAACTCTTAATAGTCTTAAAGGCTGTGTTGTTAATGTAAAACAATAATACAACTGGCTTGGTGGTGTAGAGGTTATAGGCTTTTGGAGATCGGACCCGAGGCGGCGGAGCAGCTTGTCCAGTCGGTTTACAACTAGTCCCATCGCACTGAACGCAATGAAATTTTTTTGATCCTAAATAACTTAGTTTTTTTTGTGTGGCAGTGTTTATTCTGTTGGAATAATAAATTTTTTACCCCTAGATTTCCCGGAAAAAACATTTTGTACTCATGATTAAATATTTCCTTCCTCAATTTCTTTTGCTAACTTTTTTTGTAATAAGCAACTCAATTCCCACACACGGGCATTTCATTACCTACGTGAGAATTATTTCCTATTTTCCAGGTAGTCATGTTTGTAATCATGAAATGGAAATAAATGAATTTTGAGTTAGAGTTTGAGTACCTGCCTACAAACTCAAGGGTCCACCAGACTGATCCTGAAATTCGTCTGACAGGTCATTTCTGAACCCTGTTGCTACACCTGGTGAGCAATAATAATGGCAATTTTCTCTCCATTTATATAGTTTTAAACTGCTCTCTCCCGCTTCCCACACACCACGATTGGATGGGCCCTTACTTAACAGAACAATTGTTTTGATTCAAACTTTTATCTTATATGACTTTTTGTTTTTAATGCGTAGTGTTCCATGTATCCGAAAATAAGTAAAAATTGTACAATAATATTTATTGAAATTTTGTTCCATTTAGCTGCTTCTCTGTTGATATGTAATTTTTTACATAATTTAACATTGCTTTGAAACAATATTAAGTATCAACTTCCAACTTGATAAGTTAAAAAATATTAATAGGGCCAATTATGGCATGCAGTATCAAGTTTCTACTTGGGAGCGGCCTGGCGTTGAGGTAGAGTGCGGGACATCAGCCCCCAGGGTCCTGCGTTCGAAACCCGCCAATCACCAATGGCAATTTGCTATGTGATAATGCCGTAACCTCGAGGGTGCACAATAAGCTGAAAATAATAATTAGCTGCATTCCATGGATACTTTGAAGCCTGACCCTCGTTAAAAAAAAGTTTCTACTTTGTACCAATGAAACATTACGGCTATGTTTAGTTTCAAAAACCTAGTAACTCAAAACCTAAAAAAGTCAATCATACAAAAAAGTCAAGACAACTAATTTTAAAATTTATTTCTTGAACATTTTTAAAATTTATTTAGCATGTAACATAAGTTCCCCCAAAAATACATGAAAATTAGTTAAACATGTTTGCTATGTTGCTTCAGAACACTTAAAATGTTTCATGTATTTTTCTTACAAACCTAATAAAACTATAAATTCGTAAAGGAAGTTAAACTCTGTAGCTTTCTTGACAAATTTTGGTTCAGTTTGTGGTTTATGAGATATTAAAGAGTTTGGAGTAGAGGAAAATTGATACCTTATACAGCAATTAATTGGTCCTATTTAACTTTGTTTATATACCACATTTGAAGTTGATACTTCTAAGGTTGAATTAACGCTAAATTGTAAGAAATACATACTGACCAATAGCAAAATTTCAAAAAAACGTATTCTATATTTTCAATATATTTTTAGCAGTTCAACCCCATTCTGCATAGAACAGTGCAAAATTTGTAACCATCCTGTAAACATTAACTTTAAAAATACCGCTACCAACAATATGGAATAAAAAATTTTTTCTACGATTGTGACACATAATGTAAGCCAATAAGATTAAGTACTGACTTACAATAAATTAGGTACCACAGTTGACTGTTGTGTCTGGAGTATTTTAATTAGTAATCTGTGACTTAACACAGGCTAAACAAAACATTTTTATCATTATTGACTTCCTTTAGTCACTTACCACAAGTAAACTTTCCACATTCTACAGATAAAATTTCATAATCTCTTTAAATAACGTTTAATAATCTTAGAATTTACTTAATTCATGGAAAATCAATAAATTGTCTGCCATGGCTTTTTGGCGTGGGTGTTATTTTCAGAAAAAATAGAGTGAAGAACATGATAAGCTTTATGATAAAAGAGAAACTAATGTACATTATGGGGATTTCAAGAATATTGACAATTTCGAAGTAAATGATTTAAGAAGTGTCTATCTTTGCTTTTCATAAAAGTATGAAAATTATGTCTCATACTTGCTCTCAGGAAGCTAGACTTAAAAAAGTAAAATATATTATTTTTTTGTCAAACTGCAAGGAAAACAACTGTTTTGACACATTTTGAGGAGTAAAAGTTATTACCGTATTTTACTCCCAAGGCTTGAAAAGATCATTTTAGCGAATTTCCCCTATAGGGAAGAAGCTATTACCGTAGGTCTCATGGTAATACCTAAGCCCGAGACTAAGATAACTTTCCGTTTTGGGGCCACCAGAAGCAGAAAACACCATTTGTTCGAATTTTTAGATATATATATATTTGTCTGTAAGCACGATAGCGGCCGTAAAAATGGTACGATCTTAATGAAATTTGGTACAGACATGTAAAGTGGTAATCCCTCGGACGAGTTCGTAAACCAGCCCGATCGGACCACCGGAAGGGGGGGGTAAAGGGGGATAAACTCCCCCAAAAATGGGTTTTTTGAGTTTTTTACATCGGAAAATCAAATTATCGAATTTTTGTTAGCACCATTGAATTCAGCTCAAAAAAACAAACAATTTAGTATTTTGAATCACTGCTCTATGTCCATTGGTTACCGAGATATTGAAAGTGGTAAACACAGTACGTTGTCCCAATGTTAACCTTTTGGGAAATAAGTAAAATTCTATATCTCGCTTATTTCTCAACATATATTGATAAAACTTGGTAAATAGCTTCTTCTAGTTCAGATCTACTGAATATTGAATTAAAACCACCAGTTTTAATATACCTTTAGCAGCAAACCTGCATACTCATTCCCCATGTTACTCTTATGGAGCTTACCAAAACATGTCAAATCTCGCTATCTTGGATTGAAATATGTTGTTTTGCATTTGAAATTTGCTGAGTATGCAGGTCTGCTGCAACGGGGGTATTGATGATTAGTTTCTCCCCCCTATTCTATGTACATGGAGCAAGTATTGTTTGAGTTGTAGTGGCTTTAAGGGATAAAGTATGTGTCAAATTCCTGGTATCATTTATTTCTGTATTGGATGATATTTTCGAGTTAAGTACATCGGGTCGTTCACTGCATAATTCAACACATCAGCTCATTCGGTTTTTTAAACAGTTTGATTTATTTCACTGTAAATAATTTGTCATTATACTATGCTTTCTGTGATGGATTTTTCTTGTATTACTCAATAAACTAGATGAGGTCAATCACTGTTTACAAATCTTCTACATATTAAGCTCAAACTACCCATAACTTTTGAGAAAACCATGTCTGATCCGACAACCCATTACTTGAATGAAAGGTCTCGGTGAGAAAATTCCAGGTAAAGTAAAGGTTTTTTAATGAAATTTTTCCTAAAGGCACAAATATAGAAAGAAGGGCTTAACAGCTGATGCATTTGTTCATATATTTACAATATTTGTTTACTTTTTCCCGGGGAAGGACACCATCAACTAGTAACTTTTAACATTTTAATAGTAACAACTACTATATAAAAATTATCAATACTGAAATTCATAAACTATTATGAAATTGTTTCCTACATTTTTTGTAGTATGATGAAAAATAGTGTTCACACGTTTTCAGCCTTAGGGGCGAAATAAGCTATTACTTCTATTGATTTACACCTGAAGTTCTTGAAGATATTCAGAGGTCAACCAAAAAGGTAGGGAGATTATTACATAATAGATTGAACATTGAAGACAAATCCACAATATTATTAATTTTTTTGTAACAATTTTGCTTTCTGGGTAGAATAAAAATTACTCCTGCTTTTATGATTTTTGACTGTTATGCAAAAAAATTACATTTTTATAAAATGTGAGACCATATCAAAACAAACCTAAAAGATCTCAAAACAATTAACTCTTAAGCTATTCGGAAATTAAAGGCACAAACACTATATTTTCAAATTTTCAGGGAAAACTGAATAATTCAAGGTCAGTCTATTCAAAATTGGTTTAATAATTCAAAAGTACACAAAACATAAAAGTTGTTTTAACAACTACAGTCTAGTCTTATTAGAAAAGTAACAAACAAATAAGCAAAACCTTAAACATTTACACAAGAGAAATAGCGAAACTCATTACAAAAATAACAAAATAGATTTTGAGAACTACAACTAAAAAAGATGAGGAATAAATTAGAAACAACTCCAACAATATTTACAGTACGTTACATCTTTAAGAAACACTTTATGGTTTAACAGTGGAAGAATTAAGCAAGTTAAACATGTCACTAACGATATTGTCTCTTAAAAACTTTCAATTTTACTACTAAAAATGTCAAACTAAATATATTAAAATCAAAATTAAGCCTACGTGAGAAATGTTTGTTACCTCAAAAATTAAAGTATGAAGCTTAAGTCATTGTTCATAACAGAATGTACATTCTATTAAATTTAAGTTAAAATTATAGTACATTAGTTACAAAACACTCTTTCCATCAGCAACATTTTGATTAAAACAACGGCTAGCATAAGTGCACTTGTTTTGTTGGCCACCAAACATCCTATATCACCTGAAAACACAATAAATTAATCAATTTCTATACTGATGAAAATAAATGAACATAAGTGTAGCTGATAAAACCTATATATTAGTAAAATTAAATTAACTGTATGTTAAATTTGAGTAGAATATTAATATTTTCTGACATCAATCAAATGTTCACTTTTGATGGATGAAAATATTTTGATGTTTCAAAAGAAAAACAGTTGAACTAAAAATAATTTACTTCATACCTTTAAATGGCAACGTTTTTAATAGTCATGTAATTCACCAATTTAATACATTACTTCTTTATAAACTTAAGTTTCTTTTCTGCCTAAGATACAATTTTTTTTAAATTCCATTAACACTTGAGCGGGCGCTTCACCGTTAAAACGGCAGCGGGCGCAAGCAGAGTTTTACTCTGGCACCCTAAACCATACAAATTTAACCAATTGTACTTGTCTTATAACAAAATATTGTATTTACATGTTGACAAGTTTCATTAGGAACTATGTTTCATTGTTGATACAATAAGTTCAACTTAAAAAGTGTAATAATTCAATTGAACATAGTAATTAATTTTCTAATATAGAATAGGTATCACTGTCGGTGTTACAGGAGAGGGCACTCTGCAAACTGTCACGGCATCACTAAATTGCAAATAACAAGATACCAAAGGGGTGAGGAGAGGTATAAATAGCTTTAGGGGATTCCTGGAATGAGGCACGTGAGGCACGGAGCCGGACAAGACTGCCAACACCCATTATACCTGTTCATTTTAATAAAAAAAAAAAATGCGGAGGTAAACTCCGCTTGCGCCCGCTCAAGGGTTAAACAGATGGTACAAGAATATATGTTACGACAGATGTTTGTCAGTTCTTCTTTAGTAAATGATTTGATGAGGACTTACTGAAGAGAAAGTTTCCGATCGTTGGAAGGTCGCAGTGGGCGATTGGCCCGAACCGCATCCGGAAACCTCTCATGGTATCTCTCCAGCCGAAGGTACTTCACTGTCACTAATTTGCCTGAAAAAAACATAACGTTTTCAGAAATGCACCAATTCTTGCACACCAAAGGTTTTTAAGTTATGTCACTTCAGTTTTTTTTGTTAAGTTATAGGGGTGGGCGAGTATCCGAAGGTCGGGTAATTACCCGAAATTTTATAACTTCTCGAGCATGAGTCGGGTAGCACCTACTAACCGAAAAAACGGGTCGACTAGTTAGTTACTCCTGCCATTTACGTGCGATCGAAATTACGTGCGATCGAAATTACGTGCGATTTACGTATGTGCGATTGAATTTTACAGCCGATCTTGAGTTACGCAAAGCTACAGCTGCCGTTTATCCTCTATCGACAGATTCTTTATCGCAGCCACTCGCTAGTTTCACAAATAAGCAGCATTTTCTGTTCATTTGTGGCCGGCAAATACACGCGACCGTTTTTTATGGCCGATCACTAGTTTTGCTAAGTTGCATTTCATTGTTGTTTTTTGCAGTGGACCACGATTTAGCAAGGCTACATTTGCCGATCATAGGCGATCGGCAAATACTCGCAATCGTATTTCACGGCAGATAGCGAGTTTCGAAAAGCTACATCGGCCTTTATCCGCGATTGACAGATATGCGCTATCGTTTTCCGCAGCCGTCCACAAGTTTTTCATAACAATAACCTCAACAGTATTTCATTAACTCATAGAAGAATGGATTTTAACAGTTATCTAGAAATATCATCTCTCAGAATTCAGAAATTGAAAACTTACAGCTATATATAGCTCTGACCTTGCACTTTACAACTTCAAATTTGTATTCATAGTTTATCTTTTGAATAATACACAGCCTTCATTTTTGCTTCATTCGATTTGTAAAAATGAGAAGAAAATTGTGGAGTTAATTTGTTTATATAAACCAATTAGTTAGGCCTAATTATAATTAAGACCTAATGCCTAGACCTAATTTAATTAATGTAAGACCTAATTACTTTAAAAAAAATGAAATTTATATTACTTCTCAAAAACAACTACTCGACTCGACTTGATACTCGAATAGTTGGCTCAATACTCGCTCCGACTCGACTCAAATTAAAAATCCACTACTCGCCCACCCCTATTAAGTTATATAAATAAATATTCTCGATTAATAAAAAGAAAGTTTAGAAAAATCCTGTTTAGATCACCTATGGTTGTGTGAATAACCAATCTGAAATGAAACCAAACAATATAATTTTATTCAGCTAAAAGTATAAAGATATTCTTTTGTATTACTTCTCTAAATTTCCATAATTTATCAATGCAAAATAAGTTTTAAGTATGAATCAATAATTTTTCCTTGCGGTCCAGCATCCAGAATACTGGTAAATATAAAATGGTTTAAATACTTGCTTTTACAGTAACCGTTAAGTTGCAGACACAACTAGTTTTGCCTTCTTCTATGAAGGCATCATCGGGCGATAGTCAAGGTCATATTCATTATTCTACACTGAAGAAAGTCAATGTGTTCTACATTTCAAAGGCAGCCATCGAATTTACAAACAGACTGATTAGCTATATGACGACCATTAATGTCATGAATTCAACTTTCACTGTGGTCATATCGCTAACCAGTCTGTAAATTCGACTGCTGTCTGTAATACAAAATTATCACATTACACCAATTTTTAAGAGTACTCACTCACATTGGCAGGTAATTAGTCGTTAGATAATGTGCTTGTTTTTGTGCTTTAGTTATTTTTAAGTGTAATTTTAATGTGTGTGTACTAAAGGACTTTCTTCAATGAAGAATAATGAATACGTCCTCGACATTCAACTGATAAGAAGGAGGTACTGAAGAAGCAAAACTAATTACGTCTGTAACATAAGGATTACTGTAGTAACAGGCATTTAAACCATTTAGTATAAAAAAATGTATATAACATACTATGTCCCTACAAATGGCTATGTTCAGATCTAACATTGCTACATCTGTTTTAATTGTAAAGCACATTTATTTCATTTTTACTTAAACCAAGCTAAAGAAAACATAACCTACAAATAAGTGGTAAATTCAAGGAAATAACTATTATGTTTAGTTTGAACTAATTTTGATGGCTGAATAAGTATTCACAATGAGAGTTTTGTGACAGAAAATGCAAAACAAAACAATGAATTAGTACTTTTAACAGAATCGAGCACAGAACATGAAGCACTTTCAAGTACTTACTATCAAACCAGGAGCCATGAAGTGCGCGGTAGGCGCGGCCTGCATCCTGGGGGGTGGCGCACTTCACGTACACGCATCCCTCGTGGGAGTTCTTGTCCACTGCGATGTGGTAAACATTCACTCCCTCGCACTTCTCCAGTATGGCATCTTGAACACGAGTCATCCAGTCTTCCCCGACCTCTCTACGGATTGAAATGCGAAGAAAAATTCAATTTAAAATTACTAGTACGGTAAAATATTGAAATATTTCAGTTGAATACATGTAAGAAATCTCCTTTCCAGCATATCATTTATACCCCATTGTACAAAATGTAAGTTGGTTTTTTTCTACAGGTTTTGGGATAAGAACCAGAAAAATTAAAGTTTTTGGTTAAAGTCAGATCTGCTAAATAATATAATTACCTGAAAGTAGAACAATATCTTAAATAACTGAGATTGCATCTAGGTTGACACAACCATTGGCTATGTGACCAATGATACTACTGCATTCAGTGTCATGTCATTGCAGACTTGGGTCACACTTCTGCCACCAATTTATTCACTTACTTTTTGAATATGTATAATTTTTGAAAGCTGATTAAGCGGCAACAATGAAAAAGGGAAAGGATAGCGGGTAGTGTTAAACGTTGGAGCTTCCAATGCCAGAATAAACTTGTTATCAGTGATAGCATACCTAACTCAGATTAATAAGAGGAGATTTCTTAAAACAGAAAATAAGTAAGAGACCTCATGACAGTAACATGGAAGTCATCATTTTCGCCTGCTTAAGATAATTAATGAGCAAGTGGTTGTTTCTTCTCAGGAATAAAGTATTCAAAATTATATTACAGTAACTAATTTACTATTTAAATACAAACTCTAATATCCAGTAACACTAAAATGAAATTAAATGAAATGAAAAACTTAAATTACAAAAAAAATTATCTCTGCCAGTTGAGGAAAATATATGTTTTACACAGTGTCTATATACTCTATTTATATATGTAATATATAGGCATAATAGAGTTTGTATCCAAGACAGATACTCACACATCAGAATCAAACATGTGACGGATCTTGAGACAGGGGGTGGGACTGATGGGGAGAGAGTTGACACTTCCTTCCATGGTCTCAAAAGCCTGTCCTTGCCAAACCTTGCGCTTTCTAGACATATGAAATGTTATCATAAATAAAATGAAATAATAAAAATACTTTTTTAATAAACAGAATGACTAGGGCCTAATTCAGCTATAGGCTGAGCAGTTTATAGGCTGAACTTTGCATTTCCTTCAAAATAGTCAACAAGTCAATTGTATGTCTAAACTAAATTTCATATTACAGATTAGATTGGAAGCAATGTTCTATCAGCAAATAGGATGACACAGTGTTGAGGACTTGGATTTTAACCAGACACAAATCGTCATCAGGAATGACAGATTGAAAATCTTTCAGAAAAAAATTCTCCAACACATTACAAATCTAGGTTTAACAGTCAAAAATCGTAACTGACAAAAATTGCTTTAATAATAATTGTTTGTTGCTTTAATAATAAAATCAATATAAAAACAAGTAAGTAAGCAACAAACAACAATGCTGTCTCCTGAATTGAATCTCCCTGCTAATTCTAGGAAGATTATACAATCTTTCAGTATGAACTTTTTTTGCTTCAGTAATAATATCATAGAAGATTATACGCATCATTTTCATTGTTGTTAAAGTTTACCAAATATTTGGTAAATTTTGCTGACCAATAAATAAAGCTAACAAATAGATACTCCAAAAACTTTTTTATGGTTCTTTTAATAATAACCATCTTAAGGGATTAATTATGTAAACGTCTAAAAACGTAATAAATATTTTCAACCCGGTAATCATTAAAAATAAGTATCAGTAAATAAAAAAATATGTTTCAAGACATTTTATTACTAAAAAAATATAAAGGAGAAAATAATAGATTCCAATTTTTATTGAATCAGTTCCGATTCCTTGTCAGTGGTACATGTCTTCTTTCTTCATCTCTTTCAATATCAATAATTGGATGATCAAAAGCAAATAACCTAAAAAAGGAATAGTAAAAACCACTATCAGTCACACTGAACAAGATGAATAAAAGATAAGTGATTCTGCAACTGTGAATTTTTCTTGTGACGAGGCAGTGATCTACTTCCGCCAAAGCCGTAGCCAGGAAAAAATTTTGAGGGGGGATTAGAGGACCCGCGGTTACAGGAAATGGGAAAAAATGTCTAATCTTTCATTTGATCACAAATACAACTTTTTTTGGGGGGGGGGGGGGGGGGGGTGTTCGACACCTTGACCCTTCCATTGGATATGGCCTTAAGCTGTAATTACTAAAGTAAAACAGAATTGAATGGCATGCAATTTGATGACTTATCCATACATTTTTTGTCTGAAAAAAATTGGAGGCAAACTGAATTTGAATTGTTATTTAGAATTGGAAGACAAATGGTTGTGTTATGGGTTATTCATTATGGCTTGCTAACATAATGAAATCAAAACTAAAATCGTTCAAGTTTTTTACATCATACTACACAGAAACATCTGCAGTGCACAACAAATTTACTGTACTCTAGGAAACAGAAATAACGGAAGTTACAATAAAAAAAATCAGCTGATTGCAGTAAACCAACGTTTAATGCATGTTTATTGTTTTCATCAGAGGAGTGTAGTGGCAGCACCAGTGGCAGTAGCAAATGTTTATTTGTTCAATATAGGCTAGTTTTGAAGAATTGGAAACGTAATAGCCTATGCAAAAACACGTTATGATTTAAAAATATGTTTTTCTGATTAGTCCGATATAAAGCATCGTACGTCACACGCCTAGAACATTTTACCGTACTCACATGAAAATCCCACAAACGCCTAGCGGCTCGTGCGGGAACAATCATGCTCGTACGGCAAAACGGTACTTACCAGGCTAGTAACGTAATATAATATTTCATAATTCGAGAGTACTGGTGCAACTCACCCGTTGGGCTTGGGCCCCGGCAGCCAGCGCCACACACGGAACTCCTCGCCCGCCACCTGCTGCACCTCCGTCCGCACCCGCGAGTCGTTCTCCTCCAGGAACGCCACAGCCGCCTCCCACACCGCCGCCATCTCTGCACAGGCAAGTGAATAACAATGAGTCCATTGGTATTACAATTGTTTGCTAAAGTAGTATTTTTTTTGTTGCCTTGTAATTTAAAAATTACAACTAGAAGTTAATCTCATCTAAATTATTATGAAACAAAACGGAAGATACAGTTATGTAACACCATAATTCAACCTATAATGTTATGTGGAAGCAAAACATGGATAATGTCAAAGAAAAACAAAAATTGAATCATGGTTTTTGAAATAAAGTTTTAAGAAAAATATTTGGACCAGTGTAAGAGGGATAAGTGTGGAGAATAAGAAAAAACAAAGAACTAAGAGAAATAAGATATCTATTCACCAACCCGGACATTGTTGCAATAGTCAAAGCAAGAAGGTTAAGTTGGATAGGACATACTTAGAAGATAGGAGGGGACCAGAATGTATGAAGTATGGAGAGCCATACCCAGAGGAAAGCGTCCATTGGGAAGACCAAAATTAAGATGGAATGACCCCAAGTTATGAAAGACATCAGGACCATGGGTGCAGACATCAACTTGGTAGACAACAGAGTAGAGTGGAAGAGGCTGTTCTACGAGGCTAAGAATCAACTATTTGTGGAGCCACGGCAGAAAGTAATTTAAAAATGGATACTGCTCATTAAATTCTTCTCATCGAGAAAGGAACCTTCTTTTATTTCACCTTCCCCCCTCTTTTTACCATAAAGCGGTAAAGGCCGCTATTGGTTTACTTGGATAGAAGAAATCATGAGTCTTTTGTATACCTTGATTACTCTTTCTTATTGATCCCTGAAGAATTTTCTCAGCTAAATTGTTATCTGAATAATATATGTGTTTAAGAAGTCAAGGAATTTTTCTCAAGATGTAACAATTTACTTCTTCCTTCAGTTCTATACGCTTTGTCCTATTGGGCATGAAAGCTTTTCTTCCTTTTCAGGAACGTATATTTAATTAAATTACCTTAACATAGATCAAAGAACAAACTCCCAGAACCCTCTTTGGACTAAAAAAAGTCTGTCTCATCTGTCTTTCAAGAGTAAAAAGAAGAAAAAAGCGGGTAAGAATGTCCGCAAAAATCCTAATCAAAATAGTAAAAAGAAATTGAAAACAATCTTTAATTGAATATGAAATAGTATACTTAATTAAATGTAAACTTAAAACATGTATTAAATGCAACCTACATATCGTTGCTGTTTAATTGACAATTCATTGTATATTGATTGCATATTTATTAGGGGTGTGCGAGTGTCGAGCTTTTCAGTACTCGGCTCGGCTCAACTTTTTTCAAAAAAGCTTGACACTCGAGCCGAGCTTTTGATAAGAGAGTTCTTATCGGAAAGATAATTACTGCGATCTATTTTTGGACACGGTAACCGGAAGAGCATTTCCTTCCCAAGAAAAACATAAACAAAAAATATTCCCTCGTGATAAAGAAAGGACATTGACAGGTAACAAGAAATATTATCTCCATTTAGACAAATCGGAGCTATATTTAGTTGACCTTGCAGAACCCAAAATACAGCAATAAAATCTATTGTTTTATCATGGCTTATATCTTTGACGGTATATCGTACAAGTTTCATTTTGGTCTCATTTGATTTATAAAAATAAGACAAAAAATATGAGCCGTCATTTATAGTTGTATGACAAGTAGTTTGTATTTTTGCAGTAAGGATTCCTTATCTCCTAATTAACTCGCCAGCTCACACTGAGACAATGACAAAAAACTGGGACAGGGGCTTGGAGTAAACAACCTCCACCCCCCCCCCCCTTCCAAACCCTGGCCACTGATAAGGAGAGTGAGAGAGAGGTAGCTGTTTCTTTCTTTCTATTCCGTCCTAATTTCTGATCTTTTTTCTTTCTAATTTCCTTAAACCATTCATTATTTTCTTAACAAAAGCTTATAAATGCAATCAATTTTAGGATGACAATAAATTATTTTTGTTATTAAATATTATTTCATTCATATTGTGAAATAATAAGTTTAACCATCAATATTATGCTACGATTGGGACTGCTAAATTTGTAATCATCTTTACTTTGTGAACATTAAGAAAATCAATCTTGTGTTTGACTAAGTGTAAATATGTTTTTTTAAGATATAACCATTTAAAAACCTTTCCTTTCAACTCCTTTCAACTCTTGAAATAATTTTGCAGTACTTATATGTAACTAGAATGATTATGTAGGTTTAACTATTTATTTTAAATTGAAGTATTGTGGAATTGGGGAGTCAAATTATAAATGTATATTTTAAATTTGTTATTTTTCTACATAAATTATTTTTTGAGCCAGTTTGATCAATTTTATGTAACACATTACAAAATATTGATGTACCTATCAGATCATTAACTTATTTTGGAGATAAGCTTTCTAGTTTTGAGCTGGCGTTCACTTAAGGTATGCAAACATTATTCTATTGTATCTTTTAAAATTAAAATCAAGCTTCATAATTTGGTAGTTGTTAAAAAGCTCGGCTCAAAAAAGCTCGAGCTCGAAAACTTTTGAAAAAGCTCGGCTTGAGTTCAAAAATCACTATTCACACACCCCTAATATTTATGAATAAAGACATTTATGAATTTGAATATAAAGGTTGCTGTACAATAACATACTTACATCCAAAAACAAAAGAATAAAATTCACTCATTACAAACACCATTGAAAACTAGAAGCCATGTGAACCATCCAATGTTTGATGGTTCACAAACCTTTCAGGTTTAGTTACCATTTTGTTACATTTTCAATTTACTATTTTCATTTCACCTATTCAGGTAGGCTACGCTTAGCTAACAACACTACCAATGCCACGTGCAGGCCTACTCTGGATAGCTGAGTGGATAAAGCACTCACCTCATTACCTGAGGGTCACCAGTTCAATTCCTGACAAGATCGAAACTGGTTTCAGTTGCCATTTGTCATTAGAATACGAATTAATGATGCTATATCACAAAAGGTCGCTGTTAGATAGTAACAAGACCCGGGTTTGGACTAGTGGTGGCAATTCGTGAACAAATCGTTCAATTTGAACGACTCCTTGAGTGAATCAAATGCATAAAATTTGGAATCTCATTCCTTTAATTAGCAAAACATAGCACAGGTTTAGACACAATAGCAAACACAACTAGACGCAGAATAAAAAATTATACTCAGAGGTACAAATATGCGAAAAACACACGTTTTATTCAACAACAACAGATTGATATAATTTAAGTTTACCTATTAGATTAAAACTTATAATAATTTTTGTAATAATTATTATAATTTTGATTTAATTTGGTACTTTAAACTTGAAATTTATGTTATTTTGACAACTATTATTACTAGATATTTGTGACCCTATTCATGATAACTGTATGTAACAACGAATAAAGATATTTTGAATTGAATTGAATCAATCAAAGAATCAGTTAAAATTTCGATTCTTTGAAATTTAGTGATTTGATTGAATCAATTCACTGAGAAGAATCGAACAGTCCATCCAGTTTGGACTGTTCCCGGTCAAAACGTTGAAATACACAGAATACACTAAAATACTGACTGTCACGCTGATGTGGGGCTATGAGCTGGTCGCGAACATGACTGATGGCCAGGTAGTGGTCGCCAGCGCTGCTCTGCTGGTGCGAGCTCAGGATCTCGATGATGCTCTCCACCATCTTGAACACCTGCTTCCTGCTGCGCTCCTGCCGGTCCATCCACCAGTGGGCGGCCTTCACCAGTCCCAACAGGATGCCAACCACTGAAATGGAGAATATTTCATCTCACGGCTGGATTATGTTTGAAATTCACTTTATTTTATAATGAATCGAACATACATACAATTACATTGGAGCGCCCCCCACCCCTCCATATCCGGTACCAGTTTTACCAGTCCTCAATTTATTCGGCTTCTCAGAAGCCAATATCAAAATGCATTCCCCACTGCTTACAGACAAGTAGGGGTGTGCGAGTTGTGATTTTTGAGGTCAAGTTAAAAAAAAAACTCGCAAGTTTCGAGATTTGTTTGAGTATAGTAATTTGAATAGTAGAAGTTAATAGTTATCATACTTATTCTTGATCACATCAAGTGTAATATGTTTTAGTTATAAAACTGGGAAGTGTTCCTATGAGTTAAAAGCAAACCTGTTTTCAAATGAAATGAAACCATAATTTAGGCCATCTTAAACATACCTTTATATAATTACTCAATATTTTATTTAACTTTCAGCCTGATGACGTACAAACATCTGCATCTGCATTTATTTGCTTTAAAAACAAGTTTTTCTAACATATTTTCATAGGTTTGAAAATTAAAGTTAAAATGTTGCCTGTGCGCCACCGGCCGGTCGGTAGCATCTCAAGGGAACGAGCTACGATCCAGGTAGAGCTGCTATCTGTGGGTGTTGTAGCGAACTACGTACAGTAGTGATGGGAACATCGAATACTTATCATTATCGACTAGTGACTAGTCGATTAGTCATCGTATAAAATATCGACTAGTCTGCTCAATCTAACTAGTCAAACAAGCAAAAACCGTAAAAACAGCAATACATATTTGGTTAAGTTGCCGACTAGTCGGTTAAAGACGATAAAACATCGACTAGTTAAAATAATCTACTAGAAATATCGACTAGTCAAAATAATGGACTAGTCGACTAGATGACCAACTAGTCGACTAGTCAACTACCCCATCTCTAACGTACAGTCTTATGGTAACGCAGCACATCACTGTACAGTGTTTTGTGATTCGTCAGACAAAAATATTTGAATTTATCTGTGCCAATCATGTTCGCGGAAAACTGCCGTCGCAACCCGCAAACTCCCGTCATTGGTGGAACGCATTCAACGTGTTAAATCAATCTTATTTAGCATCAGTAAGAAAATATCTCAAATGATAGAAAGGAAAAGAGACTAAATTAAATTTATTGATATTAATAACACAAAAATCATTTAAATTTAAGTAAAATAAAAAAAGTTTAAAGGTGGCTGTTCATGACTGTTGTTGACTGTGTGAAAAACAGCCGTAAAATACAATAGCGTGTACCAATTTTGGTTAGGGCACGAGTAACAACTCGACTCAAACTTCTGAGTATTTTTCAAAACGTCAAGTCGAGAAGTGTAAACTCGGCTCAAAAAAGTTTGATGAATGAGTGCTCGCACACCCCTATGGGACAACTTATCTCCGTAAAGCTGTCTCTCATTGTATCTCTCTGTATGTTAACTGCATGTTGTACTGAGTACACTCCTCAGTTGAGCCTTCTAAAACATCTTAAATAGTTGTTTATTTTTATCAAGTGTGGTTATTAATTTTTTTGTTTCATTTAGTGTTCAAGTGTTTTTTGTATTGGTTTTACTAACATGTGTATTTTTTACATTACCCAATAAAGATACTCAAACACTGTACTTTATTTACTAGCTTCATTATCACTGATCAGGTGTTAAATTACCATTTTTATAGGTTGGTTTATTCAGCCAAATAGGAAACTGGCCAAGGCTCACTCCCACAGTGGCTGTATATGAGGGGTTTTACTGTGCTATGGTTGTGTGTATTCTCTAATAAATTATGGGTGTGATTTTATGGAGGGATTCAAACAGAGGGCATAAGATACTGAAATTCCAAAAGAAATTCCTTTGAACCATACATTTACTTAAGACCAGAGATTTTTATGGAAGCCTATTTTTTCAAAACTGGAGATTGCCCCGTGTCCAAACTAAACATTGAAACAGAAAAAACAAAATTAAAACTAATTTATCTAATTGTTTGAAATAAGTATTGCTTTAGAATGGACCTTTTTGTTGCAATACATTTTGTACAATAAACATTTAAAATTGATATTAAAAAATTTTGTAACTAAAAATATGAACACCAAAGGAAAAAAGTAAAAACAGAGTGGTGTAAAACAAAAAAACAATTTAAATAGAACTGTAATCCCACTCAATACTTATCTCATTTTTCTTGCCCTACAGTTCTTGCAGGCATATTAACGGCATGGTTTAGGTCCTCTTGTTTCATAGAGATTAGATATTGCTGGTTTAAGATTGCACCAGTCTTTGCTTAATACATTCAGTTGGCCCCTCCATTCCTCCCTCCTACAATCCCTTTCTTCCTATTATTTCCCTTCCCACCCTCCTTGCCACTTCTTTCGCAACCAACATGGAAATCCATAAGACCCTTGAGGTTTTAAATTACAAAATTCAAAATTTTTGAAGAAAAAAATTCTTTTTCAACATGCTATGTACAGTTGACCCTTGATAATCCAACACACTAATTAATCCGAAATTGCACATCGGCTGATGATGTCTGTGCAGTATTGAATTTTGATTCAAGTTGGGTCACAGGTTTCGCGTCTTTCCAGTCAGAGCTTCCTGGTCCTTATATTAAGGATTATTTTGTCTTGTCTATTTCATTCAGTTCAGTAGTGAAAACACTTTGCACAAGTACACTCTCATCAGGCCATTTTATACAGGGCGTACAAGTGCTAGGTGCAGTGGAATGATGCGTGCCAAGTGCCAACTGCACTGTGTAGAACTTTAGCACTTGCCTATTGCGACATTGCATGATCACCAATGTCGGCTGCAGATATATTGATTTTACTGTGACAGTAATAGCTTTTTGTTGTTAAATGCTATTCACATGCAAATGCGATGATGACAGCATGTTTAGCAAGCAAAACAAAAGACAAACTCAGATGTTTACCTGTTCATAGACATAATTGAATTTAGCATGTTATTCAGGCCTACATTTCACTAACTGTGTATAACAGTTATCTAACTAAATCATATAATGTTTTTATTCTATAAACATTCCTTTTTTTGTAGAAATAATGCCTAGGTAAAATGATTAATTTGAATATCATCTAATGTGAAAAATTTGATGTTTGGAGACTTTTACACTTAGAATCATCATCTTTAAGAGCAGGCCATTATTTATTTTACTAGGCTAGTCATAATTTTTTTTATATACGAGGGCCAGGCTTATAAGTTTCTATGGACATGCACTGCTGCTTATTTAGCTTACTGTGCTGCCTTGAGGTTACAACATTATTACAATGCAAATTGCCATTAGTGATTGGCGGGATTCAAACCTGGGACCCTGTGAACTAAAGTCCCACATTCTACCACTACACCAGGACACTTCCTTTAGTCATTACATGATTTTTTCATGTAATTATGAACTGAACAAATAAAGGATGTTTTTAATTGGACTGAACTAAAATGAAAATGGGTACATAAAGCATGGTTTAGTAATCTATATCAAAGATGTGTCATAATTCCGAGCTAAAACTTTCACCTCCGGCCTCAAGGTTGCATTTTAAAATTATGTTAGAATAGACATGAGAACATACTTCCAAATGCCGAACGATTTATTAATCCAAATAGGGCAGCCTGCTCCATCAGCTGGGTTATTCAGATTGTTCATGTTTTAGACCAAATCCAGTGTTTTTTAATCAGTCACTTACTTTTGGCTATTGTAGTGTAACATCACCTAACTTGTGTCCTATCATTTGCTTAAATTATTTATCTCTTGATTGTATTTTTAAAAATGGTAGTTTTATCAGAAATTGTGGTTTTTATTCAAAACTTTCACAGTACAGTAAACGCCCTCTAGTTCGGCTTCAGTTGGATCGACTGCTGGATGGTCCAGCTAGTCCTAGGAGGGGGAGTCATATCCATCATACCGCCACACTGCACCCCGAGGAATGACCTTAGACAGGATTGGTCCTGAATGTTTAGTTTCCTGCTGTAGAAGTTAACTAATTATGTCAGTTTAGTTTACAGGCAAGCTTGTAATTTATCGTACACACTTGACCTCAACTAAAAAACAATTTTGTCATCCTTTAAAACAAAGGACTGTACAGTGAGATTTTAACTAATCTGGGATTTTGTGTGTGTTTTTTTGCTGTTGAAAACATGTTTTAGAGTGTCCATGAGTTCCATGGCTTAAACTAATTTTAAGGGCAGAAATTTGTATGTATTTTATTTTGTAACCTTTCTACATTACTTATGTAGCATGTTCTTTGTGTATTATTTAAGCAGACTTAGTCATCTACCATCAAGGCATTACCTACCTTTGTATAAGGTGTAACCTGACTGGGTAAATAAAATGAAAAAATGAAATGAAATGAATGACAGGGAGAGGCTGTTCTGTGAGTTTTATAGCCTTCAGTCCCATACTTGTGAGTAAAGGATCACATGGTAAAACAGCCTGCAATGTAGGCAGTCTTAGGATGAAAAATAAAAGACGATCACAGACTTTTTGTTAACCCGGCAGAACTGACTTTGATTTGAAAACGCGATGACTGACTCACGGTCTTTTGGACCAGGTCTTATATAAAAGTTAGTGTATTGAAAAATTATGAGTTGATTTGCACAAAAACTCCATGAATGTCTTTTACATTAGTTTTGTGACTACTTTATATAGTATATATGTGCACGCAAAATATTTATATAATATAAAAAAATACATTTTTAATTGCAGTAGGTACTTCAATAATTACTGTTATTGCGTTAAAAACGTCCGTATGTTGTACAACGATGTGTATATACTGGCAAAAACTCCAATAAAGTATTGTACATTAGTGTTTTGAATATTTTATATAAGAAATATGTGCACACCAAATATTTATATGTAACATGAATCCTTAACTGACTCACGGTCGAAAACACCAGACCTCTAAAGAAACTTTCATTGGACTGACTGTGAGGGTTGGAGAATGACAGGAAGTGAGTCATGATGTTCCTGGAAAGACGTACGAGAGGTATAGTGACGACCAGCCCTGCCGACAACAAAAAAATATAATTTTTAACGAAAAACTACCAACCCGGTCTTTTAGACAGGTAAGTCAGTTCTCGCGGGTTAAGAAAACTACTGTAATACAGGTATCCTTTATCCTTTATTGCAAATAACGTTCAGCATTACGTAGGCCTGACTGAATTCAGAGTATACACATTTTATGATTAATTACATTCAGGCCTATGACATCAGAACTAACCGTACAAGAAAATTTTAAACTAAATCATATAGTGTTTTACATCCATTTATTTTTTATTTTTTGTAAAAAAATGGTGTCACAACAGATAGTAGCACATTCACCTCAGAGTATCCAGCTAGTAATATGTATTTTAAATTGATTGAAAATTGAAAAGTATAGCAAATTATTCTAATAACCTAACCTATCTCCGCAGAGCATTGTCTGGCGGACATCCTCTCCTTCAGGCTCAAACTGTGTTTGAAATTAATTTGTTTCATCAAATTTAAATGGAATTTTGTAATAAAAATTATAAAAAATAAAATTTTTTATATTTTTTGTTTACCAATAAAAAAACATAACTTCAATCTTAATAAAATGATTGACTAAATAAAAAATATGTTTGAAAAATGACCATCTAAACTAAGGCTTGAACCCGGATCTGTAGCTTGTAAGGCCATTGACTGAACAACTAGACTATAGAACCATTTTACCGATTAGGTCATTTTAAGGTAGGTATTTATTCATTTGTTTCAATAATCAGCTGATAAAATATAATCAGCTGGAACCATTGTTGGGGATGGAGGGAGGGCAGAAGTTTGATCCCTTGCAATCCTCCTTGCCTGTGCACTAGACTATGATCATTTACAATATTTTTCTCAGGAATGCAAGGGGAAAGTCAAGCAATGTGTTAATAATTCTGCTAATAAGGGCTTAATAATTTCTGCTTGAATAGGTATCGATGATAATATTTAGAAATTAATGTTAATTCTGTCTGCATTTTTAGAAACAAAATATAAATTTTACCATTTTATACAATTTTTTCACCTACAACAAAATAAACAAGGTATACCAATCTCTTCGGACTTGTGGATTTGTTCCTTGCATCCTTATTCAGGGTGTCTACCAAATTACATATATGAAATTCCCGACTTTTTCCCGACTTTTCCCAACAATTAAAAAAAAAATTCCCGACCATAGGAAACATGACCATTGCCTCCTATAACGAATATTGAGAACGATATTTGTAAATAAATACATTTAGATGGTAACAATGCAAGCGAAAGATCGCCAAAAGATGAACATGATGACCGCGATAAGTCCAATAGATTTGCCAGCCGTAATGCGGCCGAGATTTCCGGCTGCGGAAAGAACGAGCGATTTTCCGGCCGCGTTGTGACCAAGAGATTCTCTGGCCGTGGTATAAACGACCAAGATTTGACAGCCATATTGCGACAGAGAGATTTGCCGGCCAAAATACGACCGAATCATGTAACGGCTATGAAAAGAGTAAGCGACACAATACCATCAAGAAACAATCGGCCACCCGACAACCGAAAAACAAGCAAAAGATT
This sequence comes from Flexamia atlantica, assembly GCA_035578135.1. NCBI lineage: Eukaryota > Metazoa > Arthropoda > Insecta > Hemiptera > Cicadellidae > Flexamia > Flexamia atlantica. The sequence continues at coordinate 37,802,695 of JAQJVK010000008.1, read as the reverse complement.
TCCGGCCGAAATAAGTCCAGAAGATTTGCCAGCCATGTTGTAAATTACAATATCTCTGGCTTTGAAAAAAATTAGTGATTTTCTTGTCACAATACGACCGAGAGATTTAACGGCCACTAAAAGAGCAAGGAACTCCGTCTGCCACGAATCGACCGAAAAATGTTTCATTCCTAAAACGAGTGAGCGAATTTCCAGCCGCAATATGACCGAGGTCTAATGGCCGCGAAATGAGTAAGGTTCTCATCGGCCGCGATGCGACCAAGAGATTTGCCGGCCGCAAAACAAGCGAAAGATTTCCGGCCGCAATAAAAGCGAAAGATGTGATGGCCGTGAAAAGAGCGACAGATTCGACGGCCGCAAAGAGAGCGAGATATTTGACGGCCCCAATGTGACCGAGAGGTTTGCTGACCCCGAAACGACCGAGGAATTTGCCGGCCGGGTTATAGATATTCTGGCCTTCATGTGGCCACAAGATTTGATAGCCACGAAACGAGTGCACGATTTTAAGATAGCAATACTAACGAGAGATGTGTCAGCCGCGTAAAGAGCGAGACCTTCGGTCGCGTAAAGAGCGAGAGACTTGTCGGCCGCGTAAAGAGCGAGAGACTTGTCGGCTGCGTAAAGAGCGAGACTTGTCGGCCGCGTAAAGAGCGAGAGACTCCGAGTACAGACCGAGGGACTCGTCGGCCACGTAAAGAGCGAGAGACTTGTCGGCCGCGTAGAGTGAGACTTGTCGGCCGCGTAGAGTGAGACTTGTCGGCCGCAAAACGAGCGAGTGTTTTTACAGCTGTATTAGGACCGAGAAACTTGCGGCAGCGGAATAAGTGACAGCTTTTCTGGTCGTGATATAGCTAACAATTTGTCTGCCTCAATTCGTTCGTGAGATTTGCCGGCCGAGACGATGATAATAACGAAGAAAACTGCTATTTCCTTTTGTTTTATGGCCAAATTCGAATTTCCCGAACTAAAGTTGAAATTCATTACTTTTTCCCGACTATTCCCGACCTTACAAAATCCCTGACATTTTCCCGAATTCCCGACTGGTAGACACACTGTTATTTAAATAAAAATAAAACTTCTTCCTCAGTTTCAACGATGATCAATTTTTAGTTCTTGCATGATATGCTCATGTAATCAAGTAGTAAAAATAATGTCAAGCTAAGTTCTGAGGTTTTAAAAAATTTCGGTAATGGACTTGTCAAAGACAAGAACTTTGATTTTGAGGCTCGGAAAGGACAAACAAAATAAAATAAGCAACAGTTTACAAGAGCCTACATAAAAATCAAACCACTCAACAAAACCAAACAAAATTTGATGTGAGAAAACACTTTTTTTACCCTCTTAACCAAATACACTTCTATTTCAAAAACTCACCTTGTGCTAAAATATGAGAGTGTGAATAAATAAACTTTCAAATAAACTTACTTTATTATTAAAAATTACAATTACAATAAAGCTACAGTGCAATGGATAAAAGCAGCTATGATTTTTTTTAAACATGCTGTGCAAGCTACGATAAAATGAAAAATATTAAAGTCTTGTCTTACTGACCGACAATTACGCGCAAAGCAGAACCGACAATGCCGAAGAAAACGCTGTAGAGGTAACATCCAAGTGGGAGACTTGGCGAGGGGATGTTGTACTCTCGGGCTTTGACCTTCGATCCCTCTTTTATTTCTTTGACCTCCACTCCCCACTGGGGGTTGGCTCCAATCAGAACTCGAATGTTGCCGAAATGCTTCTCTATGTCCCAAACGCTCTGAAATAAATTAATAATAAGAATAGCTTTATTCACAAAAACAAGATATCTGGTTAGAAACAAGATATTTTAAGGTTGGCTAGTTGAAAAAAATTGGGCTTGATAGGATTAATTCAGGAAAGGGAAGAAATTCAGCAAATAGAATAATATGAAACAATGAGATGGTTAAAAAAAAGTGCTATAGAGAATTTAATTTGAAGAATGGGCATTAAAATTATATCTATTGACTTAAGATCATAAAGGCTTGGTAATGAAGTTATTATTTTTTGAAAGCTCTTTTCTTCAACCATTTTCTTTTACAAAAAATCACATAAAGGATTAGTTTACTAAATTTCTCCTACAGGGAACTGCAGTAGGCCTAAGGGAATTTTTTATTTTGTGATTAGAACAAAATGTTTAAATCGGTGAGAATCAAGTTAAAATGACTCATCAAAGAGTGGTGGTGGTTACTTGTTATAATCGGGCTCTATTTTGAGATTACATGCTTATTTTTACAATGCATGATGACAAAATCTTTTAAAATAAAATTGTTAAGGTCCTAAAATCTTGGAAACGAATCAACAGTTTTTTTCAAACAGATTGCAGCACTATAAAAATCTAGATTGAAATGATAGATGACCACACACCATCACATTTGAAAATAAATTGTAGGTGGGTCCAAGATGATGTGATGGCCAAAAATGACCACATCTGGTTTTGATATTTGAAAAAAAATCAAGAGGGTTCAACCATGACATGAATACTGGGAGGGGGGGTGAGGGTTTGACTTATTTAAACTCATCCCGTATAAGTAAACAAAAAAATGAGTTCTTTTATTTTGCTTTTAAGGAATCTCCAACTTTGAATTACATTCCTTCAGTTTGATCATAACTGAGGACTAATCAAAGAGTCATCAGGGTTGTTCATTAGCAGCAGCACATTTTTTACAAAAAAATTCAACGTTTTTATTGCAAAAACACATTTTATGCAATTACATTTGTTTTTAAAAATATAGTTTTTCCTTGAACTGTTGTAACTTACCACAAGTTCAGATTCCACCATCATTTGCGTTATTTGATCTTCAGTTAGAACAGAGGTCTCTACGTCACTGCCACAAGCAAACCCCGCAGCTCGATCATTCAACACTTCATAAACTTTCCTAAACATCTTCATTGTCTCTTGGATTTCATTGTTCAAAATGCATGTAGCCTGTGAAAGCCGATAAAAAAAAAAATAACTAACCTGCATAATTTGATATCATTAAAATAAATTAATTCAACACCCTTTGACATACAACCTTGAGGCAACACATTACTAATATGCAAAGTTACAAACAGAAAGTTACATCAACTCAAAAATTATTTCTGTTTAGGTTTCTCATTGGATTACATGATAAACTAATAATACAGCAGGTTTTTACAACCAAATTTAAACCATACATCAATTTTATTTATTAATATATATATATATATATATAATTAACACATTTTTATCATTATTTAATCTTTGATGTTGTTGAATGTATAATTAATAAAATCTTTTAATCATTTTCTTTGATTTTTTTCCCATGAGAACATTCCGTAATTCATAATATTTTATCAAGCGAACAGTTCCTGGCCAATTACTTTCGTCCAGAAGTTCTGATCTGAAATTTCTTTCCAGGCTTAAGACTATGGGAAAAAATATATCATGGACAGATACCTGATCAAAATGTAAAAGTATAGGCTGTTACTAAACTTACCCCAGGTTTTTCGCCAAATTTACAAACTGGGAAGTTGGTCTCTGAAAAAGAGAAATATTGTGTAAGCATCCTCCATAAAAATATTCTTGAGTACTTTTCAAACAAAAGCTGGCACCTTGAATGAAGAAGAGGAAAAAGGCCCTAACATAAAAAATCAAGTGTGTTTAAGCAAGCATTCGTTGCAAAGCTTGTATGAACTGAACATCCAATAAAGCAATATTTTTATATTTCAACACTTGGTTAAAACCAGGATACAGAGCTGGCTGTTTTTTGTAACCAGAATATGAGAGAATTTTATTTTATGAGGAGGATATTACTAAATGTTCAAAACCTCAACTTGCTTATTGTTCACTTTTTGAATTGAAGCAATTAAGAGTAAATATCTTATGCTTTCTTCAATCCAACTACAAATCATGAGTTAATTTACTTTAGTTTCTATCAACTATACCTTCGTTTTGTACTCCTATGTGTTTGCATTTAAACTGTTATAAGAACACAGTGCTTGATTTGTAAAAATTGAGGTACCGGAACTGTAATTTGACAATTTGTACATAGCCCCCCCCCCCCCCCTTTATCATTTCAACCTCAACTATTCTTAGTAACATTTTTTTTATTCCCAATTTTTGTAATTTTTTTTGTGGTCTTACTTTATAATTTGTAAAGCAACCCAGCAGACGCACAGGCAGTACCTGCCTATGTCTGCTGATTTCCTTGTCTTTCATTTTCACTAAAGGCTACAACAATCATGTATTTTTAGTTTTATTTTAGCATTTATAAACGATTTATGTTTACTAGCACTTTGTTACTTTTCATGTACAGTCGCTTAAGTTTGTATGGGAATAAACTTTTCATTCACTCATTCATTCATTCATTTTTCCCTTAATAAAGTATTGTTTGGCTATGTGATTAATTAGGTTGATTCAAAAAGTCACATTTTATCCGCCTCAATTTTTTTGATAAATTAAAAGATAACAAAGCATTATTTTACTAAAAATAAATTGTCTAAAAATTCTAGATTTTTATGACGCCTTGTGAGAGTAGTCAGGTCTTATTGGAGTTTTCGATTCGGCTTAGCTCAAGAAAAAAGAGCATATAATTGCAGAGAGAGCGCTAACTTCAGGCCGAAATTCCGCACGTAATTTTCCTACATTTCAAGCGATCGTTATTTTCGGTACTCCGGCCGGTTACACATAATCCTCTCTTATAGCGAATTCTCCGGCCAATCGTATGCGATCGTCTTTTGCGGCATGTTCCCTGGCCGATTACACGCAATTGTCTTGTGTGGCGAATACTTCGGTCGATCATACGCGATCGTCTTATGCGGCAAATTCTCCGGCCGATTGCACGCGATCGTCTTGTGCGACAAATTATCCGTCCGATTACACGCGACCGTCTCTTGCAAAAAATGCTCCGGCCGATTATACACGATCGACTTTTGCGGCATACAGAGGTCCCGGAACGCCGTTCAGCCGCAAATCAAGCACTGTAAGAACATATAACAGAACCTATATATCATATAAGAACGAACATTTTATAAGAACCTCAACTTGCTCATTTTTTACTTCCTGAACTGAAGCAATTAAGGTTAAATATCTTATGCTGTCTTCAATCTATATATAAAGACAATTAATTTTTGTCTGTTCACTGATTAGAATAATGAAATTATTGGCTATTTTTGCGTTTTGTAGGTCAGAGAATCTAAATCAAGCCTTTATTTTAATGTCTGTCTGTCGGTTGGTTGACGCTCTGCATCACGCTCTGGTCTACACTTTTAACGTAAAAACTAGAGTGCTGTTCTGGCTGAAACTTATTTTCCGTGTTCTATATGAACATATGAGAAGGTTTTAGACTAATTAAAATTAGAGGACAACTTTAGATGGAAATTAAACAGCAAGCTAAAAAAAGAGTTTTATTTCGCTTTGACCAAGTTTGTTCTTAAGATTTCCGATTCTCGTGGATGATATTTTGTTTACATATTCAGTGATCCAAGCAGATGGTAGTTACCTTCACTGACGGATTAGTGGTTTCTAAAATTTACTTTTAATTGACATCTACGTACTATATAAAAGTAACATTTAATTTAGTATTAATGGCAGTTAAAACTGTCTCATGCACCTAGAGAGCTGAAATTTTGTACACTCATGCGTTGGACATAAAATAAGACAAATAAGTGGTTTCAACCTGATCTGACCCTCGGAATCCACCATAGACCCTCTCAAAGATCCCATATTACCCTAACTAGCTGATGTCCCGATTCGGTCGGAAAAAGTTAATATTTTTAATAATAATTGAAAAAATTTGAAGCTTAAAAAATTGAAGCAAATCAATCTCTTCACCGTCGAATATGCTTTATTTTCATTGATCATTGAATCAATTATGCAAGCTTTTTTTATTGAATTTCAGTATATTCAATCTTAAATGTTATTTTCCAACCTGTTGAAGTTTGCAGGAAAAGAAATCAATAAAGCCGTCTTATAAGAGAAAACTACCAAATTAGGGTATCTATGATCAATTTATCAAATTATCAAAACCAACTTTGTTATGAAGAAGATTAATTTTAGTATTTGACTCTTCTAGAGATAAAAAAAATAAATGTACAAGTTAGGCATTTATAACACTCAATATTATTAAAGGAAGGATTAATGGTCAATGATTATGACAAACCTGTCGTAGTTATCGGCGTTTCTTTGAAACGCACATTGAGATACATTATGCCCACAACACAGAAGAAGACAGCGACAAAAAAGAGAAGCACCATTGACACCGTCGTTGCGTTCCTCCATATTTTCCCTTCTAGGGAGGAAGTTGTTCCTTTTCTAAAGTTTCTGAAACATTAAAGAGAAACAAATTTCGTCTACTAAACTTTATTACCAGCTTAGCCGTCAATGATTAAAATCAAACATCCCTCAAACAATCTTACATTATTTCTCTAGCCTGCGAGATCTTCCTAATTTCTTAATCAAATCCATGATTTACTCCTTAGGCTATCTGAAAGCTTATTGGGCCCTGGCGAGTGAGTTATACTGTATTCCTAACCAGGAACGATAAAAAAAATTAGGTATTGACTGCAACCATACTTAAATGACAATATAAGGTCATTTCACAAGTATGAAGTTTTAAATGTAAAGGGTATTTTTAAGAAGGGTCAACATAATTTTGGTGAATCAGATTTGGCTTACAAATTTATATTTGGTTAGCAGAAGAAAGCAAAAACACAGTCACAAAGCCAAGTCCACTAATGAAAAATTTGGAGTTATGGGATAGTCAAAACCAGTAACAAGGCCGTGGCATGTTATCTGGCAATGCTGCTTTGCACGGTTGTTATCGCAGGAAAAACCCTATATTAAAAATATGATACAACAATAAAATTAGTAGTAATAGACAATTATAAAAAAACCTACTTAAATAGGAAAAAAATAAATTTAGGCAAAACATCAAATTTATCACAAACAACAGACAGCTTCCTCAACTGAACTCTTAGGCTCGGTTAACCTGAGTGATTAGAATCACAACGAAATCGCTAAGTCCTCGCCCGGACATCTGTTCACACTGGCGACTTGTTTTCTGCAAATTTGCTGAGAGCGCGGATCCATATTACCCTCCCCTAAACTCAACTAACCAAAGATTTTTTTTCAGATCATTATCAGTCTTATACTAAACTTATGCCACAACACATACATTGTCTTATTTTTAATTGTATTCTTGTGATTTCTTGCCAATAGTTTATATTTTTACTATGGTTTAACCAATAACTAACCAATTATTTTTTAAGTAAAAGTAGCCTACTCTGATTTGTCGTCACTTTCAAATAGTTATGGATTATTTATTTACTAATTTGTTGTGGTACAAATATTTTCTACAACAATAATTCCACCAAGTTATATCCAAGCACATTACCTCGATTTCTGGCATTAACACACTTTTTGAACACTGGTTTCCCCACCCGACCAGGAATCTTAGCTGCAAATTCGCCAGCTACTTGTGTGAACATCCCATTTCATTCACTGCATTCCTTCTTCGCCTTGCAGGAAATGTTCACTGTGAATTTGTAGCGACAAAGAATGTGAGAGAGTGTTGCCAGCTCACAGCGAGTTTGCTGCAATCTCGCCCACTTGTGAACTGACTAATTTGATTCAATGTATTTCTACTTTGCTCAATTTTTGTTCACTGCTAATTCGTAGGTGAAAATCACTCGAGTGAACCGAACCTAGTGATTCACTTGCCACTGACTAGCGCCATGGCCTTATTTCTGTAAATGGCTCTGGCCTCTGGATTGTTTTTTGAGGCAAAGGTAAGCCTTAATGATAATAATGATTGGTACCACTTCACTTCTTAAAATTCAATTTACCAAGAAAGGAAATGTCAGCGGGGATTACATTATTTTTCTTTTAAGAGTCCTAGATTGACTCATAAAACCCAAAACAAAAACATACTTTCTGAAAAAGTTGGGCTGTTGCAACCATGTCTGGACACAAAACCGATGAGGATATTATCACAAATTAAGAGCTTATAAGAAGCACAGCTAATTACCCTGTGTTTTGATGTGAATAGGTAGGTGTGGAGTTTGTGTCCTCATCATCACTTTCTTTCACATCTAAAAGGCGAGTTGGAAGTCCCGTGCCAGTACCAGATCCTAAAACAAAATTTAATAACTATATAATTAAGCTATTGTGTGTAATTATATAAAAGCCTAATTGTATAATATAATAGTAATTATTATTTAATAGTTACTCTATTTTACACAAAACTACTATTCTCTTCACATCAAAAGTTTAACTGCAGAGGTGCAAAAAAACAATCAATTTTAATTTTCTTTTCATAAAATCTTAACATGATAACTGCAGTATCACATGTGTTAGGGGCATGAATAGTTGAAGGGGTCCCTCCAGTAACGTTGTAAACGACAACTTTTTCAAAATTGAGATTTCTATGCAGTAAGGTTGTAAATGACATCCTGCATCAGTGCAGGGTATTTTTTCGTTGATATCTCTTGTGTTGGCAGCACTACCACAGGTTGAAAACCAAGTGTTGTTGGTCCCACAGTTGCAACAACGTTGTAACTGCCAAAAATTGCATTACCACCGCGCACCGTTCTGTCGCCGTCCCGATGTTAATCGGCTAAATCGTAGTAAAAAACGCCCTGTTAAGTTCGGAAGTTGGACCAGAAATGTACGTAAGCAGAGAAGAAATGCTGGGGAACTGTACATAAATGAAAAGAAGAAACCAAAAGAAACATTGTTGCATAGGCCAAGCCGGCAACAACGTTGCAAACGACTGTCATTTACAACGTTATTGCAATTTTAAAATCACTTTTTTTGTAATAACTTTTTTATTACGTGCGATAATATTGTAATACTTCATAGTTTGGCTAGTTTTATGATATTACAATTATATATAACAAATAAAACATATTTAAATCATTACATTCCCAATTATATGTTTTTTCCATTTCCTGAAAAATTTACTTTATGTCGCTTACAACGTTACTGGAGGGACCCCTTCAGTTGATGGCCATCCAATGTAATTAGTAATGGCTGAATATTTATTCCTTCCAAAAAATTATATCAAATAAAATGAGGGAAATCCTTTGATTTACAGAACATTATCAACAATTAAATCCATTTAAGATCCTGCCACATATTTTAAGGAGAATATGAGTGAGGGATGTCTGTGAGGTGGATGAGACACTAGCCTTGTTACTTACAAGGGCGGGGCAGCTAATTATTTTGTTATGATTATTAATCAAAAGCCAAATAATCAATGGCAGCAGGATCAAGACTTGAAACTTCACAAACCTTTCAATGGGAACTTGCTCAGTCTATGATCAGCGGTCACTTCGAACCTATCCTGTTTATAGGTGAAATAAGACTTAAATACGTTTGATGACATTACATTAAGAGACTGGACACCTGAGGGTCAACGGTTCAAATCCTGACTGTCTGAAACTGGGTCCAGTTGCCATTTTGTCACTGAGGGCTATGAAGTTTTCTTACATTAATGATGATTTCTAACAAAAGGTCACAGTTAGATAATGACAAGACCTTGGTGGGAACCATTCCTGGCCTAAGTATCAATAAATGCCTTTGGCATCTAAATATTAATACACAAGCGGTTTTCTTTTCTCAGTCAAACCTCATTAATGGCTGTACGGGTTTCAACGTTTGAGGTGTCAAATTAAAGGGAGTTTTATGTAGATTTGTCAATACATCTCAGAATTTTAAAAAGGGCTTCACTAAAGTACTGTAAGGGGCTGAAGTTTCAGAACAGTGGCGCTTCCAGGTGATCCATTGACATTTGACCAAGCTCAGTCCACGTTGTACAACTGAACATATGGTCTTGCTTTGAAATAGTTCTACAAGTAAACCACAGGTTGCAGCACTTAAAATTTATTTCTATATAAGGGCGGTTTTTACAGCTGCTTTGGCTACGGGGATGTGACTACAAATTGTTTTCAACAGTTTTATTTGGTATATTATCATTTTTTAAAGATATTTTATATAATTTAGGTAATATTGGCTTGATTACCACATAATGAAGTGTTTTTAAGTGCTTATTTAGTGCACATACCATTTACCAATTTACCTTGTGGTTTACAATTTATCAATGCATTTAAGCATAGTGTTTATGTAGTTTTATTAACTTGAGCTAATTTTATTTAGGATTTGGTCAGTTATAATGCTACCTATAAGAAGACGACGCACACTGACCGGTCGGAGGGAACATGAACAGCTGACATTACCCTCCCGATGATGTAACAAACATTTGATGGGCACAGAATGGCATTGTAGATTGTCGTGGTGCTCCTTCCAGCCTCGGACCAATGAACTTAAAATGTTTGCTTGCGGTGGATTGCATTTCAAGAATGAAAAGACTGATAGGGATAATCCATCATTTACCCTTTGTTGTCTGCCTAATTTGCAGATTTCACAGTACTTTCAAGATCTTTCAGAAAACTCTTAATCTGAGAACAGGGCTGTTAGGCTTGAATCCAGAAACTACCTGTTTAACATTCGACAGTGGTTGCCATCAGCAGAGGACTATCTTTTGCGATATTAAAATACACATTTCAGAAACAAGAGAACAAAAGAAAAGGAAGAAAACCGAAACTAGCGTCCACAAAAAATTATTTACCAAAATCTCCTACGGTATATTAAATTAACTTTAAAATTTTCAGTAGTTTAGTCATAATTTTGTTATTAAATTTAGCCCTTTGGTTAAACTTTAAAAGTATACAAGTAAATTGTTCATTCTTTATTCTTTTACTTTATGATTTCAGTTTTGTTCAATTTCGAGCAACTGGTTATCTAGTAGAAGTAAACACATCACACCTTGGTTACATAATTTTGTATTAACTTAAAATGAAAACAATTCAGCATGATTGTTCTTTGTCATCATACAAAGTGTCTGACTGATATATCCTCACTCAATGTAATTTATTTTTTCTAACTCAAAACAGTTAAAACTGTGGTTCCATTCCACAAAGAATTTATATTTTAAAATTATTCTCATCTCAAGGTTTATATTAGAACATTTTTATTTGAACTCTTATTTCCTGGCTTCAGCACTACCGTAAAAAGTAAAGTAGTAACCAGGAGTTACGTAGTAAGTGAAGTAATACCTAGTGATGGTAATATCATCACACCTAACACCGTATGTGATGTGGAAAGTATAAGGGACCTCAAGTCGCTGGAGTAAATTTTTCAGTAATTAGGACATTTTAGTCGAATCAGGCCAAAAGTAGGCCTATTGATTTTCAGGTTTTGATTGGGGATACGATTCCTTAATCTTTCCTTAACAGATTCATCCAGTTATTGGATCTTTTCCGTTATACGTATACCACTGTTTCGGATTTGCTTTTCAAGCTTGATTTTGGTAAATTTGGTTAGGGTAGGTTAGGTTAACCTAACCTAACCTAACCAACTGGAAGTGGGGCCGCTAGACGGCCAGACGGGTCTAGACAGAGATAACAGTAGATAAGATAACAAAACCTCTGGTAAAATATTCTATCAAGGAATTTCCACTTTGAAACGATTAATACCAGTTATTTGACCTAGTTTATAACCAGGAGCCTAGATTTTTGACCTAGTTCGGTAAAAAATCAAGCTCGAATGGTGAATTTGGAATGGCGGTATACGTATAACGGAAAATATCCCAGTTATTTTAGCGATGAGAATCCCAGAATTATTAAAAACAGTCTATTTTCCTTTACACAGGCCTGCACTGAGTAGTCAGGGGATCATTACAAAACTAGTCTTACCCAATATCTATCGGTGCACTTTGAGTAAACTTTTTCAAGTTAATCATTGTTCAAAGAGTATTTATTGTCCAAGTACAAAAATCACCATCTCAACAGTGCATTTCTTATTCATGCCTCGGTATTCTGCCTTCTGACTTGAGGACCCTTTTCCAACTTCCTCACTTTCTCATTAATTTTAGCAATGAAATGTGAGTGCAAAACTTTTTTTTTGTTAAGATATAAAGATCTAGTTTTTAGCTTTATTTTGATACCTGAGTCATTTTTTAAATATTAATAATAAATATTCTGTTAATTGATGAAGTTATGGGCCTTGATTTCCTAAAATATTCGTTTTGATTAGTTGAAATTCAAATGCCAGTAACTCAAAGATGAAAAATTATAGCACCATTAATTATATGTCTGATTGTTCACAATTTAATGCTGAATTTCAGGATATTAATAACCCAAAACCGGAAAATTCCGACTTGAGGTGCCTTTTCACTTTCCGCATCACATATTTTACCATATATTTAAATTACCTGGAATACTTTCTTCATTTATCTTGCTAAATGATGAGAGAATGTAGACTGATATATACTTAAATTAAACAATATGTCTTAAAATATTTAATGCAAACAAATGAAAAATGTTCAATGAGACAATGTAAATCATTTTATACATTAAAACATGATTAAACATAAATGTTCTTAACATAAAAATGTCACATATTTGCATACTTTTCAAACTTTAAAAACACTGGCATCTTTATTTTATAATCACTTATTTTTCAGAAAAACCTCAATCAATTTTCGGAGAAAATTTCCTGCAGAGCCCCTCCAATTACTCTTTCAAGGGATGTCACTACATGAGCCTTAAACTCATGTCGCTTTTGCTCATTCAATGCAACAGTGTGTGGTAACAGTTTTTGGAAGAACAAACTCATTTCTTCTTCTATTTCTCTGTCACATTTTCTTTCTCCATCTGATTGTCTTGAAGGCTCAAAGCGATTTAGAGGGATGTCTACAGATTTTGATTGTTGTTCATGAGAAATATCTTCTTCCATTAAGTAACTTTGATTTTTAGTAAAAACTGCAAGGCTAAAAGATGGTTTTTTGTTCTCAGAGTGGATTCTATTTGAATATGATGTTGTAGGTTTTTCATCACATGGTTTATTTTGAACAGAAAACTTATTATTACTCAACATTCTTTTGGTTTTCAAAGAACTAGATTTGCTGGTAGGAAGTGATATTACCTTTTCATGAGAATATTTTTCTATGTTGATACCTTCAATTTGCATCTCTGACTGGTTCTCAAACTTGCTGGGTTTAGGAGATGGTGATTTTATGTTACAAGGAGAATATTTATCAATTCTTGAAACGTTAGTTTCAATAACATTTTTCTTAACTCTTCTTTTTGAAGTGTCAACAGCTGTTTTCTTCTCTGCTCGAGTGTTACACATGCTGGTGGGTGTAGATGATGGTGATTTTAAATCACAAGGAGACGATAAAACTTCAGCTTTAGGTTTCTCTTTTGCAATACGATTCTCAAATTTTTCTAATACTGCTTTTGTGGTTGCAGTTTTGGGATAAATAATAATTTGTTCTTCTCCATTGTCTTGTACAGACAGTTTTGGCTTCTTTTCATGACTTTCCAATCTCTGCAGCTGCCTTTTATGAGCTCTTGTGTGTTTACTCATTATTCCCTTAGGTACAGCGGACTTGAAACAAATTTGTTTTTATTGAAAATGGTAATGGCAGATATTTTAATTTCTCTTAATGGAGAATATCTGCTACCTCAATGTTCTTCAGATAATTTTTAAACATATTTTTCATCTAGTGCTCTGCAGAAGATTCTAAAAGAAAAAGACAAAAATTAAAATATCAATTTAAATGACAGATATACAGGGTGTCCAACTTAACTGTGCCACCACTGGTATTTCAGAAACTATTAGATTTAGAGAAAACTTTAAATGGGGGACTTCACCTACTTTTTAAAGACATTTAAAAATATGAATTCCATTTTCTTCTGAATGGTTGCCATTTTCCAATATGGCGGACAGCTTTGATTTTTTTACGGAACACCCTGTATTTTATGACGTATTTGGATTCTACGCTTAATTTTAAGAACTTTTTATTCTTCGACATTTTTTCCTAAACCCAATGGTTAATGAGATATAAGCCATCAAAATTTGATTTTTCCCCATAAGAAATGCATTGTGTTATTGTCAGTACTTGGTATATCGATAACGGTTGGGTTAGTTATCAGCTTAAGTGCTTTAAAATGTGATTTTAGTTAAAATTTGATCATAGAAATAGTTTTTAGTCGAGTTTTACTCATGGAAATCAAGAATTTTGAATATTTATATACTCCATAAGGATTGCATGGGATGGCACTGTTAAAATTGACACGACACATTTCAAATTGGGAAAAATCAAACTTTAACTGCTTATATCTCCTTAACCATTGGGTTTAGGAAAAAAATGTCAAAGAGTAAAAGGTTCTTAAAATTAAGCGTAAAATCCAAATAAAATACAGGGTGTTCCATAAGAAAAATCAAAGTTGTCCGCCATATTGGAAAATGGCGGTCATTTAAAAAGAAAATGGAATTCATATTTTTAAATGACTTAAAAAAGTACCGTAGGTGAAGTCCCCCATTTAAAGTTTTCTCTAAATCCAATAGTAAGTCCAGTCAATCTGGGGTTTTTAAGTGAAAAAATTAGGAGAAGGCTGAATTTTTTCCCATCGACTACTACCAAATAAACAAGCTTCTAGCCAAAAGTCCCCACCCCTACCCCCCTTGCTTCCCCCCCTACAGCCCCTCCCCTACTTTCCAAGTCTATTGATTGCAGTGTTTTTCTAAAACTGCTTATAACTTAGAAACTATTTGAGATATTTCTTATATTTTGTTGTTTCCGGATTTCTCATAAATTAATCTAAAAGTAATGTTATATAGTGTTTTACGATTACTTTACTCCTTCTACGTCTATTTTCCTGTTTAATTTGGAAAAAAAGAATTTTCATTCATTTTTTTCAAATATATTTATATTTTGCCCAATAACAAGGCTCAAATCACTTCCGTTATGACTCTGTTTTGTACTAAATATTTTTTCCTGTTTATGAGCTTTAAAATGACATAGTACGTGGCTTGCTTTTCTCACTTATTGCCTTGCTAATACAAGTAAAACATGTTTTACAGCGCCTGCTGCGGCCGCGCGTTACACCACTGAGGTTCATTCAACCTGGGGTTTAAGGGGAGAGGAAAATAGAAAAAGCTGAATATTTTACCATCGACTACTATTGTATAGACAAGTTTCTAAACAAAAGTCCCCATCCCTACCCCTCTTGCTTCCCCCCCTTCAGCCCCCCCTAAAATTCCAGGTCTAATAAATGCAGTATTTTGTTAAGCTGCTTATAGCTTAGAAACCATTTGAGATAACTTTTATATATTGTTGCTTCCGGATTTATAATAAAATAATCTGAAAGTAATGTTGTATAGTGTTTTACGATTTATTCACTCCTTCTATGTCTATTTCCTGTTCAATTTGGAAAAAAGCATTTTCCTTCATTTTTATCAAATATATTTAAAACAAGGCTCAAATCACTTCTGTTATGACTCTGTTTTTTATTAAATATTTTCTCCTGTGTATGAGCTTCAAAATAATATATACTTGACTTGATTTTCTCACTCATTACCTTGCTAATACAAGTAAAACATGTTTTACAGCGCCTGCCGCGGCCGCGCGCTGCGCCACCGAGATTCATTCAACCTGGGGTTTTAAGGGGAGAGGAAAATAGGAAAAAGCTGAATTTTTTACCATCGACTACAATTGTATAGAAAAGCTTCTAGTCAAAAGTCCCCGTTCCTACCCACCTTGCTTCCCCCCCTTCCCCCTAATTTTCCAGGTGTAATAAATGCAGTATTTTGCTAAGCTACCTATATATCTCTTATATTTTTTGTTTCCGGATTTCTAATAACAAAATCTAATAATAATGCCATGTAGTGTTTTACGATTAGTTTACTCCTTCTATGTCTATTTTCCTGTTTAATTTGGAAGAACTGCATTTTCCTTAAATTTGTATGAAATATATTAATATTTTTCCTAATAACAAGGCTCAAATCAATTCCCCTATGAATCTGTTTTGCACTGATATTTGAACCTCCAGCACCTGAGGATGTCATATGTAACTGTAAAAAAGTCCTGCAAAAACAAGTGCAGCTGCTTCAAGGCTTCCTTGAGTTGCACAGAAATGTGTGGACAGTGCGCAGGACAAAGCACAAACAGAGAGGAGCCAGAAGAAGACCCCCTTTAAATGTGGTACTTGGCACTTGAATAGGTACTTGTGGTAATTGTGGTACTTGTGGCACTTGAATAGGGAGAAGTCATTAGGTAGGTGTCTGCCATTATTCGTCTCACTACAGTCATTCATGTTGTTCCAGATTTCTCAAGAAATCAAGTAGAAGTCAAGTATGGTTTTCTGTGCTCTTCCATCTCAGAATGTAAATAAAGCTGAAGGCATTTAAATAGAGCAGATGTTATATACAAATAACTAGTGTTAAAATATTTTCTTCATCCTATAAACCCTGAATTGAACAACCCTCGAAAAACTCTGAACGTCGTGGCGTGGCAAGCTAAAGAACGGCAGGCAAAGCTAAAATTTGGCTTAGCACATTTTTACAATGCT
The DNA here is from genome assembly GCA_035578135.1 of Flexamia atlantica. Classification (NCBI taxonomy): domain Eukaryota; kingdom Metazoa; phylum Arthropoda; class Insecta; order Hemiptera; family Cicadellidae; genus Flexamia; species Flexamia atlantica. The sequence continues at coordinate 37,786,297 of JAQJVK010000008.1, read as the reverse complement.
TTATATGATAAAGGTAATTTAAATATTTAGTACAAAACCGCTTCCTAATGGTGGTAATGATTATAGCTTTATGATTATGTAATTTAAATGCAAGTAATTACTTTTTCCAAATGAAACAGGAAAATAGACGTAGAAGGAGTAAACTAATCGTAAAACACTACATGGCATTATTATTAGATTTTTTTTATTAGAAATCCGGAAACAAAAAATATAAGAGATATCTTAAATGGTTTCTAAGATATAGGCAGCTTAGCAAAATACTGCATTTATTAGACTTGTAAAATTAGGGGGGATGAAGGGGGGAAGCAAGGGGGTTAGGGATGGGGACTTTTGGCTAGAAGCTTGTCTATACAATAGTAGTCGATGGTGAAAAATTCAGCTTTTTCTTATTTTCTCCCCGTAAAACCCCAATTGAATAAACTTCGGTGGCGTAACGCGTGGCCACGGCAGGCGCTATAAACCATGTTTTACTTGTATTAGCAAGGCAATATGTGACAAAAGCAACCCAAATATGATATCATTTTAAAGCTTTCACACAGAAGAAAATATCAGTGCAAAACAGATTCATAAGGGAATTGATTTGAGCCTTGTTATTAGGAAAAATATAAATATATTTCATAAAAATTTAAGGAAAATGCATTTTTCCAAATTAAACAGGAAAATAGCCGTAGAAGGAGTGAATTAATCGTAAAACACTATAACATTACTTTTAGAATATTTTATGAGAAATCCGGAAACAACAAAATATAAGAGATATCTCAAATAGTTTCTAAGATATAAGCAGCTTAGCAAAATACTGCATTTATTAGACTTGGAAAATAAGGGGGGGCTGCAGGGGGGGAAGCAAGAGGGGTAGGGATGGGGACTTTTGGCTAGAAGCTTGTCTATACAATAGTAGGCTTTTTTATATTTTCCTCTCCCCTTACAACCCCAGGTTGAATGAACCTCGGTGGCGTAACGCGCGGCCCGCAGCAGGTGCTGTAAAAACATGTTTTACTTGTATTAGCAAGGCAATAAGTGAGAAAAACAAGCCAAGTATTATATCATTTTAAAGCTTATAAACAGGAGAAAATATTTAGTACAAAACAGAGCCATAACGGAAGTGATTTGAGCCTTGTTGTTGGGCAAAATAAAAATATATTTGGCGAAAAATGAAGGAAAATGCTTTTTTTCCATGTTAAACAGGAAAATAGACGTAGAAGGAGTAGATTCACCATAAATCACCATATGCCATTATTTTTAGAGCTTTTTATGAGGAACCCGAAAACAACAAAATGTAAGGTATATCTTAAATTATTTCTGAGATATAGTCATTTTTACAAAATACTGCATTTTCTGAACTTAAATAACAACAAGGGGCTGTAGGGGAGGAAGCAAGGGAGGTAGGGTCGGGGACTTTTGGCTAGAAGCTTGTCTATACGGTAGGAGTAGATGATGAAAAATTCTGCCTTCTCCTAATTTTTTCCTCTATCGCCTCTTTTTAGGAACAGATTGACTGGACTATAGTTTCTGAAGTACCAATGGTGGCACAGTTAAGTTGGACACCCTGTATACCAAAAAATATAGGCTAACAGAAGTAATGGTGAATTAAAAAATCTTGCATTAAAATAATTTTACTACCCCTCAATTTTTCAAAACTTTAATATAAGCATAAAATAGGCTTAAAATCTACCAAACTCCAAATAGTCTGTATTTTTACCAAACTCCTAAAATGTCACAAACATTTTAATTTTAATGAACCATGTATCTTCTATTAAATTAATAAGCAAGCATGATTTTATGGTACATTTCACAGATTTTCTTTGATTGTAGAAAAAATTCCAAGCATGCATATTCGTCTAGGCCCATTTCAACAAAAATATGTGTCATGATGCGAGAACCAAATCATACAACCACGCACAAATGAAGTCATTTGTAAGTGGTAATTGTTACCTTTCCAGTGGCACCTCGGAAACTGAAATTTTTTCAAAATGTTGGAAATAAATCGCTAATTCTCAAAATTATAGTTTTTTCCACAGGAAGCGTCAGAAAACCTTGGAAAATTATATTTTTTCTAAAATAGGTCGTGAGAGTACTTAAATAGTCGGGGAGATTGAGCAGAATAAGAATAGCAAGATTTTTTACGATCCGATCATTATTAACTGAGTTACGGCTGGAAAAGCATCAGAAAACTACAAAAATTTTAAAAGCTACCTTTCATAAGTGGTTAATGCAGCCAGAAAAGCGTATCTAACCAAACCTAATTTTATGAGATGTTTTTTCAAAAGTGTAGTAGTTTCCAGAAAAATGATCTGTTTATCCGGCCGTATTTCTGACATTATCAATCCGATCGTAAAAATTCTTGCATGTTCCTGTCCTGCTCAATTCCCGGGCAATTTGATAACCCCAATAACTTATTCCCGCAAAATTTTTTTTTCAGTTTTTTATATTTTCTGCGGTCTTTCCACATTTTCCGAGGAAAAACTATAATTGTAAGAGTTAAACGTATTACTTCCTAAATTTTGAAAAAGAATTTAATTTCCAAAGTACCATTGGAGAGCAAACAGTTACCTTTTAGATAGGCCTAGTTATTTACAGACATGCAGGTAAATTAGTGTAATTTCGCTTAACACCTTAAAATACTATAGGTTATTATCAATCATGGGACCTGGGTTTTTAATTCTTTTTATTGTGATGCGTGTAAAATTTTATGCTGATTCCAAAAATGATTGATCGTTAATGTCGGAAACGTTGGTAAAGCCGAGAAAATAGGAAGAACTGTTTGTTCCGAATACTAGACTATGGGTACTCTAATAAAGCGGATTTTTGTCCCGAACACGAATATACTTTTTTTAAGATTGAACCATTCATAAGCAAGTAGGCTAATCTTGAAAAAATATTAAACATGGAATTCATACCTAATCTAGTTTAACTAGGGGACACAGTGGGATACCTAGGTATTGGGTGAGGAACAATTTTAGAACCAACCTTAAGAATGTAAAAATTTCCCATTAGGGAAAAGGTCATATAAAAATGGGGAAACTTCCCTAACTTAACGTAACTTAACAAACTTAACCCAAGCCAACCAATCCCAACCTAACCAGCCGTTCCTTCGGCCCCATTCATAACTGAAAACATTTGAATAGGTTGGGTTAAGAAAGGAAGGTTTATGTTAATTGGGTTAGGTTAGTTTAAGGAATCTTCCCTAATTTCTTAGGACTTTTTCCCTTATGAGAAATTTTAACATTCAAAAGGTTGGTTTTAAAATTGTTCCCCACCCAATACCCTGGAATCCTACTAAATCCCCTCGAGAGACTAGATTACGATAGAATCCAATTTTTTTGTCTTTACCAGATTTATCGCTTACACTTAATTTAATCTTAAAACAAATTGCATAATTGTGTTAAGGACAAAATTCTGCTTAATTTGAGTGGGCCTACCCACAGTCCAGCATTTGGAACAAAGAGTTTTTTCCTAATTTTATTTTTAAGCCTAGACACCTTGTATATAATTCTTACTGAATTGCAGCAAAATGCAGCCTATGGTGTCAAAACAACTTTTCTGTGTACCGGTTTTGAGTCAGTGACGACTCATCTTCAGCCACTAGAACTTGTCATTTTCACGCTTCTGTGGTTTGAAATTTTGACTACCACAGAAATATGAAAATAACAAGTTATAATGGCTAAAGATGAGTCGTCACTGACTCGAAACCAGTACCACAGAAAAATTAGGCTGCATTTTCCTGCAATTCAGTAAGTAGTTTTATCCTGTTTTCTCAATTTTCCCGACATTTCCAACAACAAATAATCACCATTTTCGGAATTAGCATAAAACTGTATGTTTCAATAAAAAAAATTGGTCCGGTGATTGATAATTACCGTTCTATAAGTAAGTTATAAGTTAAAAGGCTAAGTTAAACCATGAAATTTTAATCAAAATCATAATTAGTTTAAGATTAATTTGAATATAATTTTGTATTGAGTCTTAAACACCCAAGAAAATCAAAAATTCAAAACATACTTTTTAACGAACACTTCAAGACATTACTTTTTCATAAACCATTAAGCCAGAGTTCATGACAATCGGACCATTGGTATTATCTTTAGCTCTGATAATCACTTTGAAGTATCAGCTAAAACTAAATCATACATAACCACTCAAATTCCAAACGTTAACGAAAACAAAATTTTCTCCTTTTAGTCCACCATGTTTAGAGGACAGAAAAAAAGGAGAAAACATTTTCAATTGTAGGCCTACTAACTAAAAACAAACAAGAAATGGTGCTTCATTCAAAAATAATTTAATAACATTAGCCTATACCTCTTAGGTTAACACTTTTTTCACATTGTGGACTATGTGATCTAACTGTTGGTTTTAAGGTTAGCATAAAATTATCAGATCATGGTTTTTGTGTTAAATTTATGTAGGCCTACAGTTCCTGATCAGTGTTGTATATGTTTTCCATTTAGGCCTAATTATTTATTAACAACAAAAACCTTCGGGTTAATGCAACACTAATTTTTATTAAACTTGGTCGACTTTGTTAGGAAATATACTAACCTTAAAAATATGTAAGAAACTACTCTTACCTGGGAAATGTGGACTGTGACAATACTTTCAAACCAACTTGAAAACAAGAGACACAACGCTAATACAGAGATAGGCCTGTCGTGTGTGTCTTGATTATTGGCAGTAATCAGTGCCGTCAGAGCAAGTGCAGTAATGTTGTGCATATGTCTGTGCGATACGTATCGGTTATCGAATATCGCGATACACAAGGGACGATACGATATTGCGATACATTTTGAAAACGATACGTATCGTATCGCCAAAAACGATATTCGATCCCGTATCCGCACATAGAGGCGATATTTACGATATTTTCGAAATGTTATGGGAAATCCGCTAGTAAAACTCTCTAAGTGGCTTCATCTACTTGAGATCTACTTGATTATGGTCTAAAATCCCCCATCTTGACATTTCAATGGCAGCACTCTCATAGGTTTTTTTTCTGAACAATCCCATGTTATTCTTGTGGAGAATATCCCGAATGCTAATTTATGAGTCGAACAATCTTGACGTGAGGCACCATATAATTGAAGCATTTGAATTTGCTGAGTATGCAACGGAGGTATTACAGTATTTAACTTAGTCGACTATAGTTTAATTTTAGACTGTTTTGGTCGATACGTACCGTTTTAGATATTAAGGGGCGATACGAAACGGACGATACGATACAGGGTTTCGATACGATACACACCTCCGATACGTATCATATCGCCGTCTCGCGATACTCGGCCGTATCGCACATCACTACATAGCAGTAGTGATGTGCATTATTATGGTGGCCTTGATTGATTCATGGCCCATGGCTCACAACAGCTGACTCCAATATAATCTAATGATCCACATCTTCACAATACTGCCAACTTTTTATTTCAAAACTAGCTATCAGGCTTTACTAATATTTTTACATGTATTATCCTATTTGGAGGTTCATTTCATGTATTTCACTGAACATGAATGTAAATACTGGCAAAATATTACATGTAATATATAGCCTAGTTTTTTAAATTTTTTTAAGATAAGAGTGTCATTTGCGAAAAAAGATATTTTTCCGTATGTTTCAAGTTTTGAAATATTATTCATGTAGGCTTTATCAAAAATAAGCCAGAGTCGAGAGTTGAACCTTGAACAACACTACTGGTAGGACATCACTTAACACCCCTCCAATCGACACACAGCTTGTGATCTACCAGCTAAATAGCTGCGGAACCACGCGAGAGAACTGCCGCGAACCCGGATAGAATCATGTGTCCGCAACAAAATGTTTCTATTAACAGAATCGAAAACCTTTTTCAAATCTAAGAAAACTTGCACTGCACGTTTGTTATTATTGAAATTGCATCGCTGATGTCTATAATTTAAAGTCAAAAGTATCTGAAATATTTTTATCATTTCTAAACCATAATGAGATTTGCAAAGAATTTGAAATGCTGGAGGTATAAATAAGTTGATCTTTAACAATTTTCTCAATAGGCCAAACCTTAACAGTTACATTTATAAGTGAGATTGAATGATAATTATTCATGTCTGCAAAATCATTAGGTTAGAGAGGAGGGATGATTTTTGCTCGGGAAAATGCCTAGAGAAGTACTTTTAAATTCACAATATGCACAAGGGGAGCAGAAATAAAGCGGATGTTATTCTTTAAGACGTTTTCTTTAAGTGTAAATTTAAAAGATTTTGGAAGGAATTATATCATGTGTAAGTGGATAATACATATTTCTTATTAAATTGCAGACACACGTACGAGCGTAAAACAGAACTGCTATACTTGTAGCAGTTCTGAAGTTGTACATGTTCAATGTTTTTAGCGTTTATTGCACAGTACTGGGGGAGCTACTTTGAAAATGTTGCTTGCTACATACAGCCGTAGGTTGTAAAAAGTAGCTTTTGCTACAGCTACAGGTTTTAAAAAGCGGCTAGCTAAGAGCTACCAAAATCCTGCTTTAGCTACAGTTAGAGTAGGATTTACCTAAGTTGGCCAAAACGAAAGTAATCAAACTATTATCTTTTTATTAACTTAAGCATAAAATCCAGCTGTACTGAAAAAATCGCTAACGAACATCTGTTTTAGTGTAGCACTTGCAGTAAAGGAAAAGTTCAGATGCAATATTGCAACTGGAAGTGCTCTTGCGCAACTTAAAATATTACTGATGGGCTTTTTCAAATAGTAAGTATTTATTAACACGGAGAGGGTGTGTCATGGATGCGGCATGATTAATAGTGTTAGATTTTATTATTAATTAAAATTAAAGAAAAATAGGCGAGTTTATGAATAGCCATTACTACTTTCTGCAAGTCAGCATCTGACAAGAAAGATTGTTTCATATTGCGTTCAAAACTTATCAAAATTGGTCCAGGAAAAAATAAACTAGCAGCTAAACAAACTAAAATAAGTGGCAGTCAAGAAATAGATTCAAATTAAACTTTCCTGCTATGTAAACAGGTTGAATGAAAATAGTAAATTCTACAAATAGGTGATATCGTAAACATTCTATAACCTATTATAAGATTATCACGAAAGAAAAAAAACACAATTTTGTAAACAAACGCAACGTGGCGATTTGACATTTCGGAGAAAATTAAAACAAATACCATATGTAACCAACAATGTTTTCAATGTGACTTGAATAAAAATTTTTGATGAAATGATTTGAACATACTTTGGCCAACTTAGGTGAATCCTACTCTACTTTACTGTATTAGCTACTACTTTCACAAAATAATTTCCTCTTTACATGTCTTTCGCAGTTGTGTACTGACTGAACTGACCACCCATATCTAGCTTTTTAGACGTTAACGTCAAGTAGAGTTCAAATAAATAAATAAATAACAATCAATCAATTAACAAGTTTTTAAAATTATTAGTCATTGTGGGCCTGCCCAAAATAGATTGTCTGATTGTTGAGTGAAATTATGGGCATCGAAGCAATAAGCACTAAGATTTGGTGTTACATCATTGTATCTTAACATTTAAAATGATACAAATATCTTCGAGTAAATATTTAAACAAACATACTGCTACAATAATAGTAGAAGATCTATTTTAGATCACGCCCGTGAACCGAGACCCTTAGATAAGGCTAAAGCCTTTACCACATTTCAATATAGGCTAGAGCTACTTAAGGCTAAAGACCGATACTTACTACTTCTTTTAGTAACTTAAAATAAGTTACCTCTTAAGATGGGGACATGGCACTGGCTGCTTATTTAAAACCGGAATATGAATGAAGGATGAGTGTTGGATGATTATGGTGCGATCTTGTAATCTTGTTACAAACAGTAATCTTGTTGCAACTGACTAAGGCCGACATGTTCCTTAGACGATTAATTAATAGCCCAACAACTAATGGCATCTAAGGGACCTACATTTTAACGTAGGATCCGAACCACAATTTCGCCTGGTTTACAACTTACGAACTGGTCTAATTAATTATGAGGACGGTCATAATGAATGTAGTACTCAATAGCGTGGACGTTAATCCCCACTAGGGAACACCACATCTACTAGCCATCGCTCATAACTATCCACAATTTTATTAATTAAGTAGGCTACCTTACTATAGTGTTATTTGTCAATAATTTACAACGAGTAATAATTGGGTTAGTCGGATTGCGATTGCACATCGTCATCTGTTTTTTTTTCCAGACAACGCAGCATCGGTGGCTTTGTCCGCATGGAGGTGCAATTTCACTATTGTCGAACAAAGGCCAGCACAGGAACAAAGAATTCAGCAAATCCAGGCTATGCAAAATTGTGCTGATGCGTTCACATGGCTTGTTTCTGTTCTATGCCGTTCTTACAGGCCTCATGCAGTAGGTAAATAGTTGGTCGAATGTCCGGGCACATCAGTTTCGCCTTGGACGACAATAGTGAACTCCCACAATCAAATGTAGGTCTTTAGTCAGAGACAGAGGAAATTTATTACACAATAACAAAAAAAATCATTTACAATCTCCAGTCATCACAAAATAACAAAGAAATCACAGTTTACTCAGAATCTTCGTATGGTTTTAAGGGTCATTGTCACGAAATGGGATAATATGGATAAATTTTTGTTATCAAATCAATATTTCAAAACTTTGCAAATTTTGGCATACATAAGAACTAAAACTCGTCAGAATATCAAATTAATATGCAGCACAGCTTAAAACCTTCATTTAGTATTTATTTTCTATTTTACATGTTACCAAGTACATAGCAATAGTGAACAGTCCGGTCACATTTCATTTTGATGTAAAAATCAAGTAAATGTTGTTCTATAAAAAACCTAATTTAATGATAACTTTTTTTTAAACTGTTATATACCAATAGTCCCCTCCAAGTAGGCCTATGTCGGGTTGTTGACCGGAGTTTGTGCATCACTTGCCTACAGGATTTGGCGGGCGAAGGTATGACTCATTTGGTATCGTTCGATTCGTAACGAAATGAGGAAAGTTCTACTAACAGATCTATGATAACCTAACTAACTTAATCGCCGTAGGGCGCTGTATAAGGGTGGCGATCGGGCATCGCCGCTGGCGGCGGTGATGTTTTACCTCGCCGACACCGCTGCCTTCTGGGAGGCATAACACAAAGACCGCTCATCATAATGATATCAAATTTGGAAAGTAAGTCAATTAACGTATGTTCTCTCTAATTATGTAGTTATTTTTGGTATTCAGTTAAAAAACCTCTCTAAAAATAGTGGCCTCCGTATTATACCAAAGCACCCTCAAACCTCTAAACTGTTTAGCCTATTTGATTTATTCCAACTTTGACATCGCAGAAAACGTCAGATATCGTCGCTGGGACGAGTGACCAGGCTGTAAATATGCTTCTGTAACCTATAAAAACTATGAAATTATCAACGTCGGCAGCAAAATAATAAGGGAATATGTATTGAGAAATAAGGTACCGTATAGAAAGAAATGTGTACTACACATTTATTTGCTTTTATTAAAATTTTTATTTTTGTTATTTTCTTGAGACATAATCATCCCATTTTGTGACAACGACCCTTAAATGTTAAATAAAGTTTGTCGTTAAAATAAAACATCATGCTGCAAGTGAAAAAAATATATGTTTTAATTGAGAAAATAGTGGAAAAGTAGGGACGCTACTTGCTACAGCTACATGCATTTTGAAAACTAGCGGCGCTGTACTAAAAGATTTGCTCGCTTGTAGTGCCGCTACTTGTAGCGCCCTACTCCCCAACACTGCTATTATGACACACTAAAGAGAGTGACGGTTAAAAGAGTGACAGTTGATAGAGGTTCTACTGTATATTGTTCCCTGTTTAAAACAACCAAGATTGGAGACAGTAGTGCACCCACCTATCATTTCGTCTTGGGGGGGGAGGGGAGGCCTAAACCACTAAGTAAGGGAGGGGTGTCAGGGGAAATGTTATGAAAATTAGTAGGCCTACTCTAAATTCAAGTTTTTATATGTCAAGATATGATAGTGCAGTGTATTTCCAAAAATCCAAAACTAATAACAACCAAATAGGCTACTGGTTGAATTTCTGGGAAATTCATATTTAACGTGAGAATTATTGTAAAATGCCCTTTACTCGACAACAGGAAGGATATAAATAATTTGACATCTACCTTCCACATGATTAAAAATCATCAACCATTGCTTTTATAATTTACAGCCTAAACCAATCAATTGCTAATATATTTATGGGAAAATAATTAATAGGTTAAGACTAAAATTATCTATACTATTTATAACAATCGTTTTAAGGAGGGATGCTCTAAAATACTTTTTATTATTATAGGGCCTAGGCCTAAAGGGTTTCCCTAGAGGTTCCCCAGTAACCTTGATAACACGACTGTAACCCAAAACAACCTTGGTATCACGACGCTCAGTAAAAGCCCCTCAATAAGAAATGTTTTACAAATCCCCTTGAGTTTTGCTTTGTCGGTAAATATGCAGTTTACAGTACTCCTCCCGAAATTGAAAATTTTTTTTCAAAATGTAGGTAATAACGCCCTGATTCCGGAAATGATAATTTTTTTCCGCGGAAAACGTCGGAAAATGCCGGAAAATCAGAAAAACTGGGAAAGATCTTTTTTATAGAAATAGGTCATGTGGGTACTCAAATTAATCGGGAGAATGAGCTGAACAAGAATATGCAAGAATTTTCAAGATCCGACGGATATTAACGGAGATACGGCTGGAAAAGCGTCGGAAAATCCAAAAACAAACTTTGTCTAAAACATAGCATGTGGGTACTCAAATTAAAGGAAATTGCACGCTGAACAGCATTCTGAAATAATTTTCATGATCTGACGTACAGTAGTCGAAATAAAGCCAAAAATCATAAACAAGTGATAAACCGACTTTTGTTTAAGTTATTTGATGATGGATTTGGCTGGAATAAATTAAATAGGGATTGGTTATGTTAGTTTAGGTTGTATTTGTTTTGGTTAGGTTAGGTTAGGTAAGGTTAGGTTATGTTATGATAAGTTGCAATGTTTTAGGTTACACTAGGATTGGGTACCTTAAGTTAGGTAAGGATATGGTTGGTAAAGTAAGAATGTGATATTATAATCCTAATCTAACAATACCAAACCTAATTTAACTCAACCAAACCTAATTTAACTCAACCTAACCAAATCCAATATAACCTAACCAAACCTGATCCAACCTAATCAAACCAAACCTAACATAACCCAACTTGACCTAACATAGAGGTTTTCCTCAGGGACCGACCCCGCCATGTCGTTGATGTAAATCAAAAACAACACAGGTCCAAGAGGCGTTCCTCAGGGATCGATTCTTGGACCTGTGTTGTTTCTGATTTACATCAACGACATGGCGGGGTCGGTCCCTGAGGAAAACCTCTTCCTTTTTGCTGACGACACCACCCTTTTTACCAAAAATAAAGATCTTCAACAACTTGAAATAGAAACTTTTCAAAAACTGAATCAACTGGCTCAATTTTTTTCTTCAAATCTTCTTAAACTGAATTCTGAAAAAACCGGATACCTCTGCTTACAAACCCAGCAGAGAAACAAATTCAATTCAGCATCGGGGGTGTCAGTTTTTATTGGTGAGGACAAGCTTAGTCCCTCCGAATCAACCGACTTCTTAGGAGTGAGATTGGACAGTGGCCTCTCATGGTCTGACCAAATTGAAAAAATCGAAAAGCGAATTTCCTCAGAGCTTTTCGTGCTGAGGAAAACTAGTAATTTAAATAATATCAACCTTTCCAAAAATGTTTATTTTAGTTTAATAGAATCTCACATAGTTTATTCAATAGCACTTTGGGGTGGGCTTAAGACTCACTTAGACAGAATTTTTGTTTTGCAAAAGAAGGCCATTAGGGCCATTTTCGGATTACCACCATGGGCTCACTGTTCTAACTTATTCAAAGAATTAGGTATAATGACTGTCCCTAGCTTATATTTTTACGAACTCGTTCTATATGTAAGAAACCAACATCTCATGAACTATGGAAGAAGAAACCACAATTACAGTACTAGGTTTAAGACATCATTTGCCGAATCGCATAATTTAGCCATCTTTGAAAGAAAGCCTATGTACCAAGGTTTAAAATTTTACCACTCCCTTCCTAAATTTGTAACGGAAATAGTCATTGATCATAGATTTAAATCAACTCTGAAAACTTATCTGATTAAACATTGTTTCTACAACCTGAGCAGCCTTACAGAACATTCCCCAATATGTTCACCCAATTGCCATTTTCTAAACTGACTTATAACCTGACCTGGCCTGCCCAACCTACCCTACCAACTCCTGTTGGCCATGAAGATGCCACCTGTGGCACTTTCGGACCTGTCTACAGTCCCTAGGGGACCTACGGATGGAAAAAACAAGTATGCAAGTAAAAACAAGTATAGCCTAACCTAACCTAAACTAACCTAACCTAACCGAACCTAACCTTAAATCCTTTTAGCTTAACTCACCTAAAACAAAGCCATTTTGTGCAAATCTATGACTTTCCCGGCACTTTTCCGGCTGTATCTCCGTTAATATCCATTGTATCTTCAAAATTCTTGCATATTCTTGTTCAGCTCATTCTCCCGAATAATTAGAGTACCCACATGACCCATTTCCGAGCAAAAACTTTTTTTGGTTTTTCCGATTTTCCGGTATTTTCCGTTTTCCACGGGAAAAAACTATTATTTCCAGAATCAGGGCGTTATTTCCTACATTTTGAAAAAAATTTTTTTTCAATTTCGGGAGGAGTGCCGTAAACTGCATAATTACCGCTTTGTCAAGGTTCTATTGTGCCATGTTTGCATTTTCGTCTACTTTTTAAAATAGCCTATGGTGGGTAAATATTATTAATGCCTATTCAAAATGTTTATACCTAGACCTAGCCCAAACTTAAAATCACAAGAAAAACCTGAAACGGACATCATCAATATAAACATAAAAACATTCATGGAACATAATAAATAACTGAAACTGTAACTTATTAAGCCTATACGATAACAGCACCTGTGGGATTACATTTAAAAATATTCCTACATAAATAAAAATTAATCTTTGTCTTACCGGATTTATTGGCTGCAGAAGCTGCAGATAGGCGACGCACAAAATCTGAGCTAAATGGTGAACTGTGACTGTTAGTCTCCGAATTCAAACCACTCTTGGAAGAGAATTTAGAGAAATCACCTCCAAATGACTGGGGCTGGAATCTTGATCTAGTTTGTGATGTGAAAGGTGAACCACTAATGCTGGGAATATAAGATGAATAAGAATTCTTCGATTTAGTAGATGAAGGTTGAGTACTCTCGATCTCATCAATGCCATCTGTGTCAGATCCTGTATCAAATGCATCTTGAGATTTGCGTGAACTGAATCTCGTTTGCAGATTCGAAGAAAATGCGCTAAAGGCTGAGTTAGTACGCCTGTGATTATCAGGGGAAGTCTTGTGGTTAGCGGGTGCTCCAATGTTCTTGGGAGAGTATTTATTGGTCGATAAACCAGATATAAATTCTGAGGAATTAAAAGTACTACTAGCAGACGGATTGTGAAACTCAGAATTGACGGTTTCACTATGTATGCTAATATTGTCAGTATCATCCTCCAATTCTTGTGACTTGCGGCTTAGAGACCGACGTTTCACAGCAGATTTCTGAGAACTTTTAGGGGGTGGAGGCGGCATGGAACGCCGGTTCCGCGGACTTGAAACTCCATCATCTTCACTTTCTTCTTCCGAGCTATACTTTGCCAAAGTAGAGGCTTTCTTCCCGCTTCCAGGAGATTTACCTTCTTCCAAGAGATGCTTTAATTTCTTAAGTAATACTTTTCTCGTTGTAGCAGTGATCGGACCGACGGGGTAGCCCAACTGTGCTAATTTTGTACGAATTTCACCATCACTCAAACTATCTAATGACGACATGATAAATTATTTAAGAGCTTAAATCAAAACAAACTATTTAAAGGTGATTCTCAACTCTCATAAAACGATAAAATCCACATTGGTTACAAAAAAGTTCATAACGGCAAAGCGTGCGACACCGAAAGTCAGGGTAGGCAGGCAAAGCAACCAAACAACGAAAACCGAAACAACCAAACCGACACCGTCACCGACGTACAAATAAACGAGAATAGAAAATCAATGAGCTCTATACTACATACTGGAGTCACAACTCTTATTTACAGGAATCAAGAATCAAGAATTTATTTGCCATTAAGTACAATGTACAGTCAAAATACATTAATATACAATAGGCTTCGTCAGGTTATCATACTAATTACATTCTATACTATACAATTTAAATATTCATCAATACTATAGAATGCTTGCTGCTTAAGCCAGTTGGATACAAGTTCTTTGAATTTCTTAATAGGCACATTTCTTATAGCTAGCGGCAACTTATTGAATAGAAGAAACTGTTGGTAACTATGGCTTTTAAAAGACTTATGAAGGCGAATGTAAGGTGTTACAAGATTTTGCTTATTTCTGGTGTTATAGTCATGGTGTTGATACTGTTTACTAAAATTTTCAAGATTTTCTTTGACATGGACTAAATTACAATGTACAGACAAGGTAATGTCATAATCTTAAGATCTATAAAACTATTTTTACAAGATTCTTGATTTTTTAGTCCAGCAATAAATCGAACAACTTTTTTTTGCCAAACAAAAACTCAATTTACTTCGGTACTATTTCCCCCTAGGCGTAGGCCATAGCACAATTGTGAGTTGAAGAGACCATAATAGGCTAATAACAATACTTCAGGGCTAACACAGTTTTTAATTTCCTAATTAAATATGTAACTCTTGCAAGTTTCTTACATATATAATCAATATGAGAGCTCCAGCTCAGCTTACTATCTAATACCATGCCCAATAGTTTGACAGGATTTAAGAATTTTTCATGTTCGATACTTAAATTACTTCTTAGTGTAAACAGAATGCGTTCTGTTTTATTTTCATTGAGGGCCAAATAATTTGCATCATACCACTCTTTACAACGCTCCATTGAAACGTCAAGTTTGTTCAACAAATTATCAATATTTACATCAGTATCAAGAATAGTAGTATCGTCTGCGTACAAGACAGAAAAACATGGAATATTTACATTAAAATCATTCACAAAAACTAAAAATAAGAACGGTCCAAGGACCAACAACCAACAGCCTTGGGGGACGCCTGCTAATGCTTCTTTAGGTTCAGAGAGATCATTATTTACTTTCACTATTTGAGATCTATTGCTAAGGTAACTTTCGATGAGACCCAATTCCTTATCTTTAATACCATAGTGTTCTAGTTTTTTACACAGAATGACATGAGAAACCGTGTCAAACGCTTTACTTAGGTCTAACATACATCCACCAACAACTAATTTATTTTCGTACCCGTTAAGAATATAATCCACAATTTTTTCAACAGCCATGGTGGTAGAACAATGAGGCCTAAACCCAAATTGGTTAACATTGAGTAGCTGATTAATTGTGAAATATTCATACATTTGCTTGAATAATAGACAGGTTTCAATGATCTTGCTCACAGTTGGAACAATAGCTATCGGCCTAAAATTTTCAGGCATAACCCTACGGCCCTTCTTAAAGATAGGCGTCACTACTGATAGTTTCAGGCAGTCAGGAAATTTTCCAGAGACTAATACTGAGTTGACAATGTAAGTTAGAGGTACTAAAACAGAATCAATAATATTTTTAACTATATAGTTAGACAACCCAAGATAGTCTTCACTACGTGAGGAACTTAAGCTATTGACAATAGATCTTACAGTTGCTAAATCAACTTTATTACATGAGAATTTAAGTTTGTTGGCTAAAACATTATCCACAACTTGGAGATTACTCAATAAGTCTAAGAAAGTTGAAGCAGAAGTTTGACTACTATTACTGACAATACTCGATACGTTAACAAAAAAGTCATTAAAAACATCAGGAGGGAGACTAATTTTTTGTGGTACATTATTTTGCCCTGTTTCGCTCTTAACAATTTTCCAGGCTGTTCTACATTTATTTGTTGAAGTGCAAATGGCATTACCGTTAGCCGCTATCCTAGCTTCATTCATTGCTTTGATGTACAATTTCTTAAATTTCCTAAAATTAGCTTTATCATTTACATTGCCACTAAGCTTCCATACATCATAAAGATAGAGAATATATGTTCTCATACGTTCCAGTTCAGGTGTAAACCAGTTTTTGATAAATGACTTTGACTTAGCCCTACGTTTGGAGTTGATTACTGGACAATAAACATTGAGATAATAAGATAAAACATTTAAAAACATAGAACAAGCAGCATTGACATCACATACATTAAGTAGGACTGACCAGTTAAAATTTAAAAGACATTCATTAAAATCAGATTATCTATTAGGAGTAATCAGACGTTTCCTTCAATAAACAGGTTTTTCATTACTTAAGTTTGAGCTTAAAGCTACATTAAAATTAACAAAAATGCCTGCATGGTCTGAAATCAGGTCCTGCTCATAAAGTTTAAAATCAAAAAGGTCAGGCACAACATCAGTGAAAACATTATCAATACTAGCCTTCCCTCTGGTTGGACAGAAATGTACGTTGTACAAATTGAAGGATCTAAGAGAATTCAAGAACAGTTGTATCTCATGTTTCTTATGATCAAGAATATTCAAGTTAAAATCACCAGCAAGTGAAATAAATGTAAAAGACATAGTACCAGTAATGAAAGTTAATGCATCATCTAAATTTATTAAAAACTCTTTAACATTAGAATCAGGAGTTCTATATACACTAATAATAATACAGTCATAAGGGACAAGCTTAATAGCTGATATCATAGATAAAGGGATACTTTGTATCCCTTTATCTATGCTGATATTTCACACACTTTATCGATACAAAATTTACGAACATCAATAACTTTAAAATTTAATGAGTCCCTGACAATGATGGAAGAGCCTCCATGTGTGAGAGATGTCCTACAGTGAGAGGCAGCCAGAGTGTAGCCCAGAGGCGGATTTGGAAATTTGCCGCCCCTGGGCTACGCCGACGGGGGGATTTCCGGCTCGGCAAAAGTGGTGACTTTTTTTTTTACTCGCGCGTGTGCTTTTTGACCCCGTTACGGTCCTTTTCGCCCGGTTTTAACCCTGGGTAAGACTATTTACTACCATTTCAGAGGGGGTTATAGCTTCTCTCTCAAATTTGCCGCCCTAGGCTATAGCCCTTTAAGCCCATATGTAAATCCACCCCTGGTGTAGCCACTTGGAACATACACCTGAACTTCATCAGTACTTAACCAATGTTCATTAATACATAGAATGACAGTACCATTTTCCTGTAAAATTTGCTCTAATTCATTTAACTTTGATTTCAACGAGCAGATATTTATCATGAAAAGGTTTAAACCACTATTCTTGTTTACATCTAAACAGGTCCATTTTGCTTCACGTTCGGGACTAAAAAAGTCTTTCCGTCGCTTTCAGCAATAGTCCTAGTTGATCTCGGAGCACGATATTTGCCAACAATAGAACCCTCCGGCCAAAGGTCTGGAGTAAGGAAAGTCTCAGTTGTACAACTGTACGCCGCCGTGAAAGTCGTTTTTCGCTCTGTTTAGTTGGCTAAAACCGCTGGAGGGCAAAACGTTTGTTTTCCCATTTAAACCAATGTTAAAACGGTGATTTTAAAAGTCATTTTACATTTATATATGATGTTGAGTTTGAGGTAAAAAGCGATCTTAAACTTTTTTTACAATCTCACGATCTTTAATCAACACTAGTACCATAGTTTGTTAATTATTTTGTTAATTAATTAGCCTAATTAATTAAACTAGATAACACGTAGCTCGAAATCGAGCAAAAAATCATACAGGAAAAGAAAGAAGAATAAACGCCTACTCGTATACTTTTGAAATTTAATCAAAGGGCTGAATTCAATAGCAAAATTATGGCTAAACCATTGAAACTCTAAAAGTTCATTTGATTTACTGCAAGATTTTCCGGTCAACGACTTTTTGGGAAGCACCTTCATTTTCCATGTTCTCTTAATTCTAAATATATATTTTAATACCGGCAAAAGATCGAGCTCTGCTTTACAGCAACATGTAGCTGACCGAGAGCAAACACTGGCGTCGCGTGAGCTTAGACCTCATTTGTTTAGGGACTGCCCCTGCACCTTATTGATAGTTATCGCCAAACCGGAATCATAGGGAACGGCTGTCTTTGTAGGGATCCTTTCCTTTGTGGCAACAACGCGTAAATGACGCACTATCTCTACCAGTCTTTTAATTCTTGAAATGCAACCCACCGCGATGAAAACATTGTAAGTTCATTGGTCTGAGGTTGGAACGAGCATCAAATGTTACATCGGGAGGGTGATTGTAGGCGGTTGCGATCGTGTTACTTCCGATCGGTCAATATTCGCATTCTTCTTATTGGCATTATTACCGCACCATATCAAAAAATAAATTGGCTCAAGTTAATAAAACTTCAAAATACACTATGCTGAAATGTATTGGGATATTGTAAACTACATTGTAAAACTGGAAACTGCAATGTTTAAGCCATTTAAAAACACTTCATAACATAACCTAAATTACATAATAAATCTTTTTGTTGAAAGCCAAAACAGCTTGAAAACCAAAACCTTTCTTGAAAAAAATAAAGTGCAGCAATCTGAGGTTTACCTGTAGAACTATTTCAGAGCTTGACAGGCTTGACCATATGTTCAGTTTGTAAACAAAGTGAACTGAGCTTGCTCAAATTTCGATGAATAGCGCCACTGTTCCGAAACTTCAGCCCTTTACTGTACTTTAGTGACGTAAAATGCAATTACAGATTGATTCACGGTGCTGGGCGCCTCGTCTGCGCATGCGCAGTGATGACTTTCCCCCACTACGGGACCTAATACAGTCAGCACAAGAAACTGTCATCTGTCAAAATATGATCTGTCAAAGTATAATGTTTTTATTGTTGTGACTATTTAGGTTATGTTATTTTGTTGATGTGTAAATATAGCAACGAGATTTATTTTTAACGAAAATGTTTACAACAACGTAATAATTTCTTTAGGTGCAAAATGCTTGAATCCCTTTTTAAATTTAATTCCTTTGCATCCTTCATTAGTTTATGTTTTTTTTATTTTAGTATATTTTCCCTAACTTAAACGAAAAAGCGATCACTCGAAGAGACGCCCAACCGAAGTGATACCTATCATGTTTAAGTTCAAGGAAAGGAATATTAATTGGAAGTCACAAAAGAAAATATGAAGTATAGAAGTATAGACAGTGAAACAGAATAAACGTTTTGTTCTTGTATTTTAGGAGGTGGTCTCCAAATTTCGTTTGATTTTGTAATATTTGTGTCGTGCGATGTTATTAAAAAACAGAAAATACGCAGAAACATAAAAAGTTGCTTGAGAAGCCTTGCAATCGTACACAATTTTGGCCTATTGGCCTATACTGGGGTGAATAATGAGGACGAGGCTATCAAGATTCCTTCTTTATCACAGTGACATAGGAAGATAGAATAGAGATAGGCCTAACGGTAACGATTGAAGTATTGCTTTGCAGTTTAAACTGTTTCATCGTGTGTGTTATTACAATTACCTGAAAATATATTTTTATTAATCTAGTGACATATGATGAGTTTTAATGTGATACAGCAACCATAAAAACTGTTTTTATACTGTGTTAATTAATAGCTTTTTCCACCAAAACTCAAGTTCTTCTTAGTACTCTCTTGTAATACGTAGGTGCTTATTGCTCTTTATAACACATAGGTTGACTTTATAATACATAGTATATCTGCTTGTATTAGATTTTTCTTTTAAGAATGAATAATGTAATAAGGTAGGTATTCTTGGCTTAAAATACCTGGGTAGGTCGCCATTTCAACTAATGTATCTAATGTATCTAATACTATGCAGCACGGTGGCGGCGTGCGGCGCCCGCGTTGGGCTCGGCGGCGCAAATCAGCCTAACAATAAAGTCGTCTAAGGTGCCACCCAGTCTAATCGCCACCTCGTAAAAATACTTTGAGCTGTTGAATTTTCAATCTCGCCAGCGAGTAAAGGCGTGTTTTAATCGATGGTAAATGTGAGTAAAGATCGCACGGACAACGCGACAGAGCGGCATCCACCATACGGCGCATCCATGACGATCGTCCTTGTCACATCGCTTGGTGTGGACCAGCGACCACATATTTAAAATAAATGTTGTCGCTGGCGTGGATAAACATTTTGCCGCCACCAGCACCGACCGCAGCCACTGTTGATCGCGTCGCACTTACCGCCCAGCTAGGACTGCGCATTGAGAGTCTGCAGTACATGTGAGCTTTCAGCTGGGGTTTGTCCCATAAGAGCAATGTTAATCTCAGACAGTTGCTCCACCTTTTAAAGGTAATAAAAATATCTATAAATCTGTGATATTAAAATGTATAAACGTGAAACAGTTTTTTTTAATTAACGGTGTACATGTGTTAAATTAGCCATTTTATACATGAACATTTTAAACTATAAATTTAATATATTTCCAACAAATTTCCTCACATTTTTCTGCCAAATATTCAGTAGAAAACATATTCAAGAATCAGTTTACCTTTTAAGGACATCTGGAGAGCGATACAATTCAAACGAGACGAGAGACGCGATTCGAGCTAGTTTGGAAAATAAAAATAAGTTTATATTTGGTCGCGCGTCCGGAGCGCCTATCTATGGCATCGCTGACATAGGTCACTGCGTCACCTCAAGCGATCCCAGCAATAATTTACGTATTTCTCTTTTGAGAGGATGATAATAGTAAAGAAGGAGGCTTCAGTGGCTCGTAACACCCGGATCGCTAGTTCTCGTGGCGGTCACATCACCAGAATCGTGTTGTTCTTGCCGCCCAAGTAGGTCTAGGCAAGGCCACACTGAAAAAAAACAGGTCATTCTGTAGCGATTCAAGCCACATATCTGTAGGAAACGAAAGGAGTTTAGTACCTGGTGAGGTGGTATATGCGCATGCGCGAGCCACCGTCCGTTCAGCGACGTTTCTCAAGTCTCTCCAGCCGCGACTCTCGGTTGAAGTCCGCGGACGAGGCGGACGCGGCGCCGAAGGTGGTGGTTTGTTTACTATTCTAGTATTTATAGATTGTATTTTTCGTAACAGCAAATAAGATATGTATTTTCAATCATGATTCTATGCATAAAAAAACCAAGATCGATTCAAAAACAATCCTTATACATTAACATATAACACATTCTTCATAGCTTATGTTGTTTATGGATATGTTTTTGTTGGTCTGTGAAATTTAAAAATTATTCAAATTTTCTTCAAAAGACAGCTGATTATTTTAGAGTTGACTGTACGCATTCGTTGTAGGAGAAAAGTGGTGGGGGATTCTCCATCTCTCTCGCACACTTCCCTCCCTACACGCCAGGCACCGAGAATCAATCTGTAGAAAAACGTAAACAAACAAGGATATTTGACGTTTAGCAATAAAATGTAAACATAGAATGTTAGTTCCCTGCCTAATTGTGTGACGTAGCGCAGCGCTAGGATCTCGCTGCAGCATGGCCTGTATTTTCAGTGGGGCCTTGGTTTTTTTTAAGTTTTTTTAGTGTCGCCTTGGGCCTTGGCTATGTCCATTACTTATCGAAATACTGAGGGAGATCAAGGCCCCACTGAAAATACAGGCCATGCTGCAGCGATCCCAGCGCTGCGCCACGTCACACAAGTAGGCAGGGAACTAAACATCCTATGTTTACATTTTTTTGCTAAATGTCAAATATCCCTTGTTTGTTTACGTTTTCTTGTTTTGATTTCAACTGATTGTACTTTGATTGTAACTGATGAGAAGCACAGCTGTGAGTCCTGAGCCAGACTTTCAGACCGCCTACTAGTTTGATGTCATAAATCCTGCAGCATGGCCTGTATATGTAGTGTGGCCTTGGGGAGATCAACTCAGTACGTTGTCCTATGTTAACCTTATTTAAAATAAGTAAAATTGCATAACTCGATGATTTCTCGACATACCCTAATAAAATTTGATAATATTTGGCTTCATAAAGCTGATTCATCTCTGTGGTGGAATCAAACATAGAGTAATAACACAGATAAATGATGAATGAATGTATTCGTTTATCTGTGGTAATAATGAACTTCGTAAAGAGATGGCACTCCCATGTTAACTCGGTGGTAAGGGAACAGTAGCGCTATCTGAATAAAGTGCTACGAACTAAAAAGATCGATGCGATATATCGATGGTCGTCGATGCGACATATCGATCGTCGTCGATGCGACATATCGATCGTCGTCGTCTGCTTTGTTTATATTTTTGTTTTCTTGTTTTGTTTGCTGGACTTTCAATTTTAATGACTTTACCGGTTTGTTTAGATTAGGTGCGTTTTCCACTAGTGCAAGTTGTCTCGCGAAATACTGTACTGAGTGATTCTTGTTGTGCTTAAAGCGATTGATAGAAAATAAATATGTAAACATCTACGTATTTATTTTCCATCAATAGCTTTAAGCACAACATGGATCACGCAGTACAGTATTTCGCGAAACAACTTACACTAGAAAAACTTTCTGCAAACGTACTTTAGGTATTTTCCCACACTCAAATTAATTCCAACTCGTTATGGTTGTGTACACGTCGCGTCGTGACAGAAAATCAGGGGAAACGGAACGGGAAGTTAGCAGATCGTTATCGTCGTTCTGATTGGCTGAATCAGTGAAGAAGAAGAAAGTCATGTTTTTACAACGCCATCTGGATAAAGTGCATCGAACTAACCCGCTTCAATAAGCTTACCTCTTGGCTCCATTTAAGTGTCAGACCGGTGAATCAAATTCCATATTAATTAGCATGTAGCAGTGTCGTCACTTGAACAGACTAATAACATTGTTGTTGATATACAATGACAGTTGTAAATGGTATGTGGAAAGACTGAATTAAAAAAAACTTTTAATTTGGAGAAGAAAAATATTGAATTGGAGCAGTGTTGCTTAAAACCGGGTATTTACCCGGTTTTCGGGCAATTTGGAGGCCGTCCGGGGATTTGGTGGGGATTAAGAAAAACTCGGGTAAAACCGGGGATTTTAGACTTGGGCTGCGGGGATTTACCCAACAACCTGGCTTTTAGAAAAAACGGGTAAAACCGGGTATTTTGAGACTTGCAAAGATTTTTTGAACTCTAGATTTTTTAATAAAGTAATATTTATTCGGTTTGGTTTAATGGTTTCACTGTTACCAGGAATCGGGTGTTTTGCCCGGTTTTCGGGTATTTTTAAGGCCGATCGGAGATTTTGAGAGGATTAAGAAAAATCAGGTAAAACCGAGGATTTTACACTTGATCTGCGGGGATCTATCCGGCATCCTAAATGCGTAAAAACGGGTAAAGCCGGGGATTTTTTAATTATGATTTTCTTTAAAAATATCTCTTGTTCATGTAATAAGATGAGAAATTGATATGTTTTCATGGTTTTGAGAACGATACTCAAAGTAAATAAACAGATTCTGGTATTAAGTGTGCTGTTTAGTGATGTAGGATTTCCAACGTTACCTAAGTAGAAAACTAGCCGGGTTTTGGTGTTGAAAGTTATTAGGTGGTTTTTCGGGTAATTACCCGGTTTTAGCGAATATCCCCTATAGAGAAGAAGCTGTTACCGTAGTACTCATGGTAAGATCTAAGCCCTAGACCATGATAACCTTTCATTTTGGGGCCCCCAGAAGCAAAAAACACAATTCGTTCAATTTCATATATGTATATATATATATATATATATATATATGTGTGTGTGTGTGTGTGTGTGTGTGTGTGTGTGTGTGTGTGTGTGTGTGTGTGTGTGTGTGTGTGTGTGTTTAAGCACGATAGCGGCCGTAAAAATGGCCCAATGTGAATGAAATTTGGCACAGCCATGTAAAGTAGTAGATATTCGGACGAGTTCGAAAACCAGCCCGATCGGACTACCGGAAGGGGGGTAAAGGGGGGTAAACCCCCCAAAAATAGGTTTTTGAGTTTTTACATATAAAAATAAAAATAACCCAATTTTTTAGCACCATTGAATTCAGCTCAAAAAAACAAACAATTTGAATCACTGCTCAATGTCCATTGGCAATGTATACAGAACCCACTGGTTACCGAGATATTGAAAGTTGTAAACACAGTACGTTGTCCCAATGTTAACCTTATGGGAAATAAGTAAAATCCTATATCTCGCTTATTTCTCAACATATGTTGATAAAACTTGGTAAATGGCTTCTTCTTGTTCAGATCTACTAAATATTGAATTAAAACAACCCATTTTTAATATACCCGAAGCAGCAAACCTGCATACTCATTCCCCATGTTATTCTTATGGAGCTTTCAAAAACAAAATCTCGCTATGTTGGATTGAAATATTATGTTGTTTTGCATTTTAAATTCGCTGAGTATGCAGGTCTGCTGCTACGGGGGTATTTGGTACTCACGGGAATTTTGCAGGGATTAGTGCCGATAAACCGGGTAAAAAAGGGATTTAATGGAGTTGGCGGGCAAAATGTCAAATCCTCTCTGGCAACTCTGCATTTGAGCGGCAAATGAAAACATGAAATTTCGATAAAATCCCTTGGACTGGTGGAAGAGTTGATTGATTGGTGTTCAACTGTTAATTTTTTTTCTAAACTTACCGTAATAGTAAGAGTAAGACGGTAGAAAATGAATCTTAAGATTTTTATTTTCGTAAGATACAATTAATTCTCTAACCTGTTTTAAAGTTATTGTTCAAAACTATTATGAAAATGAAACCAGTCATACATATCGAGATTCTTAGAAGACCTGCAAGGTATGTAGGCCTAGCCTTTTATGGAACAAGGTCTTAATTTTAAATACACGTTTGCCTAAGTTTATTCATTAGGCCTGACCACAGAGAAGAAATAAGATTATTTCTTATTTCTTCTCTGTGGCCTGACTAAGAAATTTCAAGTCAGACTATTTAGGCCTATGCCTAGAATCATAATGATGGGCTTGTTCTGTGGTTGATTGCATTGCATTGTGGAAGTAGGAATTTGAGGGTCTATCTAAAACGCTGACTTATCGACTGACCAACAATGTTATTTTCCAATCCCAAAGTTAAGGATAGAAAATCCGAGGCCACCAAGGAGATAGAGATATAAAATTTTTATAAACTTATGTTAGCCTATTATTTTACCGAGCTTTAAAAACTAAGGTCCTATGGAAAGATCTTTAAATGAATTCTTAATAACTTATGATAAAATCAGTGCTACCAGATGCCATGGAGTAGAAAAACAATTAAGATTAAAACATGTTGATTCATAAGCCTATATCAAATTTCAAAGATCGATCTACTTGGTGGTTCCGATTTTCTGTCCTTTAGGGAAAATAACACTGTCGGTCGGTTGTTCAGTCAGCGTTTAACATAGATCCAGAATTGGACCAAAATTTTAAATTCAAACATTAAAGAGTAGGCGTAAATTGAATTGGTTTACACTGGGATATTTGGAAGTTTTGATTATGACTAATTGTTAGTTTTAGGGAATTTCCTCTATAGGGAAGAACTCATGGGAGTACTCATGGTAAGACCTAAGCCTGAGACCATAATAACTTTTCATTTTGGGGCCCCCAGAAGTAAAACAAAAAACCAAAAGGTGGATCGCTGAAATAGCTCAGTAACTATCATGAAATTTCCCCTCTGTTTCAGTGTTGTCAGCATAAAAGAACTTAATGCAAGAGTTCAAGAAGAAATTCACCGTTTAAGCAAAATAATACCAGGAACAAATTTGACAAACTTTTCAGATAAAACCTTGACAGAAAATGTAGAAATAATACAAATTTGTGACATTGATGGAGAAAGTAACCTTCATCATGAAAAACTGGTAACTTAGGCCTTCTTCTAAGTATAGTGGCACTTTTAGGATTTAAAATGCTTTTAGGGCCTTCCGATAAAATTTCTTTGGTAAAGTTTTCAACAATAATGATTTGTTAGGCCTAGGTCTAGATTCATCAATATCTCTAGATCAGTAGTAGCCAACTTAAGTGTCATGTCTTTTTGCATGGAGGCACTGTAACATGTCTTTTTAACTTACACCTATCCTTTTATAAATTATCAGTCTATATGAGTGCATCTCATAATTTTGAATCACTTAAAATAAACATGAGAATTGTGCAATAGTAATAGGGGAGAGTGGGGCAATTTCATACAGGGGCACTTTCATACAGTCTACATTTCTCGCCTTACAGAAGAGCAGGAAACAAATCATGCATACCACCTATAGGCCTCATCATGACATGAACTACTTCCTATAAAAGTCAATTCTGTAGTGTTTTTCAGTTGAGAGATATTTAACATTTACTGGAATCTGAGAAAGAAGTCATTTTATGACTATCTGGGAAAAGGGAGGTAAATCTAATTTTTTTCATACTTTTGCTGTTATTTATGCATTATTAGGCAGCTCAATGTTTTGGACTACATATACTCTAACTGTAGATCTCCAATTCTAACTTATAAAAAAGTTATTTGGTGATCTATAACATAACCACACTGGGGGCACTTTCATTCATTGAGACGGGGCAGTTTAATACATTATTTGTCTTTACTATTTATCAATATTGAATAATTTATCTTTGTAAAAATATCATAACAATACTTAGTAAAGTATCAGCCTACAGTTAAACCCAAAAAATTATTTTTTTTAAATTTTCTGTAGCGTGACAAATGGCGAGATATTACAGGAAATTAACTAAGTTTAATAGGGCTTACGCAGATGAAAATGTTTTCACTGTTAATTTTATGTCTAACTTTCATTAATAATAAGTTTTAGGGCTGTTGATTTGCAAGAAATTGCTCAAAAACTTACATTTTGGAGCAAGACTTCACTCAGCTCTATTTTTCTGTTAATATTTTAACTAGTAACATTGTGTAACCCTAATTTTAGGCCTAGTTATCATTAGTATTAAGTTTTTAAACAGCTTAAAACAACAAACATAAGTTTTAATGTTATTTGTTTCATTATTTTCCCTTTGTATGAAGGGTCAGTCCATATCAAGTCATCCAGGCCATGTAACCCACCATCTCAGAATTTGATGAAACTTGGTGATTTTAATCTTTTCTCATGCCTATGGAAGAATACCAAATTTTAGCTTCTTATCTAAAACGTTTTTTTCTTACAGACATTTAAAATTTGTAAAAATCTGTCATTTCTGTTATTCCTGAGCTCCAATATAAACTTACATAGCTTAAGAAAAAAATTTGTATCTTTGCCATTTTTAATCCAATTTTTTGAAAATTTGCAGTAATATTAATATTGCTGGTATGCTAAATCCAGCAAAAATTAAATCATTCTTATCTTTCTATATCTAGGACATTGAAAAAAACATCTTTTACAATTTTTTTGATATTTTCAGTCCGAAGACAGTGTTTTGCAAAAAAATTAATATCTCCTAAAGGGACAGTGACAATCAAGTAAACTTTTTTTTTTTAAACTTGTCTACGTTAAATTTCCTAACAGATGAAGCAACAAAACACATGGCTTTTTGCATGCTGAGTAACTTAAAAAATCATTTTTAAAATTTCCAAATAAAAACATGTTTTTTGAAATTTTTAAATGGAAAAATTTAAAAAATCTAATTTTGGTTTGCACCATTAAATTCAGCTTTAAAAAACGAATATTTTAGTACTTTGAATCTTTGTTTTCTATATCTATTGGTTGCTGAGATATTGAATTATGTTAATACGGTCCGTTGTCCAATGTTAACCTTATGGAAAATAAATAAAACTCAATTTCTCGCCTATTTTTCAACTTATCATAATCAAATTTGATGTGTGGGTTCTTCTGGTTGATATTTTTTGAATAATCATTGAAAATCAACTATTTTTTGCTTTCCTAAGGCAGCAAAATTGCTTACTTTTGGTACGATAATTTAACACTCCGTTTCTATGAGGATGCAGAATTGCTGACATAGGGATGTGTTGTAGGGAAAATGTTTATGTTTTTAGCCATCATCAAAGAAAGGTCACATAGGAGATGCTTTATACTCAATTTTATTATGATAAGTTCAAAAATAAGCGTGATATTGAGTTTTAATTATTTTCCATAAGGATAACATTGGACAACGTACCGTATTAACATCATTCAATATCTCAGCAACCAATAGACATAGAACAAAGATTCAAAGTACTAAAATATTTGTTTTTTTCAAGCTGAATTTAATGGTGCAAACCAAAATTAGATCTTTAAAATTTTTCCATTTAAAAATTTCAAAAAAACATGTTTTTATTTGGAAATTTTAAAAAATGATTTTTTAAGTTACTAAGCATGCAAAAAGCCATGTGTTTTGTTGCTTCATATGTTAGGAAATTTAACGTAGATAAGTTAAAAAAAAAGTTTACTTGATTGTCATTGTCCCTTTAGGAGATATTAAGTTTTTTGTAAAACACTGTCATCGGACTAAAAATATCCAAAAAATTGTAAAAAAATGTTTTTTTTCAACGACCTAAATATAGAAAGATATTAATGATTTATTTTTCCTGGATTTAGTACACTTTACTTAATATTACTGCAATTTTTCATAATAATTGGATTGGAAATGGTAAAGATACAAATTTTTTTCTTAATCTATGCAAGTTCTTAATCTGTAAGTGCTCGATTTTCAACCGTAAAGAATACATTTGTTTTGAATCTTAGTAAGGATTAGGTTTGTGTGCACCCGCAAGCTCGGAAACAACAGAAATGACAGATTTTTACACATTTCAAATGTCTGTAATAAAAAAACCGTTTGAGATAAGAGGCTAAAATTTAGTATTCTTCCATAGGCATGTGAAAAGATCAAAATCACCAAGTTTCATCAAATTCTGAGATGGTGGGTTACAAATCCTTTTTTTCTGGATGATTTGACTTGGAATGACTCTGAATCTACCTTAATGAAATATGAAACTGCCCCAATTCGGGGTAGTTTCATACAAGTGCAGTGTTTTGGTATAAAGATATTTTGTTCATTTATATGAGAGATAGCCTAAATTAATTTGAAAACCTTCATGATAATAGTTAGATGACATGCTATTAAAATAAAATTTCAGAACATTTCGTTTGGAAATAAGGAAGCTAAAAATACTTAAAGTTGATAGATGTGATTTTGTATGATCCTACCCCATTCTCCCCCAGCGTCAATGCAGTTACAATTGTAATAAGTAGGCCTAATAACAAGCCTGCAGGTATTCAATTTTAATTTGTGTGTCAGATATTGTTTCTGACTTAAGATAGCCAAATTGTATCCTGTTTTTTTCTCTCAAATATCATTTGTAGGGGCATTTTCAACAGTTCTTTTAACTACCATACAGATCATGTTCTCAAGAAAAACCTGTTTTTTTAGGCTGATCTTCAAAAAGAGTTTTTGCCTAAAGACGTGTGTTTCAATCTTCATGTCTATCGGCTCAATACAGAAGGTGTTCAGTTGGAAAGCATGGACGTGGGAAATCAAGAGGAAGAAGACCAGCCAGTGGCGAACCATTGGATACTTCCGTCTTCAGACTTTCACGGTCTGTGGGAGAGTCTTGTCTATGACAGCAGTGTCAAGGAAAACGTAGGTGCACTTTAATTACTAACTGGTTTCACTTAGAGACAAAAAGACAAACATGAATTAATGGTATTATTTGTTAAATAGTAATAAAAGACCATAATCTTATGTACTAAAAGATTTTACTGTTCTGAGTCCATTTAGATTTTCAACCTCGGACAGATTTTTACAATTAAGGTCTTAAAGGTATGCACGCACAGATTAGCCATCAAGCACCCAAATTCACTTACAAAAAGCATGTGATAAACATGAAGAAGTTTGGGTGTTTACGAAGAAAATTGGATGAATTAGGAATTTTAGAGGAGAGGAAAGAAAACAGATGATCAATTAATACAGCTATGAATTTCTTGTTTCAATCATCTGTCACATGCTAAACCAAAAACATTTAACCTGTTTATTGATTAATATTCAAAGACCAAAACATGGTTTTAACAGTAATAACCCGGACACTTTGTTTTGCTTTAGATTCTAAAATCTAACGTTATTTTGATTAGTAGTTGTGTAATCACATAGCTCTTTTTACTTCCACATCATCTATGATTTCCTCCCCAACTCTGCTGGGACCTCAAACTCGAGCGTCACATATTATTCACAATTTATATCTACCGCAAAAATCAAATTGATCTCAGTGAATAGTTCTTATAGGAGTTTCAAATTTGCAACATTGTCTTATTATTGTATTTTCTATATATCAAAATAGAATAGAGATACCGTACTCAAATAGTTTTGATCTTGAAATACTCAATGAATTAGTCTCTCATACGAGATAGAGTTTGTTTGTTTTGTTACTGAGTTTGTTTTTAGTCAAACATTTTTTCCACCCCAAAACAAACAACACCCAAATCAAATTAAATGAGACACAAGGCATTGAACGAATTCTCCAACACTGCATGACCAACTTTGGTCACTTGATTGCATGGCATCAAAATCCTTAAGAAAAGATATAAGAAAATAATAGATACCATGGCTAAAAGATTAGAAATAGATAATAGAAATATCGAGCTATGAGTTAAAAAAACTGTTTTGAACAAAGTAACAATCAATCACAGGGCAGAGCAGAACTAACATAATTTCATTGGATGGACTCCTGTCAACAACTTATAACGCAGTGGTAAAAGAAAGTAACAGGCAGTTCAGGTAAAACAAATGTTAAACCTCTTCCAAAAACCTTGCTCTGTTTTCATATTGAAATTGGCCTAAATAAGATTTTCCTCAATGTTTACAAACTTTAATACCTCCAACTTTGTGCCTTAGCTTTAAGTTTCTACAACTTATACTTAGAATATTTTTAATCTTAAATCCCCCGAAATCATTAAATGTCGTTTAAAAGATCCTTCGGTGTAGGCCTACCCTATATATTTTTTAACGGGTTGTTTTGTCTCGCAGCTGCTGAGTTATATGGAGACGACGATGTTGTTCAGCGATTGCAAAGTGGACACAAACATAATCAGCTGGAACCGGCTGGTACTGCTGTACGGACCGCCGGGCACGGGCAAGACCTCGCTGTGTAAGGCGCTGGCTCACAAACTGTCCATCCGCATGGTGCATCGCTACACTCACGGGCAGCTGGTGGAGATCAACAGCCACAGCCTCTTCTCCAAGTACTTCTCCGAGGTGAGTAAAACCTTCATTTGTAGAGCCAAAATATATCCTCCAGCCAATGATATACTTGCTGGGATCTTGCGAACTATATTTTTGAATTGGCAAGGCATATGCTTATTGCTGGGGAAGTAATATTAATAATAATAATAATTATTATTATTATAGTGGAGGCAAGACCAAGGGCTCTTATCTATGGAGGCAAGACTCTGTTGTCATATTGTCAATTTTAATACCTTCAACAGGGCTGTTCCTCTTTCAAAAAGGTAAAACCCTCCAGCTGTTAGAAATTAGTGAAAATGAGAGTATTTTGATGCAAAAGGTAGTCGTTTTAAAAACATCAATAGTTAGAACTTTTATGAATCTATCTATATTATTAATACGCTACATGAAAACTTTGATATGATAAGGTATCTTATTCTAAGACTTACCCTTAGATATTATACATCAAAACACGCGTCTCTAAGTGCAGATTCCCGTAAGCATCTTTAGATTTTTAATTTAGGCAATATAACATGAAAAAAAGTGTGAAAAGCTAAACGAATTACTTAGGGCACGATAGTTTCAAGAGTACGACAGTGAATCGCCATAAGAGTACATTATAAAAGCGTCTGCGATTCTGTCTGGTGATGTGACATCACCACAAAAGGACTCCGGCCTGTAGTACACTAGTAGTGTGGCCTTGGCTGGTGGAAAATAGAAAGTACCCTTTTTGGTATGGAAACAAAAAAAAAATAATAAAGATATTTGATTTTACAATTATCAAGATTGTTACATGTGTAAAATTTAAGTATAAAAAAATAATTTAAAACAATAGTTAGGTCTGAGTTCTTCCATAACATCTTGGTTACCGTACTTTCATTCTAAAAATTCTTTTACACTGTAAAACTGGTGGTTCACTCAACCACATTTTCAAGTTCATTTTTAGTTTTTTGAGGATGGAAATTTTTATTGTGTCAGGGAGGATATTGAAAAATTTAGTTCCTGCATGTGAAGGCTTTTTAAAACATTGATGAGTGGTGATTTTGCAGGTGGAAGTCTGTTCTTTTTCTAGTAGCATGACTGTGGATTTGTTCATGTCCGGTTACATCCAGGAATTCACTATAGTATATTTCGCAACAAGGGCTGAAAATGAGGTTTTGCAGGCTCGAGATCGTGTTTCAAATTCGAGACGAAGTTGAGAATTTGAAACGATCGAGAGCTGCAAAACCCTTCCGGCCGAGGTGCGAACGCTATTTTTCACCACACTACACAATGCAATATACCCTAAATAATAAAAAAAAAACTGATTATTATTTGACTCACTTGAAAACAAAACACAGCTATGACAATCATATGATCGCAACTATCCTGTCTTGAATGCCGCATAATTTTGTGATGTTCTGACGTTGTTACAAGCAAATAAACTATCAGCTGACTTTCGGCCCGAGGGCCCCCAATGTTTTCGGTCCTGTGGCGGCAAACTGTGTGTTTCGGTCCGCGTTTGACGTTTGTAAAACAGGTGATTTCGTCATAGTGTGGTGAAAACATTATTGTTTGGTAGATGTAGATATTCACAACAGTCAAGATATTCCAGCTTTTGAAAGTCGGCCTGCAGCTTACGATATTGCCACTGCGCAAAGTTATCATCACGGCGATTTATTGAGTTATGCTTTGTGGATCATTTTCACTTTCATCAGTTTCGCCGAATTCATTTTGTTTGACCTTCTCCAGAGCGGGAAGCTGGTGGGGAAGATGTTCAGCAAGATCCGAGAGCTGATCGAGGACAGCAATGCGCTGGTGTTTGTGCTGATCGACGAGGTGGAGAGTCTGACGCGGGCGCGCGAGTCGTCCATGTCCGGCACCGAGCCCTCGGACATGATACGCGCCGTCAACTCTGTGCTCACCGAGATCGACCAGATACGCAAGTACGGACCGTGGCCACACAAACGTAACTTTGGGAAAAGAAATGGGATTATCTTAAGGGCAGTCGGTTAACCATATCTCGCCTATGTTTAATAACACAACTTTAGGGGCACTTTTCTCAAAAAGTATTAGAGATATTTTAATAAACCCTTTTTTCCTTTAATTTGGTCTTTAAGAACATATAAGGCGCAGAGCATTTCAAAGTACTAATTTTTTAGAACTTTAAATATTTTTATAATTGTATTTTGAAAAATCTTGAAAATTTCAATTTTTGCCCATGTATTTTTATTAAAATTAATTGAAAAATAATTTCCTGTGCCTTATTTAGTCTCCTGGCAGTGCTGAACAAAACAAAAAAAGAATCATAACAATATCTCTTAACGGTCTAAACGCCATCAAAGTTTTATTAGGCCTAAATAGCAAGTATGTTAGTAAATAGCAAAAATGACTGTGCATACATTAACAATAATTGTTTATTGTATTATTTAGATAGGGTTATAGTTGTCAGAATTCAATAAATTATACATCAAATTTTCAGGACTTATAACGGGTTATTTATTTTATTTTATTTTTTTTTGTTCTTGGTTATTTTTGTTATTTTTTTTTTGGAATTCGGTTACGGTATTTTTTTTATTTTGGTTATTTTTTATTTTTTTCAACCTCAAGAACTGCTACAAGCCCTATTCACACTATTCGTCTGTCAGACGATCTCGTAGCAGCATCGCCGCAGACGTATCTCGTCAGCCTACAGTACGTGAAGACCAAGTCTCGCCATCAAATGTTTCTAATGCAGATTAGTGATGCACTAATGCAGATTAGTAATAAAGCCGGTTTTCTAATTTTTAACAACATTTTTTGTTTACAAAAGGTTATTTTTTGGTTATTTTTTCTTATTTTAGTTATTTTTATTTTTTTACCTCAACTGCTACAAGCCCTGAATTAACCGTACAATTCCAAGGCATATAATACAGCAAAAAACAAAATAAAAGAAAATTCGACCCAAATGGTCAATTAACTGCCCTTAAAGTATGGGGTTGTTACATCACTATTGGCAGAGGTTTTGCACTCTAGGTGGTTCTTTTTTATTACAACAAAGAGTCTTCATTATAGGTCTATATATTAAATCACAAGTAGAAGTTGGGACATTGGTCTGCATTGGTAAGACTGGACTCCGGTATGACTTCACCTTGGACACTCTATGTTTTCTCTTTGGGTAATGCCACCATCTGAACTTAGACACCCAGTCTGGTCCCACATTTGTGGACGAGGGATTGGTGAATCGTTTATGATTGTTTAAAGTATCCTCTCTCTCCGCTGGTGTGTCATTGGGTTAAAAAATGGACAGTTTAACATTGTTCATTTTTCCATTATCTTGACGTTGTAAAATATGTTTCAGACTAGTAGAAGCAGTGTCAGATTTTCCGGAGTTTTTAAATCCTAATCTGATAACCCATGTCAATCTAACGTAGCGTAAATTTTGTCAAAATGAATTAAAAACTCATTTGTTTTAATGAATAATAAATTAAGAAAAATATTTAGATCTAAGAAAATTACCTACTGAGTTTTTTATTCATAAATCATGTAATATTTCCTATTTTAAAAATAAGAGATTCTGTTTTTGATTTAGGTTTCCAAATGTGATGATTCTAACAACATCCAACATAACAGGAGCGATTGATGGAGCTTTCCTTGACCGAGCAGATATCAAACAATACATTGGGTTGCCATCTTGTCATGCCATATTTAAAATATACCTGACGTGTCTTAAAGAACTTATTCGGGTAAGCTCAATAGTTTGCATTCTTCCATAAAATTTTTAATGATTATTTTTTAACATAAGCATAATTTTAGCGAATTTCCTTAGAAATAAGCTGTTACCGGCTATTACCGTCGTTTTAATAGAATGGACAAAAAATATCCATTCTGGGTAACCTTAGCAATCATAATAACTTTTATATCAGTTGATAGCTTTTTATCTCTACTTTCAGGATATAAAGTGAGTTTATCGCGAAAATGCATTTTTTTTGTATGGCAAATAATTAGTTATACTTACTACTAATAGTTTGCCTTTAATTTGCAAATCACTTTTTTTATAAACCCTTATAAATGGTGTCACTAATACTGTACAATCGTCTCCCATCCATATGTCATTTTTCCTACAAGTCCTTTGACGATTAAAAAGAATGTAAAAAACATTGGATGGATTTATGGTTAGAAGTTATATTATTATATTCTATCCTATATCCTATAATCTTAAATAAGCTATGTTTGTAAGCACAGTATTTCTTTCTGTTCATGGATATTTGATTTTTTAAATATTTATGAGGTTTTTTATTAGGGATCGACATAAAAATACATAAAATTGACATATTTAGATTGTTTTTATTTTATCTGCGCAAAGCCTGGTCTTTCAGTACTTTAAAAAAATTGGGTCTACAATCGGAAACTTGAAAATGGGCGGGCGATAAAAACTGTAAGAGAAAATTAAATGTTTGTTGAACTATCAAAACTTAAGTTTTTCAGAGCTTTTTATAGAATTATTAAGGCTATAAAAGGCCTTAATAACTATCAAAACAAATGCTCAACATTAATTTCGCTTACAGTACACTCAATCACAACTGACCAAACGGCGCTAATAAGAATAACCCTTGTTTTCCTTATTCTTGTCTGAAATTTTCTCAACACTTAATTTTAGGAAGGTGGGAAAGAAAATATGTACTAAAGTGATGAGTTGCAGATTATAGACCCCTCTATCCATGTATGGCATGCTCTTTTTATTTTGTTTTTAACTCTCTATCCATGTATGGCATGCTCTTTTTATTTTGTTTTTAACTCATAAGATTTTATATCGTTACTTATATCTTATTACTAGCTGTTCCCCGTGGCTTCGTCCGCGATTGAAATGATAGCGCGATAGCAACCAAATAACTATTTGTATGGGTAAACTTTTTTTTTACTCAAGGATTTTCATGGGATTTCCGGCCATGATGTTTTGATTGGCGCTGGTCACTAAATTGGGAAAAACTGGTTTAAGACCTACAGCCCTTTAAAGCGCCCATGTTGTTGTATACATTTTTAACCAAAGTAGCTGATTCATATATTCCAGTTGTTTTTGTTTTTAAATATTTTATCCAAGCAAAGCTCGGCCTCCTGGCACTCGTAATTCATAAAGATGATCCCCAAGTTCAATTAAGTAATCACTAAAAATTATGTGTTGATTTCAATCATTATTAAGTTTTTTCTGTTTTTTTTTCAGGTAAACCTAATTGTAGCATCCTCACAGTTTGACTCATTGACATTCGAGAGACTGAGGTTAGATAATGGAGATGATGGAACTCATGAAAGTATTCAACAGCTTCTGGCAGTGTCCAGGTGAACTATTGACAATATTTGATTAGGCCCTACTTTCAGTGAAAAATAAGATCAACTGTATTTTTGAAATTCATAATAGCGAAGAATTTGTAATTATTATTTAATTTGTTGGACTTTTCCTATCGCTTCTAGTGTTTAAACTACACTACGTTTCAAGAGTTATTGAAACTCCTCTCGTTTTCAAGAGACCCTACTTAAAGTTACATTAACTTACCTAAGTAGGTTAATGTAACTTTAAGTAGGGTCACTTAATGATCACTTAATGGGAAGGTAAACTCCTCTAGTTTTCAAGAGACCCTACTTAAAGTTACATTAACCTACTTGTACATTAACCTACCTAAGTAGGTTAATGTAACTTTAAGTAGGGTCACTTGAAAACGAGAGGAGCTTCAATACCTCTCGAAACGTAGTGTAGTTGAAACACTAGAAGCGATAGGAAAATTCCAACAAATTAAATAATAATAAATAAGATCAAATAAAAATATTTGCATATTATTGCTTTGAGATTGTTTCCGCACAACCCATCACTTTGTTTTCATTCATCTTATTTTTATTTATTTGATTTCTTGTTAAAAGAGCGCAGAATTAGTGCAAGTAATTTTCTTTGATTATTTTGGTAACTAAAAGTTTGGTTCACAACTGATCAACATGTTCATCCTGACATAAATTGATAGTCCAGTTTTCGAACTAACTATATTCGAACGCACCACAGGCATAGTGCAAACTTGCCAAAACGGCAAAATGTACTGTGGCACACTATTTCTATTACCGGAAGCGGATTAATTGGATTTCATGGCTTTATAAACCTATTGTTAGCACGGTTATCCCACAATCTGATTGATCTGGCCACGCTTTGTCAGTAGTTGACTGTAGTTGTTGCTGATTTGTTGAATATGAAGCACATTGTTGCAGGCTGAGTGAGGGTCTCAGCGGAAGGACCTTGCGCAGGATACCTTTCCTGGCTCACGCGCTCTTCATCAAGTCCCGGACTGCGAATCTAGACACTTTTCTAAGAGCGATGGAATCAGCTATAGTTCAACAAAAAAATGAGCTTAAATGTAAGCATTATTAGTTTTTTTTTAGATTTAAATAAGCAAATTTATGTTTGAATTATTCTATGAATAATAGTTGTAGATAGACTGATTTCATTTGATTTAGTAACCATCATCACACTTTTGTCCTTTACTGGGGAACTCTTAAATTAATTGAAGAAAAATATATTTCAAAATATTGTAGAGATTCTAATTTGAAATTAATTAATTACTTATTATCTCTTAAAGAATTTGTTATATTACCATAACTAGTTGTCAAGTATATTTGGTTTACCTGAAGAACTTTTGTTGGTGAATGTGAGGCATATGAAATATTTTAATATTTGTAGTCTTTGTGCTTAAAGTTTCTTAAACAAATTTTTGAAACAATCTTAACACGTTCGCGGTGGCACAGTTTTTTGAGTACTTCATTGCTATCCTGAAAGTTGAAAAGGCATTAAAATCTTACCTTTGCAAGTAATAATGTCACTGATGGGCTTTTGACTGCTTCCATCACTTCCTGAGGTGTAAAAATTGACACCTACTTCCATGGGAGTGATGGCACCCATCCGCACTTAGTATCCTGACTCAACTCATAGTAGGTTGAATAAATGCTACTGTTTGGTGTATAATGCAAATGTTTATTTTTTGTAATTTCTTTCTCAAACACACTAATATTGAGTTGTAAAGAAGTTGATTTTAAGGTTTTTCGAACATAGAAGAAAACGTTAATTTTTGTGGATACGATCGCACCCACACTCACTTGAGACTCTTATCATATTGTAATAAAACGAAGAACTGTAATGAAGTCTGGATCATCAGGGGCCAACATGTAAGGAGAGCAACAAACACCAAAATCACCAAAACAGAGATGAAAAGCGATAGTATCTCACACGTGTGCTCCTCCTGCGTGGTCACACCCACGTGACCACAATACGTACTCTTGGGCAGAGCTGTGTGAAGTTTCAGATTTGTAGCTCAGATCCTGGCTTCAAAATAAATCATATCGTAATGCAATGCAACTTGGGAGCGATTGCTCCCACCAGGATGACATTAGGGTTCTGGGTGGGAGCGACCCCTCCCATGCCACTGCGAACAAGTTAAGTTAAATATTATGTTTGGAACATTATCAATTCTTACAACTTTTTTTAGCTTTTTCATTAGAATTTTCTGTGATAAATATTTATTTTCAGATGGTTTAAAGTGATTTTTATGTTATTCTGTTTCAGAATAATAAAACTTAATGGAAATTGTGAAGATCTCAAAATGAATAGACAAACCTACCAAAGTAATTTTGTATGGTATAATTATAGTGTAATTATTGACTATCTTGGCGCAATGATGGAATTCTCTAAGTAGATTTAATATTGTGTGCTTCATTATTATGATTAGAGTGAGTTCACCTGTGAATGACCCTTTTACAAAAAAAAAAAAAAAAAAAAAAAAAACTGAATATTAGTGAATAGCGAGCCATTCATAAATAGGCTTAAATGCAGAATAGGGATCTTACTTAAGGTTTCTCTGCAATTGGTACAAATTTCCGGTGCCGAAAATATGTTTTTGACATATTCAATGTTGATTTGACTAAACACCTACAAGTTGAGTCTCACCAGCAAACTAAATTTACATTTATTCTGTAGCCTAATTTATACATTTTTCTGAAGTGTGATATAATTAAACAATTCGTAGTTAACATGTGACTCCGTGGGTTGAAATACATTTAACTCCATATATCATTACATTTAAATACTTGTTATCGTTAATTATTTATAACTGAGGTCGGTCATTCACTGGAGAATTGATATAGTTGTCTAAAAATTCAAATTGCCATCAGTATTCTGAATGAAAAGTAATTTTTAATGGAGACTCTTAAATCCTTGAAAGAAAGAGAGCTTTGTAAAGTGCAGCGGATTAAATAAGAAATAAGGGAGCATTGTTATATTAACATAACGCTACGTCCTCAACTGGTCATTCACTGGTGCACTCACACATCATGAGAATCAGAATTATTTGTCAAAATTCATGACTTGTGTATTCTTATGGTAAAATCAGGTAATGTTCACATGACGTTTTTATCATCTATATATATTTTGTATATTTGAGTTTTAAAAAACTACAAAAATACTAATATGTTATAAGTATGAAATCAATCAAAAGAGAAGTTTTTCTTTTCAAGCATACCCACAAAGTTAGGATACAACAGCAGTTTGTTTACATTTTGGGACATACAATTTTCTCCATAATATTGATTTTTAAGTTAGAAGTTCATAAAGATCCCAAACCTGTACTATTGTTTTCAATTAAATACTAAACATATGTATAGAAATCACTTGGTGACCGGTTGATTTTTTTGGTACTTTTTTACAGTACCACTTACCTAAAAAAAATTGTTATCATTCTGTATTAAAACCAGCCGTTTTTCGTTCTCTAAACATAGCGCCGATTCACTTTTTTTTGTAGTAGGCCCTAGTATAAAAAATCAGCTGTGATTTTTTTTGGGGCACTAACTTCAAACGTCAAACATTGTTATTGTTTCATTTATTTATATATGCTGAAATTGCTGTTCACAAAGAGTAATGTGTTGTTTGTAAACAACAGAATTGAAAAATTGTTAATTGCATTGTAACCTCAAAAATCAACTTAAGGTTTCAAAGATTATAAGCTTATTTTAGCAGTGTGAAAAAAATTGGCCACCTCACCGAGCAAAAGTGTTTTTTTAACTTGGGTCGTTTCTTAAAGAGGTTTACTAGTTTCTTAGGAGCCAAGTTCAAGAAAAATGAAAAAAAAATAATAATGCTATGAAAACCTTGTTTCAATATTGCTGTTTACCATATGAATTACTTTGGTAGGAGTGGAAAAGGTATTGTGATATTTATTACATTAGGAAATTGTGACGTTCAACTGGAGCTATGCCTTATTTCAGTTTTAGTTGTGGATAGTCTTCGGCCTGATTTCACCAAACATCAGTTAAGGGTCGGTTATTAAACCGTTCGTTAAAGATAGGAAAATAGTATTAAATAGCTGATAAAATTAAACTAACAGGAAAATAGTATTAAACAGCTGATGAAATTAAACTAACCGAGCCTTAACGGTGGTTTAAAGTTTGGTGAAAACAGGCCTTAATCAAAATGCTATGTAATATTATAATTATAAATTACCGAAGAATATAAAAAATGTTAGTGTATTTAAAACTAGGAGCTTTCTAAAATAAGTTTGATGCTACTTTGATGCTAAATGCTTCCAAGAATCACACTGTAAGTCTATACTGATTGACCTCCCAATTTTTTCTTGTGGCCAATTACTTCGCGGTTTTGGTTATGAAGGTTATTGTGAATCTCTTAGTACACTGACTGGTAGTAATGTCAAACGAGGCAATTTTCTTTAAAGTTTAATGAGTCTGAATTTGTCTAGATTCACCAAACCACGTAATAAACTTAAAAGTACTTGAGAAATGGCAACAGAAATACGCACAGTAGGTTTTTCAATATGCTAATCTGTAATGATATTAATTTGTGGTTGTATATAGTATTTGTCATTCATTTTAAGAGAAACATTTTTACCCTAGAAACTAGGAAATGAGTTCTTTAAATTCTCAATTTAAAATTTGTTATTTGTTTGGATTTAAAAAATCTGTTTTGAATTTAGAAATAATTCAAAACAACTGGACTTAAAATTGTAAAAAAAATTGAAGCTACAAATATTAACTAACTGTCGGTAGGTTTAATTATATTGTACTTATTTTGCTGATCAGGCATCCATGTGACTGTGTAAAATAGTAATATTTTAAAGGAGGCATGAAAGATGATTTATTTTTCTATAATGATTTTGATAGTTAATATTTGATAAGAAGAATTCTTGAATGTAGATTAATTAATGACTGCCATTTAGTCAGGACAGAGTATATTATATTATTTATCAAGTTTTGTTGATGTGTTTAACTTTTTCTTCCATTTCACTTTCAAGTTCATGAAAAATTATTTTTAACAAAATATAATCTTAAAATTTAATTGTTTAACTTGTTCCCTTGTGTAAGGGTGATAATTTGTTTTAGTGGTGAATAAATCATATTAATAAAAATGTGTTACTTTATTTTTGTTGAATGTTTTATTTATTTTTCATTTGAATTCTGATTTCTACTGAAAGTAATTTTGGGCATTATAGACATTTAAGAGGGTAGGTCTACTAAAAATGAAAAATAAACTATAAGTTTTGTATCTTGACAGTATAGAAAAACAGAAAATAATACTGCTAAGTCTGCAATAGGTTGGATAGCAGTGCTCGGTTCAAAAAAGAAGGCTGCCAGATAAATCCTAAAAAACATCCTGAGAAAATTTAAGGAAGGTTCAAAACTGGGCCTAACTGTAATTTATTATTTGGCTATTAATTGACAATCCTGGCAGCTGGTCTTTACCAGTAACAAAGCATCCATTCTATGCTCATCTTTCATTCATATTTGCATAAAAATATCTGTCGAGTGTGTGCCCAGAGGGGGGTAATTTCCACCATATCTAAAAATACTTGTAAATTTTAATTGTTAACTGCAAAAATACAAAAAGAAAATGAAGTTATTGCAGAAATGACAATTATTCCTTAATGTTTTAATACGTTAATTAAATAAATAGCCACTGTTTTAAAAACTCAATCTTCAGGGCCACGTCACATTGGTTGAGTAACTCGGCCGAGTTGCTATCGGATCAGCAGAATTGTCAACACAACTTGCCCATTTGAAAAGGTCGGTTTACACTGGTCGAAATTAACTCGCCCTTCTTCTCGACCAGTGTGATACGGCCCTCATGGATGTAATAATAAGAATGTTAGTGTTTTTCCATGTCATTAGCATACAATAATATGTCCCCGAAACTCCCACAACAAAAAATTGGTCAGGTCAGGATCATAGTCTTAACATCACGGCATCATGAGGTTGTCTCCCTGATGTTTTAGGCTTTTTAATCTTTTTTATACCTTTTATCTTAAAAAAAAAACCTTAAAGAACCACTTGCGCAACCCATGTCTCAGTCAAAATGTTTGGTAATTCATGACTGTATCAGAGCGTATGACCGTGTAAGAATGTTTAGTTTTGAAGTTTGTGAAATATTTTAGTGATGTCAATCCTTCAATATGTATGAAAAGAAGAATAATTCCAGCAGCTATTTGAAAGAGATATAGTAATAATAAAACATATTGTTGGATTCGTTAGTTTGTAAATTGTAAACCAGGCAAAATAGTGGTTCGGATCCCTTGTAGAAATGTAGGTCCCTTAGTTGCTATTGGCTGTTGGGCCATTAATTAACCCCTTAACCGCGCACGAGTTAACTCGTGGTAGTATTCTGTACGCGCTCCGCCACACACGAGATATCTCATGCGTCACCCCCGCTTCGTTGACCGTCATGCACGAGTACTGGGATTTGACGTTCTCAGTTGATTTATGTTGGTACAACTGTTCTGCTAGGTTTTTC
The DNA here is from genome assembly GCA_035578135.1 of Flexamia atlantica. Taxonomy (NCBI): domain Eukaryota; kingdom Metazoa; phylum Arthropoda; class Insecta; order Hemiptera; family Cicadellidae; genus Flexamia; species Flexamia atlantica. The sequence goes on along the minus strand of JAQJVK010000008.1, from coordinate 37,743,423 downwards.
CGTGCTAAGACTGTACAGTTGACCTTGACGGGTTGCAGACCGTTTGGTGCTGCACTCTAGTGGATTTTTCTGCAGTATCGCGCTCGACGCGTGGAGACGAAAACCTGGTGTTTTCGTGTTGATCGTGTAATTAAAACTGCACGCTACTAAAAACAGCGGGGGCTAATTACTCGGCACTTAACCCGGCAGAACTGACTTTGATTTGAAAACGTGATGACTGACTCACGGTCTTTTGGACCTGTTTTATATAAAAGTTAGTATATTGAAAAATTATGACTTTATTTGCACAAAAACTCCACTTAAGTCTTTTACATTAGTTTTGTGACTACTTTATGTAGGATGTATCTGCGTACAAAATATTTATGTAGTATGAAAAATATATATTTTGAATTGCTGAAGGTACTTCAATAATTATTGTTATTGCGTTAAAAACGTCCGTATGTTGTACAACGATATGTTTATACTGACAAAAACCCCACAAAAGTATTGTACATTAGTGTTTTGAATATTTTATATAAGAAATATGTGCACACAAAATATTTATATGTAACATGAAGCCTTAGCTGACTCACGGTCGAAAACACCAGACCTCTAAAGAAATTTTTATTGAAATGACTGTAAGGGTTAGAGAATGACGGGAAGTGAGTCATGATGTTCCTGGAAAGACATACGAGAGGTATAGTGATGGCCAGCCCTGCCGACACCCAAGAAATATAATTTTTATAAAAAAAAACTACTAACCCGGTCTTTTAGACAGGTAAGTCAGTCCTCGCGGGTTAAGGGGTTAACAGTCCTGTCCAAGGAACATGTCGGCCTTAGTCAGTAATAAGACTATAAGATCGCGCCACAATCATCCTTCACTCGTCATTCATACTTGGCTTAAAATACGTACCTGGGTGGGTTCCATTTCAAGCAATGTAATGTAATGTTACATGTTGATTACTGTCATGAAACCCAGTATGGTAAATTTTTTAGCATGCATGTACAGCAAAACATACAGAAAAGTAACCTTTAAAAGGCCTGATTTTTAATGACACATCTATTGTGAAGCAAACTTTAATGGCACTTGAAGTTTCGAGTGAAGCTAAAGTAGAACATATTTCATTGTCATTTTGATGTTATGTTTAAATATTTAATATAAATTGCTACTGCATGGGAAAGATAATTATACTTAAAATTTAATAACTCATACTATGACTTGACGTAACCCAGTGGCAAGCCTCAGAAGGAAAGACTACCGGACCAGATTGAAGACTTATATAATCAATGGATACACCAATCCACAAGTTCAGGACCAGACTGGGAATCACAAGTTCAGAGGACGACTTGTCCCAAAGATTAAAGGAGGGCCAAGGTGTAAGGGAGCTATTAACATCGGATAGCCAAAAGACAAACCTGTGATATCTTATGATGTAGTTTCATATTTTCATACCTTAACACGTTCACTGTGGTTTTCACAGTGCTGTGCCATGAAAATTGGTGCACAAACCACAATGCACCAATCTGTTGTCATTGTCAATTTAGTCGCTAGTGGACTCTGTAGCATACCATGTTAGTGTGGTTTTATGTGTTGCTAAACCACCAAGTAGCTTGGTTTCACGTCCCTGCAGTGGGTGTACTGTAGTGGTTGGAGCAGTTATCACGCTGGCGCAACACGCCCTCAGCATGAGGGTGTCAAGAAACAAAAACAAGCCGAAAGAAAAAAATCAAGGGTATGATATAGAGAAGGAAAGAAAAAAGGAACCCTATAATTTTGTGCTTATCCCCTGGGAGCTAATGTCATGTGCTTTGCCTTGTTATAACAAATGCAATGTGTAATGAAAAACATTGAGGAAAGGCTAGAGTGATTGGTGTTGAAACAATCTAAAGAATTGTAAACAGCCCTAATTGTATATTGTTTACATTAAGTTATCATCCAAGTGCTGTTTGCCTGGAGGTTACAGTTTGAGTTCTGTCCCCAAGTCTGGACAGAGACATCAATAAATGACATAATTTTTGAATCAGCATGTATATTTTAGAAATATATATTTTTTAGCATTAATATTTGATTTTTTTACTTAATTAATCCTGCCTGGACCTGCAGTTAGTCCAATCCTGGGATCCTGCATGGTAATGCATGTTCCATGGCTGGCCAGTCTCATGATCCCCGGATTGGAAAAACTGGCCGTGATAATGGATATTCACCCACAGTGAACTTGTAAAAGTTTATAATTTTAATTACTTGCAATGGAAATCCTAGTAATAAAATCTAACTCCAATTTCATTTAATAAATGAAAAACACAGCTAACAAGTGATTAAAATGTTAAACTTTAAGAAAATTTGCTTATGCCCATAAGTAAACTAAGACTGCTTGGACTCTTCTGGAAAAACTGGAGTAGGAAGGGCCACAGTGTCACATCTCATCTCACTGCGTCTTTTCAGGGAGGTCTATAAAACTACTTCTACATGTTCTGTTTGGCACATTCCTATGAAGAAAGTGAGAATTTTTTGAGAAAATCTAACAAAAATAAAAAATTGTCTTTTGTTTGGTAATTTTACATAAAACAACAGTGCTTATCTCAAGGAGGAAAGGAGGAAATTATTAATTTACCGCTATCTAAAATTTTGTTTGTTCCTCATATTCAAGTAGATGAGGATATTAAAGACAATTGATGAAATATATAATGTGTTTTTGCCTACATAAAAATTTATAAGATAATGGGCTGATTAATAATAAAAATGAGCTGAATTATATTTTACCATGAAGTTAACCAATTATTATATTAGCCTTATATTACAAGATAATTATTGTTATTTTCTCCCCCGACTTTCATACCCTTTGTCATCCTCGCTGAATTAAATATAGCCTAAGTTAAAGAAATTCTTAACTTTGAAGTCACAACTAGGGTTAATAAGGTATGCAGGAAAAAAATAATTCTCTTGGCAAACATGTAATATATATTAGGGCGAAACATTTTTACAAAAACATTAAGTCACAAACAAATTAAGCATACCAGAAAACACAAAGATTCAGGAGCAAGTTCTTCAGTTATTTAATTTTTTTCTGACCCTTCTTCTTCAGCACTACCAGTTTCCAACATTTCTTTTGGTGGATATGCCATTTGTCCAAGGAACTCGATAATTGTTCTTGTCGGTCTCCCAGACATTCCTGCTTTTAGGTAAGAAGTTCTTCCGTTTTCGTACATCGTGCCGAACGAGTCTATGAACGCCCAGTTAGGTTTGCATGAGAAATGATTAAGCAAAGCTGTAATAGTAGCTGGTAATCCTCTCTTGAAATATTTGGTGAGAATCGATAGATCTGCACATGTGAAGTCCCTCACTTCCCTTTCAAACATGTTCCATAAGGGTAGTTTCCAGAGCCGATCCCCGGAATGAATGGAAGCAGTTTTAAGTAATTGCCATAAATGTTCATTTTGAGTATAGATAACGTTAGTTGAGAGATCATAGGCTGTTTGCACCTCTTTAGTCATGGTTGCAATAGTAACAACATACTTAGGCTTGAACTGTTGAGCATAGCAGAGAGTGTCAGCCAGCATCAAAGTTCCATCGAAACATCTTGGAGATACAAGGATGGATTTTCCACTGGCAGATTTTACAATATCTCGAGGTCTGAATGCTGTTCCACCAGGCATGTTTTCACCAAGTGGTATCAGTCCTCTTACATTTATTGGTAGTCCAAGATTTGCCAAGGCCTTAAATGTCGCAACAACAACTGCTGCTCCCCCCATGTCTCCACGCATATTCTTTAATTCTTCATGACCTTTGATACTCAAACCTCCGCTGTTGAAAGTTAAACCTTTGCCTATCAAAATAATAGGTGGAACAGCAGGATCACACCCGTTGTACGTCATTTCAAGGAGAAAGGGAGGTTGAGGAGATCCCCTGGTATTGGCAATGAAAGCATTCATGTTATTTTCTCGAAGCCAAGTTTCACCCCGTAAACAAACGTTGACACTTGTTTTACACAGAGTTTGTACAACATGGTGACCAAATGCCCTGGGCGTCAGCAAATTGGCTGGCATCTCCATTAATTTGCGAGCAAAGTTTTGAGCCTCTGCTTTTTCAAGCCCAATACGCCATTTTTTCCAGTCACAGTCCCCGTACATCACGACATCAGGGATTTTTACTGCTCTTTTCTCAGGATGCCTGAGATATTGATTTTCCCACAATGCCATAAAAGCTCCTTCTGCGGCCGATTCTGGATCTTCGAAACTTTCCACAAACACCTTGTTTACATTAAGTGACTGGAAGTAACGACAAGCAATTCCGACAGCTTTTCTGATATTTTCTTTTGAATCATCCCTCTGTTCTATCTTACTGTATCCTGCGTTATTATCCCCAAGACCAACTACAGCTACAACACTAAATACAGGTTCTACTTTTGGATAAACTCGCATTTCTCCTAATTTGGGTAGCGGACCTGAAGCTTTTAATAATTCAACCAGTTTTCCATGTACATTATGATTGAATAAAGCGGCTGCTTTGGTCAAACAAACAGTGCCTTGAGAATATTCGTCTTCAGGATAAACTCCCAGGATCAGTGCAGATCCATCATTTACAGTTCCTGCACATGAAAACCCACCTGCCGATTCAAGTTCAGGATTCCAGCAATTTACTGGGCATTCATTTTCAAGTGAAAAATATCTAGGAAAATGTCTCAAATAAGTTTGAAAAGGATTATTGCTAAATTTTGTTATTCTGGAAAACATATTGAAGGACTGGCCCTAAAATATTTTAGATGTAGAAAACTGGTTTGTGAGTCCTAATTTACAATTTATACTTATCCAAAATAACTTGAAAAACTTACTTTGTCTATTCCTGTTTGCCCATAACTAATAATTTTTGAAATTGAACATAAAAATTTAGATAAGAAAATAAACTAAATTTTGAGTATCTTTTTGTATCAACACATGATTTTAATTGTTGTTGATAAACAAACAAGGAAAATCTCAATATGTTTTTGTTGATATGTTAAAAGAAACTTTAAGGAGTATATTTTATGTTATTTTAGAAATTTTATGGTTCCATATACATATAATAAAATTTTTAATTTAAGATATACCAAAATTAGAAGAATGCTTAGCATATAAAAAAGTTAATCCTATTATATATTTAATTTTTTATAAAATGTTCATCTATATGAAACGTCTCAACCACATAGTATGTAGCAATAGCAATCAAGAAAGTTTTGATAATAAATAAATACAATTGTCTGTGTTCTAACAAATACCGGTATACAAAATTGTTGAATAGATAAATAGAGTTATTAATTTATGTCAGTAAGAACTTTAATTTTTGAAGAAATTGGTTTTAAGTTGATTGCATCTCATGTTCTCAAGATATTGCTAGATTAATAACTTTTTATTAATTTGTTAATAATTTAAGCAATGTCACTATAAACTGTTGTGCGATTTTAAATTCTCTTTTTCCCTAGGGTCGTATGACAATAGCAGGGCCAGCGACAGGGGAGGCAAATGCATAGGGGCCCGGAAACACACGAGATTAGTAAAAAAAGGGGTACTGGAACCATACAAAATAAGTAAAAACAAAGCTCGTTAGGACAGGGGCTCGGGGTTAAAAATTGCACAGCCACACATTGGTCCCAATATGCATAATACCTGGCCAAAATTGATAAAATCAACCATTGTGTACGGTCTTATCTTACCGGCAGGGTTTTCCCAAAGAGATGAGAGGTCCAGTTTTTGCAAATTTCAGCAAGATTTTGTTTGGTGTCCATTTGGATACTGGCTTCATTTGTTAGTGATTGACAGTTAACAGTTTATTACTTTACACACTTTTATTTAGTTATGAGGTTTTAGTGATTTTTCATCCATTCCTAATAGAAATCAGTTAATTGACAATAAATATTATTTGTTAGACCAGGTAATATTGATTGTCTTTTTAAAAAATGGATGTTTATAGTTAGTGGCCATTTTATTGACTGCCACACAAAATATAAGAAAAATAAAATAAACTTTTATTTTTTAGATGGCGTTTTAAAAAAAGCCGTGCGAGTCCGCGCTTTCAAAAATATATCGTTTCAAAGCTCATTCTAAATGCTTTATTTTGATTTACAAATAAATTGCTTGAATTTGCTCCTTTTAGAGATATATATATTTGTTTATGGTGATGCATAGGTCTCAGTTTTCAGTTCAGTTTAAATAACCTGGTTTAACAAAGAAGGATTTGAAATGCTTAAGTTGAATTTACGATCTAAATGCAAAAAAACCAATTATTACGGTTTTATTTTCGTTTTTAATTGTATTACCAGCTTCATAAAACTATAATTAAAGTTTTAATTTAATTAAGGCACATGGGTTGCGAAGCATACACAATGTAACTCATTGTTCTTAAATCTATTGAGATAATAGTATCTCATCATACTGCACAGGTTACTCAATAAATGTTCAAAATATACGATTTCACCAATAAACTAGTTCATTTAAGAATGAGTGGTAACAATATCCTGTGGGTGGCACACAATGAGTAATATCACTATAAATAATTTGATTCGCTTTAATTCAGTTCAATTCCAAGGCCGTAGCCAATGGGGGGGGTTAGGGGGTCAGAACCCCCCCCCCCCAAAATAGTAGAAATAGCATTGAAAACGTAGTAAATGGGGGTGAAACCCCCCCCCCCCGAAATAGCCGAAACCCCCCCAAAAACCCCCAAGCAAACGTAGAGGGGCCCGGAAACAGTTCAAAAGGGTCCAGAATGACAATAAAGGCACCAAAAAGCACACATGCGAGAAAAAAAAAAAGGTTACCACTTTTGCCGAGCCGGAAATTCACCCGCCGGTCCTGTACAAACCCCCCCCGCGAAAAAATTTCCTGGCTACGGCTTTGTTCAGTTCTATTAATTTTAATAAGAAAACTTGCGTAACGTTGGCCTCGCTAAGAGGCACAAGGTCCAAAGAAGATGCAAAAATTTAAATACCCCCGCCGCAGCAGACCTACGTCCTCAGCGAATTGCCAAAGGATTTATTTTGTATATGTAAGCATTCGACATATGTAAGGAAAGTATTGTTTGAATATGTTTTGTAAATACTGTATATTGAAAACGTATATTTATTCATTCATTAGCTTTAAGCATGAAGGAAATCAACAAGGGGATCAAATTGCTTTTCATTAGTAATATTAACTTTTTATATTTAATATAAATCTTAGCCTTTTAATTTTTAATAAATAAATGTAATCTTGTTACAGTATATAAATATCAGCAAACAAAAATCAATGAATTCAAAACACTCAAAACAAACAAATAATATAATCCCATGAACAAACTAAATTCAATCAGTATACATTGATCATATGGTTAGTTTTGTAATTATAACATCCCTTTTGCAGCAGACCTGCATCTCCAGCTAATACAAAAAAAACATGATCATTCATCAGCAATATCATTCTTCAAACCCTTCCCTCCTGAAGTTCTCTCGCTTCTACTACCAAATGAATTCTCTTTGAAATCTAAACCTTCCGAGGAGGAAGTTAGATGAAAGTGGAGATGATAGTGATTAACTGTCAGCCATAAATCATAAGGTAAATTCTGTTTTATTTAGCATTCAAGATAAGCATATTAATCATACTATTTGAGTATTTTTTATTAATTTTTAAATTAATTAAAAGTAAAAACCTATTTTGATAAGTTATACAATTAATTTATAGGTATTTACAATTTTGGCCAGGTTTAAAAGGGTTTTGGACCACTGTGAGCCACCCAAAAATCTTATCTTTGGGCCTGGCAATACTGTAGTGTGATTTTGCAGGCGAAATTTATACCGCACAGTGAAAAATCGAACTGAAATATTCATTAAATGTACAGTACTGCAGATTAAAACCATACCCTAAAACTCTGTTTTATTAATTTATATATTTTCATTAAAATATTTTTATGAAAATATGTATGAATTCATTTTCTATTAATCACTCTGAAATACAATATGAATAGCTCATACAGATTTCGCCTGCAATATTTCAGTAGTGTCATACAACCCTTACTGCACGCACTCCAGCGCTTCCCCTTCCATTTTAATTTGACTAAGCTCGACTTGTTCTTAACCTCAACTAGGCGCATACAGCTACAACTGTGATTGTATTTATCGTTTAAAAATACAAAACTACAGTTGTAGGAAAAATTGTGCATGTATTTTGAAATTACCACGCGGTAACTGCTTTGCTCAAGCGAGAAAGACTTATATTATGCGCTTAATACGGAAATAACTAGTTAAAATTCAAAATAAGACAAAACACATAGGTAACACAAAAGACGAAAACGTTTCGTCGCGGCAGTGTGCTACCGGCCTTCAAAGTAAGTTTTATTTATTATTGTAATTTCAAAACTGTAGATAATAAAATATATATTTGTGACCTTATTTTTTCCTAGGTCCTAGGTGAGCAGTAATATAGAAGATCAGCAAAAGAAAATCTTAGTAATTTAATATAAATCATTCAAGGTTAGGAGCCTAAGTTATATTTAGACACAACCCTTCACAAAGTTAGAGCGTTGGATATGATTAAGAAAATTATTTCAGAAAATAACATTATTTCTGCAGTAGCGCCAACTTAACACACAATAATTTGGTCGTCAGATCAGGTGGTACAGTGGCATCACTGCTAAACCGTCTAAGCCCGCGAGTTCGCGATTCACTCTCTCGCCGCCTCACTAGGCCTACACTGTGGACCGGCTCTGAGGTCAGGGCGTCTTATCAGGTCAGTCCATCCCTTCGTTATCTCTGGGTCATCTCTCATCTCTTATCATCAGGTCACCGAGTGATATAGAACCACGCGGTCGAGACGCGTAGCGTGTGTGTGGGAAAATCGTGAGAGATAAGGAGCTGGCGGGTTTTTATTGCACTACATTTTGAGCCCAATACATTGGAAAAGTTTGCTACAGTACTTAAACATATTTAACGTAGATACAATTCTTTTTAATAGTGTTTACTGTCTAAAATAGTTTGAAAGAATTTTATAATCGTACTATAACATCTGGAAATACCTGCACCGTGTTTTTCACTACCGAAATGAAAATATTGAATTTCAACGTTTGTTTTGTGAATTTACTTCTTATTCCCTCTTTTTTTATAATTTATTCGTTGATTCGAAAAAATACTTTATGTCTGTAGACTAGAAATTAAAACAAATGAAACTGAAACGAAATGAATTTTAATGATGAAAGATTTTGCATTAGAAATTTTAGGAAAACTTTACCTTTACCTAAGGTGTAATTGAGACTTTTTTTTTAAAAAAAAAAGGTCCGATCGCGATGAAATTTGGCATATTTGTGTGTAGAGCGACGTTTGTTACTTCGAGTTCGAAAATCAGCCTGATTGATCAACTTAAAAGAGGTGTTTTTTTAAATATATAATTTATTTTTAAAATGTAATACCTTTTTGTTAGTTTTGTATAAATGTAATTGTCAAAATCGGATTCAGCTTAAAAAATAAACAATTTAGCATTTTGAATTACTATTCTACGTCAATCGGTTATTAAGATATCGGATGTGCTAAACACTGAACGCTGTATAATATTTTTATTTTACCCCCAAAAAAGCATGATTACCATGTTTTCTGGGAAAAATCCCCACAAGTTGTACAATAATTACCTAAAATCAAAACATTTACCCTAATGTAGAGAATTTTTAAAATAAAACTCTGAGCATATGATTATATTTAAATTTTCAGGTGAATATTTTATTTGTCTTTATTTTTAATAGTTAAGAGTTCATTAATCGTGATTTTGCAAAAAATATATACTGTATTAAAAATTCCCAATAATTATTTTAAAATTTATAAAAAAGTATGTGCATTTGGTAGAGAAAGGGCTCTTGGTCTAAACTGCCTGAAAATAAAGCATAATATATGGTATGATTACAATGCTGACGAATGGTAATATGTTTTATTGCTTTATTTATTTGCTTTAGGTGCAGGTCTGCTTCAACAGGGGTGTTCTAGTTATAAAACTAACCATATGATTGAGTTTAATTTGTCCATTATTTTTTTGTTTTAAGTATTTTTAATTCACTGATTATATGTTTGCTGACATTTATGTACTATAACAAGATTACATTTAATAAAAATTGAAAGGCTAAGAATTATAATAAATCCAAAATGTGCATATTACTAATGATAACCAATGTGGTCCCCTTGTTAATTTTTCTCATGTTAAAAGCTCTTGAATGATGAAGTATACATTTTTACTAAATTTTTGTACAAAAAATATTCATATAAGAATACTTTACGTTACATTTGTAGAATGCTCACACATATAAATACTATGGAAATTCGCTGAGTACGCAGATCTGCTGCGTCGAGGGTATTTTGCTTCCCGTTTCTACCGGGAACAAAAAACATGATATGAGCGTATAATTTGGCTGCTAAACATAGTTTAAAAGAAACCCCCTCGCATAAAATAAACTTAATAGAAAAGTGCCATGGTTTTCCGATACATTTCAAGTTAAAGGTTTTTCATTGGAATTTAAAATTTCCTAGTCTAATAAACTGACAATAAAAAATCTGGCAAAATCGCATACTTTATATACAAAAAATACTGAAAGTTTTTAATGTGAAAAAAAACAAAGCAGCGGGTAAACATCAGCTAAAAATGTAGGCTTTTGTTTAAATGAATGATTTCAGGAGCTTGTATGATTGAGTTAAATAAGCTATATCCAAAGCAATAGATTTTAATGAGCCATATACTTTAGATTGAATCGGTTCCCGCCAATACGCGACATCGCTGTCTACATTCGAGTCCAGACGACAGTTGGCAGTGATTGGGCTAATAGGGCTTCCTCGACAGATAATACGTCAGGCGGCGCGGGAGACAGCCCAGTAAGAGTCTGCTCTCGTTGCGCTTCTTTTACAATCATCATACACTCATCTCTCATTCATACTTGGCTTCAGATACTTACTTCGGGAGGTCGCCATTTTAAAGTAAAGTTTCAAGTGTAGTCACTGAGTCATTAAATTCATTTATTAGGAACATGATAAAAATAAATATTCGCTGATAAAAAACAAATATTCGCCTCGGTATATAAGAAACGATCTTTTTCTCGATAAATCACGATTTTCTCTCTATTTTATTTAGCCTCAAAGAATAATGTTAGATTCATACAAAATATCCATAACATTTTTTCCATAAATTATTTTTGTGTGCTTACTTTTAGATTTTTAAATATGTTTTTATGTGCCCTCTGTTCCCTCTATGTGTACACATCGCCGAATACGAATCTACTTTACATCAAAGTATAAAATGGAGGCAGATTAAGACTCAGAGATTCATTTTTAATTGGTTGGAAACAAAAGGGTAGCAGATTAAGACGCAGAAATTAATTTTTGTTCGGTTGGAAACGTAAAGGTAGCCCTGACCTATAGATGCACGGTATTGTTGGTTGTTGGTTCAAGTTTTGAAGATTATTCAAAATCTTATTTTAAAGGGGAAATTTTTTTAAATTTGTGAAATTAGGATCACTCCACTCCGTTTGAGGTGTTTTAATGAAACCACTGTTGAACTCTTCCCAGCATGTTCTGGGTACTTGGAAGGAGGCACTTGACACGAGAAATATAAGTATGCTGATGATGTCTGGAAACTAAACTCTTCCCGCAAGAAAACCCGCAAGGTCAATATGTATTATTGCACTTCATGAATCCTCGTAATGCATAGTCGAGTAGATTTAACTTCTAGATTTAGAACTTTTTATACTTTTATGCTTTATACTTTTGACTTGAAATGGCGATTTACTAACGTATACAGGATGTCTCGCCTAAGGTGTCACAAGGTGTAACGGATTAGTAGTCTTACATAGATGAAACAAAATCATTCCCCACTAAATCGACCCCAAGAAACAACGTAAAAATATTTTTAAGCTTTTTAAAATATAGGGTGTTCCAAAAACCGGGGGTCACGGGTTCGAATCTCAGAATTTTCAAGTATAAACATATGTCATGCTATACAACAATTTAAAACTCTAAACGAGAAAATCAATTTGGTGAAAACATAATCCACTTATCTTTATTAATTTCAAAATGGCGGCTGTTTTGGTGAAAAATATCGGTATTTACGGAATACCCTGTATCTCGAGAACCACTGAACATTTTTATATGTTTGAACATTATTAATCCTTGTAAACTCCGCTTTAATTTGATATGTGACATACCAAGATTTAGGAAATAACAGTTTTTGAGAGTTAGTTTTTTTTATTTTGGTATCCTTAAGGTAAGACACTCTGTTTATTTTAAGCCAAGCATGAATGTGAAATGAGTGTAAGAAGACTGTGTTGAAGAAAATCCAACAAGAGGTTGTAAACGGATTTGCAAAAATTTTAAGTAAAAAAAATATTAAAGCATACGGTAGATAATAAATTGGCCTAAATAGATTCAACCGGCGAATAACAGGGCAAAAAATAAAGATACGGATTATTTGTATCACACCTAATGCAATACAAAGAGAACCGAAAATAGAGCACAGCACCGCACTGGGACTGGAAGGCAAAGGGAGTAGGCCTAGTATTGAGGAGGGTCGGTCTAAGATTAGGCGAGGCGCAGGTCCCGTTACGTCACGCCGTCACGCCACCCGGGTCACGTGACGGCCACGTGTGTCACGGCCAATGGGCCACGGCTCATCGCGTTACTCGCGAGTCGCGCGCTGATTCGATCAACGACCTTTACATAACAAAGTGGCGGTGGCGATCTGCCGTTGACCGTTCTATGCCAATTAAAAGACGTTGTATATTTTATTAAATGCTAGCGATCACCCAGTGGTAGGAATAAATTGGGCCGAAAAACATTTTAGCCCATAAATAGGGATAAATAATAAAAAATATCCTTTTGCACAGACAAATAAGTTTTTGTTTTTTGTAATACATTTTATTCAATAATTCTAAGTAAGCACTTACAAAGGGACCATATAAATAAACTATACTTATTTAATACTCTAGGGGGAATTGTGATCAAGACTCCTCCTGCAGTTCTGAATTGATTATAATAATGTAGGGGACGTTGAACAAATCTCTGCTTGAAGTTTTGCAAGAAATAAAACTTATGAAGATTTACATCGATGGTTTGTAGTAAAGAGGAAAGCCCTAGACCCCTTTATTTTCAAAGAACAGAACAGCTGATTATAATAATCATTTTCTCACAGACCAATCATCATAAACTTTAAAGCTGCTGGGCAGCGTGAATTCATTGAATTCAATTTTGATATTTTTTAATTCCAAGCTGTCCTTTTTAGACCTAACTAGTGAAAATTCTGGCACTTTGAACTTGGGACAAGAAGTGCAAATGAGAGTGGCGAAACGGAACGTAAGCTATGAGGATAACTAGGCTATATTTATAGGCCTCGGTTGGCACAATGCTCCGAGCACTCAGTATCAGTGCCCTCTCAACGCGCATTTTCATCGCCTAGTTCATCGTGGCTTATCGGAAAGCGATCATTTGACGCAAATTATATTTTGTTATCGAACGCGGAGTACGACATGGTTCGTTATCAGAAATGTAGCTAATTTGCGTCATCTTAATTTAATAAGCTACATCGTTTTGAAAAATAAGTTTTATCATGCGTTTTTTGTTTTGTAACGTAAACGTTTATGGAGGAATGTCGAAACTTTTCAAGACAATCTTAACGGAGGAAAATTGAAACTAAAATTTCAGTATGCTGAATAAAAAATATTATCAATAAATTACTATATTGTACTTGTGATTTATTGGCGGACATCGAAAAGTGGAAACTTTACAAATCAGTTGCCTGCTGAAACTCATGATTGTATTTGACAGTCAAAGCCTCGTTTATGCTTTTATAACCCACTTAAAGTGGCGATGTCGTGGGCAGCAATATCGCAACCGAAAGTTGTATTGCGCAATACGAAACGTTATTATTGAGTTTTACCTCAAAACATGAGAATTAAACATTCTATCAGATTTGCTGCAAGCTTTGCGGGACCTTTTGCCGTTATATTTCACTTGGCCTTGATTGGATTTAACATTTAACATTACTTATGTTGACTGCCTACAAGCTTCAGCACAAAAATTTCATAGTGCACATGTGCATTTACGTAAAACATTTGATCATTACCGATTGGCTACAAATCACAGTTGATTGATTATCGCTCATTTCAACAGCAGCGAACTTGCTCACCTGCTAATTTAGCTGGCCAGAGTAATAAAACATGTATTTGAGTATTTGCACAATTTAAAAAAATCTTTTTAAGGCGTAGATAAAAAAATCTTTCTCATGGAGTGGCCATGAGAAATATAGTTCATTTAGTAGTCTGAAATCAAACAAATTATTAGTAACTGACTTTTATTTGGCTAGATGTAAAAGGAATAAACGGTCTGTGCTTCTCATCGATGTGTAATACATCGATGGTGCTTCTTATAAGAGCAGACATTTTTATGTCCAGTCCCTTTTGTGCATTATAAGCGGAATCCTTAGAACGTTTTTTACAGGTTGCATTCTTCATTTTTAGCAGGTGGCTATTAATTAACAATTAATATTTTTTCTAAGGAACCGTTTCGCCTTCGTCAAGATTAAGGAACTGAGACTCAATGCATCTCACTCATCTTAATCTTTCACTTACCATTCTTTAATTTGTTCACTCTATAATTTTCCACCACGAACAGTCATAATAAACGCTAAACACGACGTTATGAAAGATGAACAAAGAGTGACATTGATGAGTATCATTGAACGGGTGCCCAGTACACGACGCGACCGTCTGACCCAGGTCGGCCGAGGCAGGGGTCGTTTCCGACATTATCTCACTTTTTGCAAACCCATTGTTAAATCACACCATACTACACTCCTGTCCACGGTTACTTAAGCCCCATTAAATAAGTTTGCTTTATATAAATAATAATATCTGGGGTTTTTGTTTGTTTTGAGTGTTTTTTTTAGTTAAGGATTCTGAGTTAAACAAAAAATATATTATAATAACTAAACAAAATAATGAATTACTCGAAGGAAATTGCCTCAATATGTTTAATATGTGGCTATTAGAATTAGAGCAAGAGGTTTTAAGTGTCTTAGATTGTTAGCGACGAGCTACCAATCAGACTTGCCTTTGAATGCAACAGTTATGTTAAGTCTTAAAATTTAAACCAACGCTCGGAAAATTGTTACACAACTTGTCATTTAAAATATTAATTAATGCAATATTTCATGCCAATTATTATGCAATTTGTTAACAGCTGGATGCAAACTGCACCTATTAATTTATTATTGATATAAGCTGGCTACTGTATACGTTTCTGATGTTAGGTACGGTAAATTTGAAAAAATCATCAAAGCAGAAAATTACGGTAAGCTGTAAAGATTCGCTCTTGGAATATTTCATTGTAAGAGAGGCAATTTTTAGTAGGTATAACTCTCCTCAAATAATAATGAACTTTGGGAGTTCATTAAAAAACCTTAACATGACAATAATAAAGTGTGCAAGTGAAGTTAGTTGCCGAGAAGAAGCGTGAAAATAACCATTTCCCCATGGTCAGTGCTTTTAAATTTGCATATACAATCAAAAACAGATTAAACAATTTTATAAGGATTTCAAAATAATAGCGTATATTTATTTAAAATGATAAAAATGTTAACTTTTTAAATCAACCAGTGACTTTACAATCAATGGTTCAACTTAAATATTTATGGTTATTAAACAGGCCCGGCGACAGGAGGGGGCAGAGGGGGCGAATGCAGAGCGGCCCGGAACAACTGAAAAGGGGCCAAAAACGACACGAAATAAGTAAAAAAAAGGGCAGAAGATTGCACAGGGGTCCGAAAATCCTGTCGCCGGGCCTGTCATCAACGATTTAGTTTCAGAGAAGAGAAAGAGTTTCAGCCATAGCTTTTTTACAGTGTAACATGTAAATGTAAAAATCCAATTTCATGTAAGCTCGAGTCCCTTTTCTACAGTATATATGTACAGAGCACGGTAACTGTTATCGTGGTTCAGAGTATCTGACATTTTTACTTACTAACATCATAAAAAACATGCCCAATTTTTGTCACGTCACTAATTGAGCAAGTATTTTGAATTTTCTTGATAATATCGGCTTTTTTAAAGAGAGGATGGATAATATAAAGTAAGTTGGTTATTTTACTATGTATAAATTTATTATTCCTGTTTAGTTTCAAATCATGTTTAGGCTATGGCTATAATCAAACCATTAGGTGGATTGACTTCTAATGTTGCAAGTTGCAATTAAAATTGAGTTTTTTAGACTTTTTGGGACTTTAAAGTGATATCTAAGTATTTTTACGTAATATTCTAATTTGGTTTGGGCAACAGTCTTATACAGTACCATCAAATAATAATGATGTTTATGATATTGGTTGCGATTAGTTTTGAAAAGAACTTGCCATTTACTCAAGTTGAGTGAAGTTGGTTCAAGAAATACGCACACTGACGCTTTGGAGGGCCACTACCGACAGTGAGATAGCGAGCGTTAATTATCAGATCAATCAACATTTTATGAAGATGATCTATAGCGACTATCGCATGCGATAAGATGTTGAAGATCATATAACAGTGGCGTGATGAATATGGGATCACGTGACCAACGTGAGGTCGAAGGGAAGGGGAAACAATTCATTCATACTTTTATCTCATACCGGACTCTAATATCGGTATAATTTTTTCCATTGCCGTGATCTTATATTAGCCTATGAACCCCTAATTTATTTATGGTGCTACACGAATTTCTGAAAATAATTTATGGTCATCGTTATGGAATTAGTTTATAACGTAACTAGGCCGAAAGGTACTGTTTTACCGAACGAGTATGATAGTTTTCATGCAAATTCGGTAAAACTTACCGGCCGTGTAACGTACGATACTTTTCATCATACTACTAAAAAAGACATACTTTTAATCATAGCGTATTCCTTGCATAAACCAACACGTTCCTCAATTCTTCAAACCTAACCTATAATAAACAAATCAAACATTTGCTACTGCTGCCAATGCTACCACTGCATTCCTCCAAAAATTATTCTAAACATGCAACAAACGTTGGTGCTGATTGTTTACGTCCGCTTTCTGGACTGGTATTAGCAAAGGATTACTTTCGAGCCAACAAAAAGGAACGGAAAACATATGTTTATGGGTCAGTATGATGAAAAAGATCTCTTGAATTACTGTACTGAACGTAAATTTATCAATTACCATTAATTAAAGTGAAAATAATAATATAAATAGTAGGATTCAAATTTGAATGCTTAAGCATTTAAATAAGACTGTATGACTTTTTAACTCAGCCTTGGAACTAAATCTTTCAATTCATCCATCAATTTCAACACTTATAAGAAAAACGGTGTTTAATATTATATAAAACTTTTTCGCCCAAAACTGTACCCAAAAAAAGACGCAATTGTGTTTTGCAAGTCACATTCAACCAAGTGCCTACCGTGCTATAAAATCAATGAAGTGCCATTGTTTTTATAGCCTCTGAAATGTAAATTGATATTTCAAATTCCAGCTTTGTTTCGTTTATGATCCTTGAAAAGTTTTTTGTTAAAGGCTTTCTTGATTTTGAATGGTAACCTAGGCAGTTTCTTAAAATAGGGAGGCAGTGATAATATATTTACATTACATATTAAAACCTGAAAATCCTCTCTTATGTAAAATTATTTATATGTAGCATTCAAAATCCATTTGCCCATTACTTTGCAATGTGTGGACAAAGAAAGTCAATTTTTTGGTTTATTAAAAAGTTACAATTCTATTTTTAAAGATGAAGGTGATTATGGAGTGGTTCAGAAACGATAGTTTACATTGCAAATTAAAAATGTGATGGCAAACGGGAGTCAATTCATACCTTTTGTCCATCTACACTACCTGTAGTTAGGTGGTGTTATGGTGGTTATGGTGTTGGATACTACGAATAATATTTTAGTATAACTTGATTATTTTATATCAGATTATAAAAATTAAGGTGTTAATTGATTTGTCTTTCTTTCTGTGTTTATGATAGTTAAGAAAACATAACTTAATATTGTTGAGTACTGTCAACTGTATTGTTGATATGTTAGATTTAAAAACAGAAATATATAATCCTCATCTACATCTTAGTATTGTTGAAATACCTTTCACAAGCTTGGTTCAAGAAAGCAAAATTGATGGTTGTTCAAAGTCATAATCGTTCAGTATGGTAATTAAATTCTCAGAATTTATTTATCTGTAAAGTTAAAGGCCAATGATTGCGAAGTACCCGATGCAGAGTTTGCCCATGATAATAGTATATAAATCAGAACAGATTGGATTGATCAGAAATTTTGCAAATAAGTAAGTCAATAACACAAATGAACTTGATAGTGGAGGTCAGGGATATAGAAAAATGTGACTGTGATCACGTTTACCACGTAACTGTGAAAGACTGCATTTTAATAAATTTTTTTGGTCACACTTTAGGTGTTCAATGACCGTAATGTACATTAAATTGTTTATTCACTTATTGTGGTCTTACCTTGAAAAAAGTTCTCTAAACTATAAAATCTGGTTATAATTTATAATAATCTGGTTTATAACTATCTGGTTGAGAACTCTTCCGTAATTTAAAGTGAAACTATCTTGGTCATTCTCTTCTTACCTTAGAATTCCATGTACCTCACAACTTTTGATTTTTTTCTCAAGACAATTGTCTTAGATGTTTGTAACCTCAGTACTTGTTAAGTAATAACTTAAAGTGCAATGGCAATAGTGCTTTATCGATCAAGCTGATTGATAATTTTTATGTAATTAATTTTGTTCACATTTAAATAATGAAGGCTCATTGGGCAGTATGCATAAAAAAGAGTATTTGCTCAAAAGGAAAAGGTAGAAGTAAAAGCAAATGCTCCTACTAAAAGGTAGAAGGAAAAGCATTTCCTTCACATAAAATGCATAATGATTTACTTTTATCTGTAAGTAAACCTTGCGAATCCCAAGTAAATGACCAACTTGTTCTCTTGGACTTTGCCTAGTTTGGTGCACTGGTTTAACTATGCAACAGTTGATTTATCTACAATAACAGCTATTGAGCTGTTTTTCTCAACACACAACAAAGCACTTTTCCTGAAAACAAAGGCAATATATGAGCTCACTTATAATTTCTTTACTTGTGAATTGTGGTAAATAAAGTCATGTTTTCATCAATGATGCAGGAAAATAGTTTTGGATTCTGGAATTTTAATTTAACAAGGTGAAATTTGGTGGAGAGTTCTTACATACAGCTAGGATCATCATACTAAAATTCCAAAAAATCCCACTTTGGCAACATGAAGCCACCTTGAAAAAACTATTTCCTAGTCCTGAATCTCTCAACATTTTCTTAATCATCACAAAAACCATAAAAGATACGAAAAAAGTGTAAATGGAGTTTTTTGTAGAAAATAAAATTTCCAATAAAATGAGTATAAATATGTACAAGAAATATTGCCAATTACTGTTGATGTTATTAATTTACCAAAATGTTGTGATTCTAATACCTCTACCATAAGAAATACATGTAAAATTTTATTTAAATACATTCCCTAGGGGGCGAATCCCTTTGACCTTAATGAATAATAAATTATACCAATAGAATCGAGCTAGAAATTTCAGTTATTTGACACCTCAATAATCAAAATTGGTTCACTATAAAGGCGTTGGTAAGCTTACAAAAAATGATTCCTTACACAGTGGAAACATTTGTAAATTGAGTATTTAGTTCCAGTCCTGTTAGTTGTATATTAAAAAAGAATTATCAAAGAATAAAAAACTTTTCTTTTTAATAAAAACTATGCTGAAATTGATTAAATTAACCACAAACACAGCAACAAAGAAAACTTTTAATTTTTAAGTCTGTGTTGCTTTGCGGTAACATGACGGGGTTAATGGAAATGGGAGACCATTGCATGGAATACTGCCTAATGAAACTCCCTCTCCTAGAATATTTTACAAATTGATGCCAATTGGCATGTTGTGGGCAATTCCCTCAAAAACTTCTAAATTTTCTGAAAAATCTATAAATAGCTTTTCACCACACCACGACGAAATCACCTGTTTTACAAACGTCAAATTCGGACCGAAACACACTGTTTGCCGCCACAGGACCGAAAACGTATGGGGCCCTAGGGCCGAAAGTCAGCTGATCGTTTATTTGCTTGAAATAACGTCAGAACATCACATTATTATACGGCGTTCAAGACAGGATAGTTGCGATCATATGATTTTCATAGCTGTGATTTGTTTTCAAGTGAGTCAACTAATAATCAGTTTTTTTTTATTATTTGGGTTATATTTCCTTGTGTAGTGTGGTGAAAAATAGCGTTCGCACCTCGGACGAAAGGGTTTTGCAGCTCTCGATCGTTTCAAATTCTCGACTTCATCTCGAATTTGAAATTTGATCTCGAGCCTGCAAAACCTCATTTTCGGCCCTTGTTGCGAAATATACTATTAGCCATTAAATAATAGGGCCATATGGAACACCTGTTTACTTACTAGCTAACCTGTTAAATGTTCAACTTTACTCAAATTCACATTCATTCAATCAGATTCAGATTAAGAATAACTTTATTGAATCTATGTATACACAAATATTCAATGAATGAAGTCAAAAATATTTTCAAGAACAATATACGGTATACAATACCTATATTTTTTACAATAGAATATTCTTACGCTTAATTGATTTATATATTGGTTTTATTGTTTTATTAGAATTCATTTACTATATTCAACTCTGTTCCTAATACTAAAACTAACAGTCTCAGTTGAATTAATAATTCTCAGTCTGAAACCCTCATTCCATTTTGTTATAAGTAAAAATATACAAGTTGAGTGTGTTCTTTCGTAAGGACTGTACTGTATTACTTGAACAATTAAAGGTCTGGATGGAGTCCTTAGGAGTTCTTTAGTTGAATAAGCTCAAAGTTAGGAATCCAGCGTCAGGAATAAACTCAGCCAGTCTACAATTTTACCTCTTTAACATGTTCCCTGCAGCACCAACATGTACCTGGCACTGTGACAGCCGGTAGTCAACGCGCTAGTTTTAATAAAAAAATCAAATAAATACAATAAATCTGTATATTTGTGCAAGTTTTGTAAGTGGAACAAAAGAACAAATACCACACAAACTGAATACCAGAACCAAACATTGATAAAATGTACCACCATCTTCGATTAATCGATTACATTACCCAATCTAGCTATGATGAGCTATATGACAGTATTTCATATATCGAAATTCCCTTAGTTTAGTTTAGTTTAGTTTACATAATTGTTTAGTTTAGTTCAGTGATTACACAACTTTTAAAAATTACTAAAGCTTAGTAATTAAATGAAGATGTCGTTGTCAAGCTTCTAAAACAGAACCTTTGGCTGTTCCTACTAATAAAAAATAATTCGCAATAAAAGTGCAAAACCAATTTGCATGGGCGAATTTAGGATATATTATTTGGGGGTGCCAGCTCACCTCCATGCTCTGTAATGCTCATTTTCTGTAAAAATCACACATTTTAAGGTATACTAGCAGCCCGCGTCACTTCGTGACTTGAAAACAACTTGGTAAAATAAATAGGTTTTAGTTTCATGTTGCTTATGTATGGAGTTTTGCAGCGCAAAATACCTTTCAAAGAGGAAGTGTGTGAATTTTTGTGATTTTTTAATTTTCTAGACTGATTCCTTGTGTCATAGCACTGAAATAATGTTGCCAGTAATTAAACTTCTCGTTGGGGCAAACTTTAAAATAAAAAAATAACTAATTACCTTAGACTTTAAACTTCAATATGGGTAAG
Source organism: Flexamia atlantica (assembly GCA_035578135.1). Lineage (NCBI taxonomy): Eukaryota > Metazoa > Arthropoda > Insecta > Hemiptera > Cicadellidae > Flexamia > Flexamia atlantica. Next base: position 37,721,685 of record JAQJVK010000008.1, on the reverse strand, counting down.
AAATTCCTCACAGAATTTGTGAAGTTCATTAATTTTATCTGCTTTAAAAGTGTTTATGTATAAGTTCTACTCTTTAAAATTTTGATAGTGCAACAACGTTCATTTTGCACAAAAAGGGGGTTAGTTTACATGGATCTTCATTGCTTGGTGCATCTTCATGTCTCTGTTTTAGTTTTCTTGAGTATTGAATCTTTATGTTAATTCTACACAACAACAACGCGTCAGTTTCTTACAATCATCTTTGTTAGGTCTTAACAACAAAGAAGAATGGACAAACTATACTGATTTACCAATGAACTGATCTCTAAATAACATTTATAAAATAGCCATCCGCCGTAAAAACAAAATTATTCAACGCTCAAAACGGCCAAGGAATTAAATTTTCAAATTGGCCCGCTTCTTTGTTTCACATCTTAAATACATGTTTGGCAAATTTGTACCTAATTTGCGCGGCATATAATATAAATTTCAATGAAACACCTTCATTAAATAGGCATGTTGTTATTGGTACATTTAAAAATCAAACCAAATAGACAGGCTAACCGTTAACACTTCAATATCGCATTCCATGTACATTAACAAAATACAGGTTTTAGGGTTTTAAAACTTTATTTTTTTAGGTTAATATTTAACTAATATTGCTATTTAAAACTCTAAACATTGAACATTCATCAGTGCGTTGAAACATAAAATGTATCAATGTGTATTCACTGTCAATAGTTTGTTAGAAAATCCCATCTCCAAAGCACTCCTGGGTTACTTGTGTTCCTTTTTAAAGTTCCCTTTTTAAGAAAATAAATACAGTAAATTTAGATGATTACAGACTGGTGATCTTAGTTTCAATAGGGCAAATACTCTTCCTTATTTTCTGTAGTCTTAAAAAAATCAACATTTTAAGAAATCAAAATCATAATGTGGATGAATGTTGACTGACTTTTGCTTGACCTGTATTCTGGGGGATATCTCTGGAACTATTTCAAATCTTGATCATCTGTTTTGTTACAAACAAATGTGAATTGGAAAAAGTTCACAGGTTCTAACACAGATAGTAGCACTTTCGCTTGAATTTCAAAAGCCTCCTGTGTGAAGGCTTTTCATGGAATATTTTCCAAACCCGCAAAAGGCACATCTAGAGAGTAATAGCTTTAATTTGATACCAAATATGTGTAGAAAAATTAATTTCTAGGGGTCGATTTGCTCTGGACAAAATCCCAGAAATTCTTTTAATAATACAGATTTCAAGAAGCCATTTCTTTTATTTAACAACAACCCCCTTACATTTTTCGTTAAAGCCACAGAGGAGAATCAAACAGAGGTATCTTCTAATGTTGCGCTCAGCTGGTGTCGAGCGCTGGTGTCGAGGACTTATAAAAAAATAGTTCACCATTAACGCCGCGAGAGAGCAGCACCGTCGCTTTCCTCTCCTAATTTCACTTAACTGTAGCTAGTAACTGGATGTAACTAGTAAGTAGTAACTAGTAACTTAACTGTAGCTGGATTAAATTGTAACTAGCAAGCACTTGGGCGCAACAGAAGACCCATTTAAAAGCGACCTCTGTTAGATTCTTCTCTGTGATAGAGCTCATTTGAATCATGAAAAGTACTGATCATTCGTAATTTGTTTAATGAGAACAATGTAGCCAATAATCCTTGGATCATCGCAAGAAAGACATTTTGAGACACTATAAAATGTGTATTTGTTTTCAAAGCATTTTGTTCTTAAGCCAATTTGAGCTTGTGAGCAGTTTTGATACGTTATGTTTGTCGGGAAAAATATGGAATTCAAAATGAAAATTTCAAAATTAATTAAGTAACATTATTTTGAGACAAACTACAATAAATATGAAACAAAAATATGGAATGGAAAAGAATAAATTAAACAAAACCTGAAACCAAATAAAATTTGATTGAAATCATATTGTTTTAACCAGATTATGACAATTTTGCTGGAAAGCTTTTTTCCATGTAAAAAGTTAGCAAAAAATCAGGAGATGCCTAACACCCCCTGGCACCCCCGGAAATCCGCCCATGCCAATTTGAATAAACATAGTATTAATCCCTTTTCAATTCAGAATCACATGTAAGTATGAATGACATTGAGATCATTATGTAAATCCACAACAAATCTCAGCATACTCACAAGCCACACTCATTGTCTGGGCCCCCTAAGCAAAAACTTATCAGTGGTATCAGCAGTTAGCTTTCACGTGCTGATTCTGATAAACCCAGCTTCAGCCCGCAATCGTTCAAAAGTCAGTTGCTCTTCGGTCTTGTGCCAGACAACTCGTCCCGCCTCCCTTCGGGTTCAGACATTGCTTTCGTTCTTGGAATACAGGTAATTGGGAATTTAAAAATTTTTTTTGTTCATGGTTTGAATAGGGTGTTGTAATTAAAGAGTAGCTTTTGATTTCAATATAATATGATTGGTTTACATTTACGCTAATAAAGTGGTTATAATATAATAAAATATAGGTATTTAATTTTATATAAAGATAAACTTGATGAAATAGGAAAAACTTTGTATATCGTCTAAATTTCAGGATTTAAAGGAAATAAAACCCTTAAAATACTTATTATAAAAGAAATCTAAAGTTACATTGATATTTTAAAAGTGCATAATATTACATCTACGCAGATGCCATTTTCACTATCAATAATTTATGAACAAACACAATGCTGATAAGTAGGCCTAACAAGCAGTATCTGTTCTTATTAACCTGGCAGAACTGACTTTGATTTGAAAACGCGATGACTGACTCACGGTCTTTTGGACCAGGTTTTATATAAAAGTTAGTATATTGAAAAATTATGAGTTTATTTGCACAAAAACTCCACTAAAGTCTTTTACATTAGTTTTGTGACTACTTTATGTAGGATATATCTGCGTAAAAAATATCTATGTAATATAAAAAATATATATTTTGAATTGCTCTAGGTACTTCAATAATTATTGTTATTGCGTTAAAAACGTCCGTATGTTGTACAACGATGTGTTTATACAGACAAAAACCCCACAAAAGTATTGTACATTAGTGTTTTGAATATTTTATATAAGAAATATGTGCACACAAAATATTTATATGTAACATGAAGCCTTAACTGACTCACGGTCGAAAGCACCAGACCTCTAAAGAAATTTTTATAGAACTGACTGTAAGGGTTAGAGAATGACGGGAAGTGAGTCATGATGTTCCTGGAAAAACGTACGAGAGGTATAGTGACGGTCAGCCCTGCCGACACCCAAGAAATATAATTTTTATCAAAAAAACTACTAACCCGGTCTTTTAGACAGGGAAGTCAGTCCTCGCGGGTTAAAACTACATTTTACACAACTATATATCATTTCCAACCGCAGGATCTCCTGGTGTTCTTGTCAATTTCTCCCAGAGGGAAAAAACAAGTACCATATGTCTCATGGCGAGGCCTAAGCCCAGGGCTACCATGACTTTTAGTTTCAAGTTTAACATTGATTACAATTACATAATAATAAAAAAATTATTGGTTCTGAAAAATTAAACCTTTTTTTTCTTAATGTTATGATATATAAAAACATTTTATATACAGTATACCAAGCGACTTTTTACCAAACTCTTCTACTTTTAAAAATGCTGAAGCTTAACTGTAAAAAATTATGGTTGTTTTGCGCTTAACATGAGTGATTTACAACACTTGCGTTCTATCAAGAAAATTGTATTACTCATTAATGATTCAATCTCATCAGTGCTTTTTACTTCCAAATGAACTGTTTCATAGTAACAAATCACTCCTATACATTTTGAATGACAATAGGTTCAATTAAAAACAAGCAGCTTGGAAAGGCAGGGTAGCACATAGCTAAAGAGCTGACTTAGTTTAACAAAGGTCCCCAAATCGATCTCAGGCAAGATCCCAGGAAAATTTTGTCAAGGTTTGAGTCTGGACTCAACTGCTGTTGTTTGTCAATTAATAATTATTTCTGACACAAAAAAATCAGCATTGGTCTTAGTCAGTAACAATGCTTTATACCATCCATACCAAACTCACTAGTTTTAAAGCAGCGGAAAATTGTAACAGCTGTTTGCAAACTCAGTTATCAGTATTAAAAAAGTCATGTAGTTTACTATCACAGTGAAAAAGTGCTACTATAAATAAATTTTCTTCTGTGCTAATTTTTATACATTTTTAAGTTTAAACAGTCCCAAAGGTTAACTAGTGAATGCAGCAGATGATTTCTAGCAAGAAAAAAAAACTACCAGTGCAAATAAGTTGGGATCACCAGCAGTAACAATATGTAAAATTACTGTGTTATCAATAAATGGTTGCAAACTAAGTTTTTAACAGGATTTTTGGGTTTTGGGGAAGAACAAAAGACATTTATGTATGATTTATGTCACTTGTTGTCCCTCAAAACCAAAAAAAATAATGTTCAAACTGCTTCTGTTTGTCAAACCCCAAGCTTCAATATATCCCTCTCCAATTATAATTATCTATCACATTATTTTTTTTCCAGACTGAAAGAGAATGTCCCCCAACGCAGACCAGGCCACTGGGCAGCTGTTTGATGAAGACCCCTGCCCCCCTCCTCCCCCTCCACCAGAGAAGAAAGTATTCAAACCACACAAATCCAAGATCTACTGGAGAAACGTGTTCACCCTCACATACTTCCACCTTTCATCTATATTTGGAGTCTATTTATTGTTCACAAACACAAAATGGCAGACATACTTATGGGGTAAGTATTGTGGCTACAATTGTGGGCTACTAGAAATGCAGCTTCAATATGTAATTGATTGGTTTGATACAAAACAAAATGATTCTTACTGAAGACATGTTTTTGAATAGCGTAGCCTACCACCTAAAATTATATGGATTAAGGTCGATTTGGATTACAAAGAATTTGGATAGATTGATATGGAGCATCAAGCAAAAATTAGAGTTAATTAGGAAAGTTACTCACTTTGTTGGTTTACTTTGAAATTAAATCCACAGAACATAAAATGTTATGACAGTAAAAGGGAATTTTTGTGGCCTCTAGTCACTGCTTTGTCAACAGCCAGAGATATGGCAGTTAGTTTAGGAATTAAATTTAAAAAGGTAAAAATTCTAAAATAAACTAAAATTGAGAATTAGTTGTTTATAAAAAATATTATTTATGAGTAAGCTCCAGTATTTAGGCCTAGAACACAAATGATCACTATATTATATTATTTTTTGTTTGTATGAAAAAATACAAAGTAAAATAAAACAAGATTTTTCCACTCCCATAATTTCCTGCCTACCCACACTTTCTGGATAGCAGAGTAGATAAAGTGCTCACCTCATAACCCGAGGTTCGCTGGTTCGAATCTTACTAGAATTAAAACTGGGTCCAGTTGCCATTTGTCATTGGCTATTAATTAATGTTGCCATCTAATAGACGGTTGTCGTTAGATAGTAACAAGATCCAGGTTTGGGCCATTCCCGATCAAAACATGAAAAATTCCACTGGTGAAACATACAAAATAAAGTAGGTAACTCATTTGTGTAATACATATTTGATGTTATTTCTGAAACATGTTTCATGTTTATTAGATAAGAAAATATTCTAATTACAACTGGTTATGTTTCAGTCCTCGGATTGTACATTGTCACAAAAATCGGCATCACAGCAGGAGTTCACAGATTATGGACACACAAATCATACAAAGCCAACTTCCCTCTGAGAGCTTTACTGATGCTGTTCTTCACAATGGCATTTGAGGGCAAGGTAAATATTTGAATAAAGTTTGTCATTGTCATTTAATGTGGATCGATATCGAGCGCTATAACGCAAAAACGGGCATTAAAATCTGTTCACTCTACTCTATCTCTATCACTAGTGATGTGTTGTCATTTGATCGGCTGACAATTCTACTATTTCTTTAGAAAGTTACTAAATTGACAACATTGGTACATGATCCAAGATTACACTGGGTATGGTAGTATGAACTTTTCATTGGTAGCTAGAATGGAACGTATGGTAGGTACTAGGTACTGTATCATAAACAAGATGTGTGATAGACAGGCCTTGCCACGCAAGAAGTACTCCCTGAAGCAGTGCTCAAGTGACATCGCTGGGTCGATCTCGATTCTGGTTGACTGAAACATTGGAGCAATGCACAAGATTTTTACCGCCTAAAGTTTTCTAGTTACTGTGGTGTGAACATATTAAATGTGCTTAGATGATAGGGTAACATAACTTAAAGGAAATATTACATCTTTAAATACTAGGTTTCTTTATTCTGGGGAATTTGCTATTCTGGTCAATTGTAAAATTTCAATTACAGCTTTTGTTACATTTGATAAGATGGATCAGTTACTTAGAAAACGTTAGTGACGTAAAATATCAGATATTAATTAGTTATTGTACTTCAACCAAGAATTTATAAAACCAAAGTTAGTTTAGGGTACTTCAGAAATAAGAGTAAAATTTGAGCTAAGAATAACCAAAGATTAAACAAAAATTTTTCATTGACCTTTTATTGATAGAAATGAAGCCATTTCAGTAGATTCAGTTATTTCGATACTTAATTTCACTGTAACTTCTCCTTGTACCATCCTATCTTTCTAACTGGAGAAAAATATTTTCCCATTTATTTCTCTAAACATTCAATATTTAAGTTTAACTAGCAGTTACCACAGCTTCTCTTGCTTAAAGAATAATGTAATTAACTTGAATTAAGAAAATGTCTGCACTTCTGTCACCTCAAATCAAGATCTAGGTACATTTTTTTGTACAATAAAACAAAACTTAAAAATAAAACAAATATGTCTTTTCCATTTTGTAAATTCACAAACCTTGAGGATCCCCTGCAATGGACTAATATCTGTGTCTCCCATATACTTCTCAAAATTTTAAAACTACTCTACTTATTCCAGTTATTTGGGAAATCCCTCTACTCCATAAATGAATATTTAGAAAAATCGGTAATTTATGTAGATCCTTATTTTTTTGAAATTTATTTTCATTCCTGTTCAGAAGATTTAATATAACTATCAAGCAGGTGAGGGAGGGTCATTTATATACTTATCATTTCCTAACCATAGGCCAACTCCATGAAGGCGGAGGAAAAGACACAAGGAATTCCCAAATCTCCACAAATTAGTATCACTATCTAGCAATCAATAAACTTTAGAACAAGATATTTACAACAAAAAACCATGATTCACGATTAGGAAATGACGTGACAAAAAACCAAAATTGCTCTAGCCAATGACATTCTTAGTAGGATTTTGCGAACTATACTTGTTGGTTTTCGTTTGTTTATGTGAGGGACCATGCTTGTCGTTGGCGAAAGATAAGTGAAATTTCCCTCCCTCAATCGTTTTATTATAGTAGAATTAAAACAAATATGAAGCGCGAGAGGGAGGGAAATTTCACTTATCGTTTACGAGCGCTAGGCGCCAGAATGCAAACTAAAACCAACGAGTATTATTCGCAAGATCCCGCCAAGAATATCATTGACTGTATTTTGCATTTTGATTTTTTTGTCACACTTTGTTTCCTATTGGATGAATCATTTGGTAAGGTGTTGTTTACATCTTGCCCATAAAGTTTATTGATTTTCCGCTAGATAGCATCACTTAGACTTTGGAATTTTCGGATATTTTGGAACTTCTCGTGTATTGTCGTCTGCCATCGAGGGGTTGGTCTGTCGCTGGTGAATGATAAGTATATAGATTTCCCTCCCTGTCGCGCTTCATAGTTGTATTAATTCAAGTACAATTCTACTGTCATTTTTAGACTACTTTAGTTTCCATACATATAAAGTTCTATAACTATGACTTTTATTGTCACCAGGTGTGGGTGTGGGCGAGGGACCACAGAGTGCATCACAAGTACCAGGAGACCGACGCAGACCCGTACAACGCGGGCCGTGGACTGTGGTTCTCGCACATGGGCTGGCTCATGCAGAGCAAACACCCGGACGTCATCGAGAAGGGCAAGGGAATCGACATGAGCGACCTCCGGGCCGACGGCCTCGTCATGTTCCAGAAGAAGTGAGTGAGAATAATAACGATTCTTAAACGTTTATAATCGATTACTTTCTTTGATTAAACAAATTTGCAAAGCACATTAAATTAAAAGGAGTAAATTTCAATTTCAAGTTGATTAAATAACTCATTATAGACCCAAAAATCGCCAATGTTGGGCTTTAAGCAGTCTTAAAAATTAGGATTTAATGTATCCCCCCATATAATACGTCCAGCAAACTAAACTTGTTTGAGGATGTAATTACTTGAAATTTCCTTGTTTTGGTAGAAAAAAGTGTCTCTACCAAATTTGAAGGAAATCAGATCATTATCGGCTGCTAGATTGATCCTAAGCAAATTCCTGAGAAAATTTGCAAAGGTCCGAATCTATACCTTATTGCCTTTGATCATTGGTGTGTATGAAAATTAATCGTGGCAAATGAACCAGCAAATCTTTGCCAGTAATAAAGCTTTGATATATCCATTCTACAGATATCTTTCATTCATATTCACCTTAAAATACACCCTGAGTAGCGACAACATCCTAAAAAAGAGATATAGTGATATTGTGTTCAAAATAGGCAATGTTCTTTGGTCACTGAATTCACACTGCTTTCATTGATTACTTAGAATTATACGCATGCTATAATACTTAAAAATACTTGAAATTATTTAATTTTAAATTACTTTTATAAAATCATGAAATACTTATTAAAAATTATGTCTGGGGCTGATATTGTAATTCTGGGCTTATTTTTGGTTGGGTAATAAATACCCTCAAAAATGGGATAGTAGGTGTTCCGATTATTTTACCAAGATGTTCAAGAAAGAAACTTTAGTCACATGGTAAGAGAAACATAATAACAAAAATTAAAATAGTGGGAAAAGTTAATTTTCTCTATTCTTCTCATGTTTAGCCGAGAAACTTGACTGTGATGCTTTCCTATGGGAAAGCATCACAGTCAAGTTTCTACTACTGACACCTGGTGTTCGTGCTTTAATTTGTTTGATCAAGCCTTACGTTCGTGTTTGCCCAGGTACTACTGGCCCCTGGTGTACGTGCTGTGTCTGATTATGCCGACAGTCGTCCCCGTCTACTTCTGGGGAGAGTCGTGGATCACCGCGTGGCACGTCGCCGTCTGTCTGCGCTTCGTCATGTCTTACAACGCCACTTGGCTCGTCAACAGCATTGCGCACAAATACGGCTCTCAGCCTTACGATGTGTGAGTAATATAAATATGGAAACCTAATTGTACACCCCTGATCAAACTCGTTATCACCCTGAGAACTCAATAATAATAATAATTCTTTATTGTATATGGCACCATTTGGTGCATTACAATATTTTACAAAATATTCATTGATATATAAATTATAACATTATTAAAATTTTAGCTTAAAAAATTCATTTGTTTCATAAATACAATGATTTGTTAAGAATGTCTTCATGTACTTTTTAAATTTGTCACCACGTAATTTTTTTATATTTGATGGTAGCTTATTGTATAGCTTTATATTTGTGTATGTAAATGCTCTTTGTGATTTAGTGTATCTTGTTTTGAATTTTTTAATTTCATTTTGAAAACATTACATTTTTGTGAGTGAAAATTAAATTAAAATTGATATTGAATTGTACAAGATAGATAACACAGACGTGGTAACAATTAATTTTTTAAAACATATTAAACCCTGAGATATACATCCTACAACATTTTGTGAAGAAATTCATTGTTGGTAATGGTTATTTTATATTTTTAATTGATTTTGCGGACATTTGTCATCACTGATTAGTAAAAAACAAGTTTAACGACGTTTCACACCCATTGTGAAAAATCAAAATTATAATATTTTGTGAAGGTTCAAAATTGTATAACCAACAATGAACATTACAGTATGAACTGCTGTGATCCTGGCTTACTTAGATATAGGTTCCTGGTTCCTGGTTCCTGGTCACCCTCGAACGATATAGGTACTGCTGACCCAATGTTTCCTTGACCCCCATAAGTTATTTTGTATTTCCTGTAAAACTCTTTACGAATCCCTAAACCTGCAATTCTGTGAATATCTCAGTAAAACAGTGGATGTGATGATTAGTGTGTATTCAGTTTGATAGTGTGTATTCCATCCATGGACATATAAAAGCCACCTTATATATTTGTTGGCATGATTTCATTCAAATTTATGGTTCTTGAGTGTTGGTTTTTGAAAAAAATAATCTCAAGGCAACAAAATTTAACTCTCAAAATAAGATTGTAAACGCCAAAACTTCATTGTCTGATTTACCCTTATTACTAACTAGCAGTTGCCCGTGGCTTCGCTCACGATAAAAATTGTAACTCCCTGCTGACTAAATGAATATAGGGCCACATACTGAGTTTATGATTACACAAATAAGGTACAAAAACGAATGATAACTTTAAGTTAACTAACTAATCTAAATCTAACTTTTATATAGTACATATAATCAAAATAATCAATTAACAAAACAACCATAAAACCATTATGAAAGTAACAAAATTGTAAATCAGCTGTATCCGTATGTGAAGCTTGAACCATCTGCTTGTTGAATGAACATTGAAAACTAAACAAAAGATCATCCATTCCATTTACTAAGGAGAACTTATAAACTTCGACCTCGCCAAGACCCCTTAAAAGTTTGAATTAAAAAAAAACGTTCTTAGCGGATGCTTACGCCATAAAGAACGTCCATGCAAAGGTCCAAGGTTGTAAGACAAGTGGTTTGGGCTGTGCAGTGATAGGTCAGTGGTATTGGACAAATGTAAAGAAGGTAAACTTTCATTAATCAGAAAGATGTTTTCAGGAATCTGCAAAGACCGCACGTCTGCTGCGACTGGAGTTATTCTATTACTACCCCCCGCAGAAGGTATTTCTATTTGGCCTCCCTGTACTATACATGCGGGCAGATTCAGCGCCCCGCCGACAAAGCCCTCAAGTGTGTCACTGCCCTAGGAAAGCTTACGCCCAATATCGTCAGATATGCTCGCATGTATGGTATTGAGTGGCACTTAGGCAGGATATAAATACCCCCGTCGCAGCAGACCAAGTACAACAGTTTTCTGTTTCATGAAAGTATATGTACGTAAAACGTAGAATTTTCCCTTGATTTAATGTCAAAAAAAGTTCTAAGGTTTTTAGGGTCTATCTTGAACGAAAAAATACCCCCGTTGCAGCAGACCTCCAGACTATGCATGACCTTATTTTATTTCTTCCATAAGAATAACATAGGGAATGAGTATGCAGGTCTGCTGCAACGGACATACAGACATTTTGTGGTTTTAAAACAATATCATGTGAATCTGAACCATAAAAGCCACATATACCATGTTTTATTAAGGTGTGTTGAGTAGTAACCGAGATATAGAATTTTTCTTATTTTCGATGAGGATAAAATAGGGACAATGTGCTGTGTTTTCCGCTTTAAATATCGTTCAAATGGTGTTTTTTGCTTCTGGGAGCCCCAAAGTGAAAAGTTATCATGGCCTCGGGCTTAGGTCTTGCCATGGGGCCTATGGTAATAGTTTATTCCTTTAAGGAAATTCGTTAATTCCGTCAATGAAATTCGCTAAAAGACAAAAGCAAAGTCTTTTTCTAATGATGTACATAAAATAAATGGTTTAAATTAGCTCTTTCAATAACAGCTGTTACAGGGAAGAAAGGTCTTTAAATTATCTCTAGTCAGTGATTTATTTTATGTTCTATTCCTGACAGCTGATTTGACATACTACTTTTTTTTGCTTTTTACATCTAATTAGATATAAACAGTTCATCAATTATTTTGTATTCTGCCACAACTTAAACTTGGTCGAGATAAAATAAAATCGTGTTTTAGGATTTTGCAGTTTGATTTCAAAAGTACTTGTGATTTAATAAATTGCCTAAAAATATCAAACATTTTATACTTGATGAGTAGATTCCATGAGCAAATGGATTATGTACGAAAACTAACGATGGATTAAATGCTACTTTTATATAGTACAAAAAAAATAAATATTATAAACCAAAACATAAAACTGAATGAAATCATTAAACATCTGTAACGACGAATCCATCAGTGAAGGTAACTACCATCTGCTTGGAACTCTGAAAATGTAAACAAAACATCATCCCCTTTAATTATTATGGGGAAACTTGGTTGAAATCAAATAAAACTCGGTTTTTAGAAGCTTGCTATTTAATTTAAAAAAGACGTACGCTAGTTTTAAGTCGTCTAAAGCCTTCTCATATGTACATACTACACAGGAAAAAAGTTTCAGCCATAACAGTACTCTAGTTTTTGCGTGAAAAGCGGTCTAAAGTGTGATGTTGAGCGTTACCAACACACATCGTGACATAAATTGAGAAAAGGCTTGATTCAGATTCTCTGACCTTCAAAACGCAAAAATAACCGAAAATTTCATAATTCTAAGCAATGTACAGACAAAACTCTAATTTTATTTATATAGATTTATTAATTACAGAGCTATTTCATTGAGATCTGATAAAAAAAATCTCTCCATACCACATTTTTTTGTTGACTCTCATAAAGGTTAATTGAGAGTTTTATTCAACTTACTGCCCCATCTAAATAATTGTTATTTTTCAGTAACTTCTTTGCCCGAGAGAACAAGAGTGTCTCAGTGGTGACTCTGGGAGAGGGCTGGCACAACTACCACCACACATTTCCCTGGGACTACAAGACATCCGAGATGGGAACTTACGGATTCAACCTGACCACAGGTACAAAATCAGTCTTCATTTCACTGAATTTTAGGTTAAAAATACACATGTATTCCCCTAAATTGAATTATTAAGATAAATTTAGAGTCAATATAAACTTCACCATCTAAGGGAGAAAAATTACTTTTTAATTACCGTATAGACAAAAATAAAACTGTTTAACAGCAAATTTTACTGATAATGATTACAAACTCTTGTTTAAGACTGTAAATAAAAATTGTAGTTTGGAGGGGGGAATTGAGTTTTTACTGCAATGGTCAAGTAAAAAAATTTCCAACATTTTATTGATTTTCTCCATTGATTTGGTGATATGTAAACATTGAGAATGTTCAAAATCTACAAGTTTCAACACATCATATTTTCTGTGGATTTTATGTTGATTTATGAATATAATCATACTGTTCATAAAAGTGTAATAGTAGGTGATGACAAAATTCAACAATATACATCAATGTGATATTATAATAAGTGAAAAGTATTTTATATTATTCTTGGCATAGCACTTAAAACCTGGAAAAGACCGGGACGAGCAATGACTAATAACATTAGATTGAACATGTATTTCTTCTCTTCTTTTTCTCCAGAACTAAGCAGTGAAAACATGTTTAATTCTCTGCACATACAATCTCAGAAAATGTGTTTACTATTTTCGTTCGGTACTTTGTACTTTTCATTAATTTTAGATCATTAACACGTTCGCGGCGGGACAATTTTCTGTGTTCCTTGCCACCATCCTGGTACTCTGACTTATGGTTACAAAAACTGCCATGCCTATCGTAGCAGCAGCACTGACCAGTGCACAGAATACAATGTACTATTGAGTAGTGCTGTTAAAGTTACAGATTTCAAGCTCAGATCCTGGTTTAAAAATAAATCTTTTTGTAACGCGTTGCAGCTTGGGAGCGATCGCTCCCACCAGGATGGCATTAGGGATCTGGATGGGAGCGATTGCTCCCATGCGGCCGCGAACGTGTTAATCAAATTCCTACGTTATTATAGCAAACACACATTTCATTCGAGTGATTGATAACCAAACATTTGTGTTGGTCGACAGCTTTCATCGACTTCTTCGCCAAGATCGGCTGGGCTTACGACCTCAAGACCGTGTCGCCCGAGCACGTCCGCAAGCGCGCCCTGCGGACGGGCGACGGCACCCACCCGGCCAGCCACGAGAAGGAGCTGTGGGGCTGGGACGACAAGGACATGCCCAAGGAGGAGAGAAGAGCCGCCCAAATCATCAACAGGAAAGACGCGTGAATTAAATTTAAGTAGCACTTAATGATTGTACAATATGTATTTATTTGACTAACAGTTTTAGTATGGGACCTGGTTTTCCATGAATGACACCGTTATGAAAAATCCAAAGTAATTGTATATAGCTTGATTGAAATCCATACTTTGTGAGATAAATTTCCATGTGTCAAGTTTCCATGTGTCAAATTGTGATATATTTTCAATTTAAGTAGTTGCTTTAAATATTATTTTATTAAATGTTCATTTGAAGAACATTTGTTCTATTAAGTAATAGAGTATTAAAGATGTTGAAGAATCTATCAACTGTTATGCATAAGATTTGCCAAGCTGTGAAAAAGTGATTACTATCGCTCATTAAAAAAACAGTTTACATTCTGTAGTTTGTGGCGTTTTTTCTCCTCCAAAGTTTGTTACGAATCAAGAATTTTCATTAATCAATAATAATGTTTTTTCTTTACATGAAAGTGTATTTACAATTTTGCAGTTTCAGCAGGATAAAATAATTAATGCAGTTTTTCTTTTATTGAACTGTTAGTGTTAATTATTTTTATTATTAATTCAGATGAATAGTCTAATCTATTTCATCTATATTATGTATAAGTCTCTGAAACGCTTTAAGTCTTGTCTGTTTTGTCTTGTGTGTGATTAAGATGAATACCTACTATTTAGTCAAAGTAAATATTGTGATTTAGCATAGGTTGTGAATTATGTTCAATAAACATAATTTTGTTCCATTATCTATGGCGTCTGTAGCTTTAATCCTACCTCAATTTTGGTGTATTGAGTGAGACCGTAGAACCGATAAGGGAAAATTAAAGTGTTTTGCAAGAATATTTATGCCATTTATATGCCATCGCATAAATAAATAAATAAATAAAAATGTCTTTTATTTCCGAGCGTCTTTCAGTTTACAAAGACTGTTTTACAAAGTAACTCAGGTCTAAATTAAAATAATTCTTAAAGATTAATTAGAAAAAAGGCTTACTACTATATTTACAATACATATTTACAATTTTCTATATAGTTTGTATGTACAATTTCCCTAATTTTTTCCTTAAAAGCCAGGACCCCAAGCTTTTTAAGGCTCAAGGGGAGATCATTGTACAGCTTGGGGCCAAAGTAGGAGAATCCTCTCCTACCCACCTCCAAACGCACCTTTGGAAAGTGTAGCAAGGCGTCCTGCCGGGTGCTACGCAGAGCCACCTCCCCTCGAGCAACAAGTCTTTCCACCAGGCACTGAGGCTCCTGATGAACCATGACCCGGTGGATGAGGTTGCAAGTCTGCATCCTGCACATGGCTTCCATTAGCAAAAGCCCTGCTGCCTCCCGAAAGGGAGTAATGCGCTCTCGCTTACGGACACCGCAAACGAAGCGCAAAGCGGTGTTCTGCAGCTTCTGGATCCGGGACATTTCTTCCCCGGTTATGCTGTTGCCATATGCAGGAAAACAGTAGTAAGGCACCGACAACTGACCACCAGTGACTGTACCAGTTGCAGCTTAGCTGCCTCTGGCAGGATGTCTTTATATCTGTACAGACCTCGCAGCCTTCCCAAAGCAACCTGGGAGACATGGGTGATGTGATCTGAGAACGTGAGGCCACTGTCAAGCACTACGCCCAATGTCTTGACTGAATCACTCACCATTAACGGCTTGTCCTCAAGTTTAACGTGCACGTCAACATTTGCGATCGATTGTAAAACATTGGGCGGAGCAATATGTATGATCATGCATTTATCAGCGTTCAACTTGAGTCCATGCTTACGCGACCACTCACTTACTCTCACCAGGTCCGAGTTTACACTCTCAAAAACTTGGTTGGTTGATCCGATCTCATATGAGAAGTGCAGTTGACAGTCATCTGCATATGAGTGCACATTACAGTGACTTACACATCTGGGGAGATCTGCAGTGTAAAGGGTGAACAGAATGGGTCCCAGACAGCTCCCCTGCGGAACTCCCCTTGATTTACCAAGAGGAGGTGAGATACGGGTACCCACCTTTGTCACCTGCAGTCTCTTTTCCAGATAGGATCTGAACCAAGCAATCGCACTACTATGAAACCCAAAGTGATGCAGTTTTGCTAGGAGCAAACTGTGGCTTATGGAGTCGAAGGCCTGCGAATAATCAAGCATGACTACCGAGCTAACCCTGCCAGCGTCCCTCGCCCGAAACAAGTCTGCAAACATATTTAGCAATGCAGTACAGGTGCTGTGGTTCTTTCTGAACCCTGACTGCAATTTGGGAAGCATATTCTCCATATTTACGAACTCAACTATTTGGCTAAATGCTAATTTTTCAAGGACATCGCATATGAATGTTTTCAATGGGAATAACATTTAAGCAGGAAGTGAATGTTGAGTGTTTTATAACATGAACAAATGAATGATTTTAAAATAGGTTGTATCATGCCTGTGCAATATCACAATTAAACATAATGTGACACTTAATGTAAACTTAAGGCCGGAGACACTCTGGGCGTTTTTTTATCGCAGCGATAATTCTTCTGCCGCCGCCGACGATATTGGCGTTCATACACACGTGGCGGTAAAAAAAACACCACAGAAAAACCATGGTGCCATTTTAATTTTGAGAGACGTGTGGGTGTTTACCAAATGCATTTTACCATATGCCGATCACAGAAGTCCTAAGCTAATCAACACGGTACAATGGCCGTCTAACCATGGCGGCAGTAAAAAATCCGCCAAATGTGTAAACTCCCATGCAATTGCATATGCCACTGTGATGACAAAGTAGAAAAAAATCCGCTTTTGAGCGGCTGCAAAACGACCGCCAGCGGCAATATTATCGCGCGGTATTTCTTCCACCCTGTGTGTAAGCACCCATTTCAATCTGTGCACTACGGGCGAGCGGCATTTTTACCGTGGTGTTAAAAAACGCCTCGTTTGTCTCCGGCCTAATGCAATAAATAAAGTACATACTGCACCTCGGATTATCCGGTCCTGATTTATTTGGATTCCTGATTATTTGGACTAGGCTGAAAACTGGAGTTATGGTGAAAAATGTGGTGTTTCTCTGGAGCAAAGCAAGTTCAAAACCTTAGTTACAATCAGGGGCGAACCCAGGATTTAATTTCGGGGGGGATATCCTATATGAGGGGGGAAGGGGGTATTTAGGTACTAACAAAAACGTACTAATGTGACGGTAGATAAATAGGTCGTCGCAGTACGTGAGTATCGTATCACAATAGACGAATATGTACGTCGCGGCAGACGAATATCGTCGTCGCGGTAAACAAATACCGTTGTCAGGGTAAGCGAATATAGTCATCGCGGTAGACGGATATCGTCGTTGTGGTATTCGCCACGGTAGACGAGTATCGCGTCGTGGTAGATGAATATGGTCATCGCGGAAGACAAATATCATTGTCGCGTTAGACACATATCGTTGTCACGTTGCAGCAGACGAAAATCGTCGTCGCGGTAGAAGAATATCGTTGTCAAGGTAGACGAGTATCGTCCCCGCGGTAGATAAAATATCGTCGTAGTGTTAAACGAGTATCGCGTCGCGGTAGACGAGTATGGACGACACGGTACCAATAGGAACAATGTAGCGGTAGGCAAAGATCGTCGATGCACTAGACGAGTATGGTCGTTGTGGTAGACGAATATCATTGTTGCAGTAGACAAATATCGTTGTCACGTCGCAGCTGACAAAAATCGTCGTTGCGTCGCAGTAGACGAAAATCGTCTTCGCGTCGCGGTGGACAGAAATCGCCTGCGCGTCGCGGTAAACGAAAATCGTCCTCGCGTCGCAGTAGACAAAAATCGTAGTCGCATCGCGTTACCCGAAAAAATGGTTGTCTTGTCGTCTAAAATTTCTGTTCTCCAAAATTTCGGGGGGGGGGGGAAGGGGATATATCCCCTTTATCCCTTCCCAGGGTTCGCACCTGGTTACAATGAAAGTAATTTGCACGTTACTTATTAATATAAATGTTAGGTACATAGGAGTTTTGCGTCAAAACCAAACCTTTGAAAAAGTTTATCTCCGAAATTCAACTAGGAAATCTTATTTAAAGCTGCCAAGCTTTGATGCGACGCAAGACGGCCACATTTTTATTTGGCGCAATACAACAAAATTCTGTTGCGGTACTGCCATGACATCACACAGCAGTGTACAGCAGTATAAAGTATGAGGCCCCAATCTCTGATGTTAGCTGCCAGCAGGAATGGCAGCATGAAGCGTATTTCTCAAAATTGGAACTAAAAATTCACATTCTATGCTAATTTTCAATTCCAAGAAATTACATCGTTGTGAAAAACAATAATGTGTATAGATAAAGAATACACTGTGGGAAACTAGCAGTTGAATGCTACCAATGAATGAGTGCAAGCAATCAGCATTTGCACACGTTTTATGTCGACCAACAAACATTCAACATTGATAAAATGTAAGGAACTTACCTTAAAGTGATAGGTAGTATTGTTTTTGGTAAAGTTGAACAAGAAATTATGACATTTAAAACATGAACTTAGGTGTTCAAAGACTCAAATCAAATTTGAATCAATAAAAAAAGTCATCATCCTTTCCATAAATAGCAAAATATAATAATGATGATACATTAAAATATAATAATGATGATACATTAAAATACCCCTGTTACTGAGCAGACCTGCATACTCAATTAATTTCAAATGCTTAAATTAAATAAATTATTAAGTTGAAGCATAGCCATCTCTAGTAATAGATGGTTATGGTTGAAGCCTTGTACAGGGTATCCATTTAAAACATTTCAGGACTTCGAGCATAACCATCTCTAGTACAAGGCCGCGGCGCTAATAAATGGCAACATCGCGCCTAAGGGTTCAGCTGATTTGATTATCCATACTCTCTTATGGTACTATTTTTTGTTTACTTGAAACCAGCTGGCTCCGTAAGAGAAAATCAATGGTTTTACTATGCAAAAAACCCTTGAGAAGTGACGTTGCCAGGTCGAAGGCCGCGGCCTTATTACTAGAGATGGCTAAGCTTCGAGATTTTAGATGTTATTCCTTAAATATAAGCCAAGAAAAGAGTTGATATAAAGGTATGTCCTAAAATGCATACTTTCCAAAATATCCACCATTTTGTATTTTTCTCAAAATATTTTTTATCTCCGAAGTTTTATTGCCGATTTTGTTGAATCCCGGTATGTACTAATAACTAGTTTATGGAAAAGATTAGTTTATGAAAAAATAAACATGACCAAATGGTAAATTTCAAAATGGCGGCTGTTTAAGATCTTTATAAAACCCCATGGAAGGACCACCCTTCCCATAAAATGTTTTAAAAATAATGAAATATATTATTGTCCTTAAGAATTGTACCTTCTGAACCATCTGGTCTTTTTATAGTGTAATTATATGTAAATCTAAAAAAAACAAACATTTTAAGAGGAGGAAAAGTTTGAGCAAACCTCATAAATCTAGGTTAATGGCTAGATGAAGTGCTGGTATTGGCAAAAGTGTAGTCTCGTAAGAGCTGCTGCTCCATAAGAGCATGTTAAATTTATGCACTTTTTCGATGCCAACTTTGCTTTACATGGTAGCTGATACCATTGACAATACACCTGTAGTAGACTGTAATAGCCCAATGGGCAAGAGCAGATGAAAAATCGTCACGTAGTACTTATTTCTCTATAGGTAGCACCACCGGTTATCTCATAATCAGGTAGAGTGTGATTAAAATAGTTAGTTTTATAATTACATAGAACCTGTAAATTAACTTTGTCTTACTGTAGTTTTTCCACAGTTTTGGAAAATAAACTGCGTAAAAAGTACAGCAGCATGTAGCGTATACTTGTGTTCCTGTAGCATATATGTGTTCTAGGTAACGCTAGGAGTAATTATTGGCCTGTATCATTTTTGGGATAACGATCTCGATATTTCTGCCTGATTCAGCCATCTCTTATTTGGGTCAGTAGATAATCAATGGAATTGGGTGTCTGAATGCAAATGAAAGACGGTTGATTTAGACAGAAATAGCTGCACCGTTATCCCAAAAAAATAATGTGTCCGACAAATGAAAATTATTTCTACCTGTTCATAGAATACGTAGACATGTCTTATTTTCCAAAACTGCGGGAAAAACTACAGTATGATATAGTTAGAATTTAGGTTCTCAGAAATTATAAAACGTAGTATTCTAACCACAACCTACATGATTATTTGTGTTAAACTGGTAGAGCTATCTACGACTGCTGTCAGTACTACATGATGCTTTTGCATCCGCTCTTGGCGATTGGGCTAGCAGCTTAGACTAGGAAGAGTCAAGCAGTCTATTACAGGTGTAACGTACCATTCCATTAGCGAGGAACTGTATATACAAGCAGATGTGTCAGCAGTGTAGACTGTAAGCTAATTTTATGATATGTGACTGCGGTCATAACCTACCATTAGCAAGGAACTGTCAGTAAACAGTGCAAGCAGACATGTTGGTAGTGTAGATTGTAAGAAAGGTTCGTCGTAATGACTGCGGTCTTAATTTACCCTTAGCGAGAAACTGTCAGTACTCAGTGCAAGCAAAAGTGTCGGCAGTGTAGACTGTAAGAAAGTTTTATGATTTATTTAAGACTGCGGTCTAGTATTACCATGAACAAGGGACTGTTGCTAAGGCAGTACACACAGACTGCTGTCGGTATCGTAGATTGCAAGGATGGTTCATGATTTGAGTGTGTTCAAAACTTAAGGCTTGTTTACAAATAACAATATTTCACAACAAACTGGTTGCTTCAGTAACCTGATCGTTGTAAAATTTGTAAGGCGTAAACGGGAGATGTTTACAATTTTGGAAGAAGCTATTATTAATGTATGCCTCATGGTAAGACCTAATAATAATTTTTTGTGTGCATTTCCTGAAAGGTGACTTCGTACAATGTCTCGTCATGATTGAAATACAGTTGATAGATTGATTAATGGTAGGCCCAGGACCATCACAACGTTTTGTTTTAGGGCCCCCAGACGCCAAAAACATCATTCGTTCAAGTATATATATCATATATTTAATTTCGTAAGGCGATTCTTTGTGTCAAAATTGTGGGCGTCTGGTAGTCGAAGAAAGATAGGAGAGGGCTTAAATTAAAGGTCTCTATTCCGTGATGGCGGGAAAAATAATGAAATTGCTTGAAATTCACGAGAAAATGAGAAATAACGCAAAATATCTGCCATTTGAAAATCATTGGGATCTAAAAATGTCTGCTTTCTTTACATTAAACATGTGATGCTGATACTTAATTGAAAACCACGTGGTTGGCTAGATCAATATAAGGTAGATTCAGTTTGCTATGAAGGTATTTTGTACTATAATAAATAAGGATTGTTTGAATTTTTCCCTCATTAGGGGCTTTTAGCCCCTTCAAGCCACTAGTATATATATATTATTGTTAACATTTCTAAACAAAGTACCCTGTTTTAATAATTATTCAATCAGACCTTAATTAATTAAATAATTTTTAAAACAGGGTACTGTGTTTTGAATTGTTAAAAATAATAATGTTACTGGCCCTTGTACATATATATGTATGTATGTATATCTGTATATTTGTCTGTGAGCACGATAGCACTGGCGAAATTGGTCCAATTTCAATTAAATTTGGCACAGACTTGTAAAGTAGTTATTATTTGGACGAGTTCGAAAACCAGCCCAATCCCTGATCAGGCCATTGGAAGGGGGTTAATCCGATTTTTGTTGTTAGCACCATTGCATCCAGCTCGAAAAACCAAAAAACAATTTAGTATTTTGAATCATTGTTCTATGTCCATTAATTTTCCGAGACATTGAAAGTGGTAAACATGGTATGTTGTGTATTGTAAACCTTATGGGAAATAAGTAAAATTCTATATCTTGCTTATTTCTTAAACTTTTTTTACAAAACCTGATTTGTGGCTTCATGTAGATGAGATCTAATGTATATTAGTATGAAACCCCTGATATTTCCATTTTTGTGGCAGCAAACCTGCATACTCATTCCCCATGTTATCCTTATGGGAAATTAAAAAAATATATATATATCTTCCTTATTTCTTTACATATCCTGATGAAACTTACCCTAAAGTCAGGCATTACCCTATACCTGGCATTACCCGATACCCATAACCACATTAAGCGGTTTTCTTTGCTCCTGTTGAGTTCTTTTTATTATCCTGGTGAGGTTCGATGGCTCCCTTTTAAGTCGGGTTTAAATAAGATATTTCTGTTTCACGGGCATTAAAAACTGCATAACGACAGCAGAAAACCCGCCCCGTGTGACATTAGCCTTACCCTCAGTGTGAAATGACCCTTTCGGTTATGTAGAAAGACCATCAAAGTCGGTAAAGTAGCACAAAACGTAGTTCTTCTCTAGACCGCCAGACTGGGTGAGCGAAGTGTCTTCATTAGAGGTCATAAAAATGGTATCGCATTTTATATTTTTTCTAAACTTCAATCATTTTCAACATTGATATGTTATTTTTAAATAATAGACTCAACTGACAATTGTTCAAGTAATTTACCATAGTCTTTAATTTTTAAAAGAAACTTTCCAAAATTACATAGGTTCTCGGGAGTAGGAAAGGTTCTTTAAGTAATCTTATATGATTATTTTAATTTAATTACACTACATGTTTCGTTGCTTGGAGGCATCTTCAGGTCGATGAAACTTATCTTTAGATGAAAAGTCGCGAGTTGTTTCTCTTACTTGAGTTCGATAAGCGGCTTAAAAGCATACTAGATTACCAAATATGCACGCAGCGTGAGAGATTTTGTATTTTAATTTGGGGGCTTATTCAAGCCATTAGTATTATACGGCAACTCAGTAAAACTATGATGTAAACATATTCTAAATATTTTTAAATATTATTCTAACGTTGGTTTTCAATATTTTATATTACGTTATTGAATTTCAAGCCTTTTTTATTTTCATTGTATAATAAAATTTTATATTAGTTATACAACATTTCATTTTAAAATTTAAAATTTATATTCTGTTAAATAAAAATAGTTTAATCGTTAGGCAATTTTTTTTCAAACCGGGTTAAGATGAGTTGATTTATATGTTTTCTTTTATTGATCCAGACGAATTAAAAATATTTGAATAGATTTTCAAAGCATTTTTTAAATGGTTCATAAATGTATAAACATTCGTTTTGGCATTTTTTTCAAATATAAGTTCTAAACTTACATATACAGTTGTATCTTTCGTCAATGTTGTGGGGGGAGGGAGAGGGAAGATTGTTAAATGCGGTTATATATAGTCTTTGGGAGGAAGTGCCCCTAATCCACTAAACAAAACACTGCCGGATTTACGCTCGCCCGGGCCCACGGCCTTTTTTCAGCTAAGTCAAATCCCTGCAATACGTTTTAAAGTCTAAGTCGCCTCTGATTTCCTCCAAAGCCCTTATTTACGCCCATGCACGGCTTAGGGCTCCTTTTTCGCCCGACGCCTTTTTTTCGTCCACTGCTTCCGCCCTGTGACTATAACAGAGCCGTCAAACAGGTTTTCGCACATTGCAACGGCGAATCAGCCTGGATGCTCGCCGCAGTCAAATTTTTGACCCAGATCTCGATTTCGTATATAAGAGGTCGAACCTCATTTCTGCCATATGAACAATTTTTTAAAAGTTCAGTGATAATTTCGCATACCAAGTATTTATAAAATAGCTTGTTGATGCTTGCTGGTTTGAGATTAAAAGCCGTGTTTTCACTGAGAAGAAAAACATGCTATGTCACATTTAGTATTTTTATGTTATGTGCATTTTTATATAAAGAAAAAATTCATTACAATGATACATTATAAAAAATATAATCTAGCATATTATTGTACATAGTTTAAACTAGGATTAAGTTGTTCAACTTATGGCAAATGATTTAGCTTTCACTAAATGTTATGCAACATGTTATGTTTTTACTTTTACCAACATGTTATGCTACACCCGCGCGTATACCTGGCTTAAGTGTTTGAGAGCTCAAAAAAATTCCTGAAAACACCAACGATTTTTTTTGTGTCCAAGGCATTTTAACATTTTAATAGGTAACTGTCCAAACCCGATTTTGTTAAAATTTGAACGGCGACCTATGACAGACGCATCGCCAACTCAAAGTCCGCCGTGAGCGCTGCCGCCTTGGATACTCCAAAGAAAAAGGGTAAACCCTGCAGCCATTAGGCTCATACATTGTATTCCAACTTTTTAATACGCAGGCCTAACGCTAAAAATTATCTCAAACCACCTCTCAAATCACTGAGTCTTTAGCCATTACGTTGAATTATGAAAGCACCTAATCTCTGCGGATAAAATATTTGCCAAAGGAAATTTTTCAAGTAATTTCTAGGAAATCATGTTATCGTGTTGTGTGCAATACGCATAAACGTATTTTATCTAAAACGTCCTATAAACGTACGTATCTAAAAGATTTTAACAATTTATCATACGATGAAAAAAATAAAAATTTATTTTTAGGTCCTTTTAGAAGTAAAAGTAATTAAATTTTAGAGGAGAGCACGTGTGTGAGTCATAAAGAAATTCGAACTTGACTGCCCTGATGTCTCTAGTGGCATTGTAGTCGAGGAAAGATAGAGTTATACCCTGAAAAATTGCTATAAGGGAGATTTCTGCGTTTTTCTGTCACATTTTATGTGCTGATTAACATACTAAAAGTTTACCAAAGTTTGACCACCGGAAGTGCCTCATTTTCAAGATGGCGTCCAAGAAGGTGACAATAGCATTAAAGATATAGGAAACAAATGCCATAGGTGATGTATAAATGAGTCTTACCACTGCCGATAATTGAAGGGAGGTATGAACTTCAGTTTTCGTAGGTTAAAAAAATCGGCCGTCCGCCATATTGGATGAAGAAGTAATTATTTTCAAATGTAAAGATAGTGTTGTGACACATCATTTCAAACTAGATTTTCACGCTATTTACATTGCCGAAATCCGTTTTTGAAAATCTTGACTCGTTTTCAAGATATACCCAAACAAAGATTATTCCCTGTATAATTCTTATAGACGTTTCGAGCTTGGAATATTTTTTGGGATTTTTTTGGACTATTTCCCTTATAGCTCCGGATGTAATCAAAGTACGTTGTTCGTTCTAGTCTTAAAAATAATAATATTAGTGGCCCTTGTACATATACTGTATTGTATATATATATATATCATATATTTAATTTCGTAAGACGATTCTTTGCGTCAATATTGTGGGCGTCTGGCAAGTCGTAGAAAGATGGGAGAGGGCACAAATTAAAGGTCACCATTCCGTGATGGCGGGGAAAATAATAAAATAGCTTGAAATTCACCGGAAAACGAAAAATAACGTAAAATATCTACCATTTAAAGAGCATTGGGATCTGAAACGTCTGTTTTGTTTACATTAAACATATGATGCTGTTACTTGATTAAAACCATGTGGTTGGCTAGATATCAATAAGGTAGATTGAGTTTGCAATGAAGGTATTTTTACTATAATCATAACTAGATAACACGTAGCTCGAAATCGAGCAAAAAATCATATAGTAAAAGAAAGAAGAATAAACAGCCTACTTGTACACTTTTGAAATTTAATCAAAGGGCTAAATTCAATAGCAAAATTATGGCTGAGCCATTGAAACTCTAAAAGTTCATTCGATTTACTGCAGGAGTTTCCGGTTAACGACTTTTTTGGAACCACCTTCATTTTCCATGTTCTCTTTATTCTGAAATGTATATTGTAATACCGGCAAAAGATCGAGCTCTGCTTTACAGCAACATGTAGCTGACCGAGAGCAAACACTGGCGCCGTAAGCTAAGACCTCGTTTGTTTAGGGACTGCCCCTGCACATTATTGATAGTTATCGCCAAACAGGAATCAAACTTCTGCCTTTGTAGGGATCCTTTCCTTTGTGGCAACTACGCATATATGACGCACTAACTCTACCCTCTACCAGTCTTTTAATTCTTGAAATCCAACCCACCGCGATGAAAACAATGTAAGTTCATTGGTCTGAGGTTGGAAGGAGCATCAAATGTTACATCGGGAGGGTGATTGTAGGCGGTTGCGATCATGTTCCTTCCGATCGGTCAATATTCGCCTTCTTCTTATTGGCATTATTAGGGTCTACCGCACCATATCAAAAAATAAATTGCCTCAAGTTAATAAAACTTCAAAAAACTCTTTGCTGAAATGTATTGGGATATCGTAAATTACATTGTATAACTGAGAACTGCAATGTTTAAGCCAAGGCCACACTGTGTAGTGTGGCCTTGTTTAAGCCCTAAAACATAACCTAAATTACATAATAAATCGTTTTGTTGAAAGCCAAAGCAGCTGGAAAAACAAACAACTTTTCTTTTCAAAAAAATAAAGCGCTGCAATCTGTGGTTTACCTGTAGAACTATTTCAGAGCTTGACAGGCTTGGCCATATGTTCAGTTTGTAAACAAAGTAAACTGAGCTTGCTCAAATGTCGATGAATAGCGCCACTGTTCCGAAACTTCAGCCCTTTACTGTACTTAAGTGACACTTTTTTTTTAAAATTCCGAGTCTTGTTGACAAATCTACATAAAATTCCCTTTAATTTGACACCTCAAACGTTAAAATCCGTCCAGCCGTTATTGCGGTTGGACTGTGAAAAGAAAACCGCTTGCGTATTAATATATAGACTAGATAACACGTAGCTCGAAATCGAGCAAAGATCTTATAGTAAAAGAATGAAGGATAATCAACCTACTTATATAGATTTGAAGTTTAATAAAAGGGCTAAATTCATTAAAAAAATTATGGCCTAACTACTGAAACTTTTAAAGTTAATTTGATCTACTGTATGAGTTTTCCGGTAAACTTAAACGATTTTTTAGGGAACACCTTCATTTCCCCATGTCCTCTTGTTGCTGCAATGTATATATTTTAATACTGGCAAAAGATCAGGCTCTGCTTACAGCAACATTTAGCTGACCGAGAGCAAACACTTGTGCCGTGAGCAATGACTTCCTTTGTTCAGGGACTGCCCCTGCACCTTATTGATAACTTTCGCCAAAACAGATATTGTAGGGAACGGCTGTCTTTATAATTTCCTTTGTGGCAAAAACGCGTAAATGACGCTTTATCTCTACCAGTCTTTTCATTCTTGAAATTCAACTCACCGCAATGAAAACATTTTTAGTTCATTGGTCTGAGGTTGGAGGGAGCATCAAAAATGTGTCATTGGGAGTGTGATGCCAGCGGTTGCGATCGTGTTCTTTCCGACTCCTCCGACCGGCCAATGTTCATCTTCTTCTTATCGGTGGCATTATAAATGCACCAAATCCAAACATAGATTGGCTCTGATTAATATAACTTCAAAAAACACTATGAGATATCGTAAACTACATTGTAAAATAACTGGTAAATGCAATGTTTAAGATCTTTAAAAACACTTCATAACATAACCTAAATTAAAAAGCTAAAGCAGCTGTAAAGACGAAAACTGCTCTTTAAAAAAAAAACTATACCACAGTCTTTTGATTATAACGCAAGTGCTGCAATCTGAGGTTTACCTGTTGAACTATTCAAAGCTTGGCCATATGTTCAGTTGTAAACAAAGTGAACTGAGCTTGCTCAAATGGCGATGAATAGCGCCACTGTTCCGAAACTTCAGCCCTTTACTGTACTTTAATGCCGCCCTTTTTTTAAAATTCTGAGACTTGTTGGCAAATCTACATAAAATTTCCTTTAATTTGACACCTCAAACGTTAAAATCCGCCCAGCCGTTACTGCGGTTGGACTGTGAAAAGAAAACCGCTTGCGTATTAATATATAGATAAATAAATGATTCTTTGAATTTTCCCTCCTTAGGGGCTTTTAGCCCCTTCAAGCCACTAGTATATATATAATATATATATATATATATATATATATACTTCGAATTAATTAAAACATTTTTACTTAGCAATATTTCGGTTTTACCTTTTTCAAGCTAAATAACAAACATAATCATAAATTAACAGCTGAGAACAATTTGGTTTGCTGGTCAACCTTTTTAAAATAAACATGACTAACAGTCCAGCATGCCCGTGTGGTGAAGGAATTTGTAGCATTGACCATATGATATTGGCATGTCCTCTATACGATCAGCACTCCAGAAGAAGATTATTCAAAATTCTTTCGAAACAAAAAATTGAAATGCCAACAAATATTCTACACCTTTTAAGTATTAACAAAATTGAAATTCTGGACGCTATTTTTAAATTTATCAACAGTGAAAATTTGTCAATTTAGCTTAAAATTTCCTTAAAATTATACATAATTGTTATGTGAATTGATAAAATTGTTAGTAAGCTATAGGCTTGACATGATTATATAATCTTTGGCCAAAATAAAGAATTAAAAAAAATTTGATTTAGGACAGTTGATGAGGAATCAAACTATTTATTTAAGTATTACATACATATAAAGAAGTGATAATTATTTACAACTAGATGACCCGACAGACGTTGTCCTGTCTTCTTTATGAATAATTTGTTTTAGTTTGAATAAATATTATCAAAATAGTCACACCAACAACATAGCTTTTATTCTAAAGCTTTTTTCATATGCAACATTGTTGGTTTTGTTTTCTGGCGCAAAAATTATTTTATCAGTGTTCCGACACGGGAACAGTCGACATACAATTGGCCATGTGAAAATCATGGATTTTCAAGGTTGTATCCACAAATATTCAACGACTGGCCATTTCATTCGGACATTGCAAATGCAAGCTGCTGGAAATTGTTACCGCTTAAAATCAAAGGGCGTATTGTTTTGAATTATTTGGATACGTGGAAAAAACATCTTCACCTTTGTAGTTTTTATTTTTGCGAAATCGTTGTCTCAATTATGTTGTTAATTAATTTTTCACCGTCAGCCATTTCAAAACCGTAGTAAGTTAATGCTTCGCAACACAATAATTACTGAACCGACTTTTAGCTGAATGGATATTCTTCATTAAAAAAGCTGATATCACATAATCAATTTCATTCGGTTTTATACTCTCAACCAACCAAATAAGGATGTGTGCGTGTTGCAACCCGCGTTTTTGCCATTCTACTGATTACATTCCACAATGCGTCTCACCGAACATGCAATGCTTAGCAATAAAATCCATGAGTAACTTCATTTTCTTTTAAAACCTCTTGTGGTAATATGGCGATCAATTGGAGATTGGCCAGGAAATAATTCTTGTAGAATTACTGACCAATTTGAATTGCACGTGAATGTAATAAACAAATCTGGTGTACCATAATGACGTACATCTAGCTTAGCATCATGAGCGCACTCATGCTCATATGTCGCGGACTTTTGACGTATGTTGCTGGGAGAATAGTTACTCTGCCGTCTTTAAATGCATTTCAATCAGTATTGGTAGAATCCCCAAGATGTACGTATTCTACGGAACGGAGTTTTGCCTGGTTCAACCTGCTATGCCAATCGTGTCAATTGTAGTTGGCCACTGGTGCAGCACATTACAGGGGCTTCATTTTTAAACCTGTAATCATTGCAACTGTTGACACACAATGTTCATTGAGCCAATAGCAACTATTGGCAATAAACTGTAATCGATCGTCGCGTTATAATTGAACACAGCTCAATGGGGATTGAATGCAAGATCTCCTCGTTGATGCTTTAGATTAAATAAAGCACATTCGTCTTCATTTCGAGACTCGTTTTGCTTGTCATTTTGACTTGCCCGAAAGTGTCCTACACTCATAGCACTGCGTTCTCTACGGCCCAGGTTGTTGCGTCGAGGGTAACGAGGCATTTTCAAGAATCAGAACAATACTGAATCAATGTTATATTAAACTTAAAATATAGTCATGATTTTGGTGAACTATGAACTCAAACACTTCTCAATCTCTCTGGTCAAATAAAAAACTGCAGTTTTTCACAAACTCATAAGGCTTGCAATATTTTATGAATTTTTCTAAAACCAAACAAAACTATGAGGATTTATCTTCATTTCTGTACATCCTAAAAGATTAGTTAGATAAAAAGGTAGATTCACGTTTCATGTAATCAGAATTCTTCAGAGACATAAATTAACTTAAGATTAGACTTTTTAGTTTCACAAAATCCTTGAACTACAAAAGTAAATAATCCAAGTGTAAATAAACAAACACATATTTCAGATTCACATTTGTTTACATGACAACATTTGGTTATGATTTGAAATAGTTCTCAAGTTACTCCACCAGAATGCATATGGTCAAGTAACCTTATAGGCCTGTAGGACAGAGCTCTAAGGTCGTATTAAAAATTTTATTTCACACACACCTTGTCCAAAATAAACACGAAGAAAACAAAAAAAAAGAATTATCCAGTTTGGTGCACAAATAAAAAAGATGTAGCTTTACAAAGAAATAGGATTGTTTTTATTTATTTAGTTAAGATTAACATTGGAACAACGTACTGTGTTTACCACTCATTGAATTGATTTTAGCGAATTTCCCCTATAGGGAAGTAGCTATTACCGTAGGCGGCACGGTGAGACTTAAGCCCGGGACCATGTTATTTTTTCATTTTGAGGTCCCTAGACCCCAAAAACACCGTTCGTTCATTTTCATATATATGTATATATATATATATATATATACCTGTCCGTAGGCGCGATAACTTTTGTAAAAAAGGTCCGATCTTGATGAAATTTGGAACAAACGTGTAAAGCGTCATTCATGACTTCGAGTTCGCAAACCAGCAAGATTGATTTACTCTAAGAAGGTTTTTTTCACAAAATAAAATTTATTTTCAAGATTTAACACCTCTTTACTAATTATTTTTAAACTTAATTGTCAAAAATGAATTCAGCTTAAAAAAACAAACAATTTAGCATTTTGAATTATTATTCTACGTCAATCCGTTGCTTAGATATTGGATAGTATTGGATGTGCTAAACACAGTACGTTGTCCAATATTGTTTTTAATTTTTCCCTCCAAAAAGTATAGTCACCCTGATTTGAGATGTTTTTTAAAAATACAATTCTGAACATATGATTAAATTTGCAGGTGTTGAATATTTTATTTGTGTTTATTTTGAATAGTTAGAGTTCATTGATCAAGATTTTGCAGAAAATATATACTATATCAAAAAATACAAATTATTTTTAAATTTAATAAAGAAAGTAAGAGCATTTGGAGGGGGGGGGGATGTCTCGGTCTAAACTGCCTGAAAATGTAGCATAATATATGATATGTTTAATTATGAGGATTGATAATATGTTTTATTGAAATTGGCTGGAGATGTAGGTCTGTTGCAACAGGGATGTTTTAATTACTATAAAACTGACCACATGATTGAATTTAATTTTTTCATGAGATCGAATTATTTGTTTGTTTTGAGTGTTTTGAGTTCATTGGTTATATGTTTGTTGACATTTATATTCTATAACAAGATTACAGTTATTAAAAATTAAAAGACTAAGAATTATATAAAATACAAAAGTGTATGTATTACTAATGAAAACCATTATGGTCTCTTTGTTAATTTTCCTCATGTTTAAAGCTCACAAATGATTAAATATGCATTTTTAGTATATTATTTACTTAACGTATTCAAATGATACTTTCCTTCAAACAAGTTGAATGCTCACATATACAAAATAAATCCTATGGAAATTCGCTGAGTACGCAGGTCTGCTGCGACGGGGGTATTTATTTTTATAGATTCAGCGGATGTTGAGTCCATGAGGCTGTTTTGACCTTAAAACTAGCTGATGAGCCAATTCATATGTTCTTAAATTTAATTCAATAAGATCTTTGTTCTCAGTATTATTAATTTTGTGGACAGCTTTAAGATCAAACAATCCAAACTCAGCATCTTGCTGGACAGCGTGTAAGGCCACAGGCTTTTTTGTCTCTTTATGGTTAACTGAGAACCGATGTCCTGTCATGCGCACTCTTAAAGAGTTTGGGGTTTGACCAATGTATTGTTTTGGGCAATGTTTACATGATAGCTGGTAAATCGCATGGTTTGACGAACAATCCATGTGTCAATGATCGGGTAAACTTTGTCAGTGACGTCACTGCGAAATTGGTCTGTCTCGCACACGATCTTATAGATTCCGCAACGCGGTTTTTTACATGGTTCACATAAAATATATATATGTTTGTATGTATGTATATCTGTATATTTGGCTGTGAGCACGATAGCACTGGCGAAATTGGTCCAATTGCAATTAAATTTGGTACAGACTTGTAAAGTAGTTATTATTCGGACGAGTTCGAAAACCAGCCCAATCCCTGATCAGGCCATTGGAAGGGGGGTAATCCGATTTTTGTTGTTAGCACCATTGAATCCAGCTCGAAAAAACGAACAATTTAGTATTTTGAATCATTGTTCTATGTCCATTAATTTTCCGAGATATTGAAAGTGGTAAACATGGTATGTTGTGCATTGTAAACCTTATGGGAAATAAGTAAAATTCTATATCTTGTTTATTTCTTAAACTTCTTTTACAAAACCTGATTTGTGGCTTCATTTAGATGATATCTAATGTATAGTATGAAACCCCTGATATTTCCATTTTTGTGGCAGCAAACCTGAATACTCATTCCCCATGTTATCCTTAAAAAAACTTATATATCTTCCTTATTTCTTTACATATCCTGATGAAACATACCCTATAGTCAGGCATTACCCTATACCTGGCATTACCCGATACCCATAACCACATTAAGCGGTTTTCTTTGCTCATGTTGAGTTCTTTTTATTCTCCTGGTGTGGTTCTATGCCACCCATTTAAGTCGGGTTTAAATAAGATATTTCTGTTTCACGGGCATTAAAAACTGCATAACGACAGCAGAAAACCCGCCCCGTGTGACATTAGCCTTACCCTCAGTGTGGAATGACCCTTTCGGTTTTGTAGAAAGAACATCAAAGTCGGTAAAGTAGCACAGAGCGTAGTTCTTCTCTGGACCGCCAGACTGGGTGAGCGAAGTGTCTTCATTAGAGATCATAAAAATTGGATTGCATTTGCTATTTTCCAAACTTCAATCACTTTCAACATTGATATGAAATTTTTAAATAGTAGTCTCAACTGACAATGTTCAAGTAATTTACCAGTCATTGATTTTTAAAAGAAACTTGCCAAAATTACATAGGTTCTCGGGAGTAGGAAATGTTCGTGTAAGTAAGGTTATGTGATCGTTTTCTCTTACCATCACTACATGTTTCGGTGCTAATGCGTCATCATCAGGTCATACGAATTAACCATTATATGAAAAGTCGCGAGTCGTTTCTCTTACTTGAGTTCGATAAGCGGCTTAAAAGAATACTAGATTTACTAAATATGCTCACATGACGCACCGTGAGAGATCTTGCATATATATTTTGGGGGCTTCTTACAAGCCATTAGTATTATACGGCAACTCGGTAAAACTAATGATGTAAACATATTCTAAATATTCTTAAATATTATTCTAACGTTGGTTTGCAATATTTTATATTACATTATTGAATTTCAAGCCTTTTGTATTTTCATTGTATAATATAATTTTATATTAGTTAGGCAACATTTCATTTTAAAATTTTAAATTTATATTCTGTTAAATAAAAATAGTTTAATCGTTAGGCAATTTTTTTTTCAAACCGGGTTAAGATGAGTTGATTCATATGTTTTCATTTATTGATCTAGACAAATTAAAAATATTTGAATAGATTTTTAAAGCATTATTTAAATGGTTCATAAATGTATAAACATTCGTTTTGGCAATTTTTTTCAAATATAAGTTCTAAACGTACACAGTTGTATCTTTCGTCAATGTTGTGGGGGGAGTGAGAGGGAAGATTGTTAAATGCGGTTATATATAGTCTTTGGGAGGAAGTGTCCCTAATCCCCTAAACAAAACACTGCCGGATTTACGCTCGCCCGGGCCCACGGCCTATTTTTAGCTAAGTCAAATCTCTGCTATACGTTTTAAAGTCTAAATCGCCTCTGATTTCCTCCAAAGCCCTTATTTACGCCCATGCACGGCTTAGGGCTCCTTTTTCGCCCGACGCATTTTTTACTGCTTCCGCCCTGGGGCCCTTTTACGTCCGAGGCCCCGGGCGCTCGCCCCGTGTGCCCTTATGCCTTAGATAAATACGGCCCTGAAACAAAATTACGGCAACCATGAATCAAATGACGTGACCCAGTCAGCCTGTTAAACTAAAGTCTCGGGCCACCAACCGGCTGCACGGTGCTGGTACTGAGATGTACAGCAGGTCCGCCCTGTCACTATAACAGAGCCGTCAAACTAATGTCTCGGCCACCAACCGGCTGCACGGTGCTGGTACTGTGATGTACAGCAGGTCCGCCCTGTCACTATAACAGAG
Source organism: Flexamia atlantica (assembly GCA_035578135.1). Lineage (NCBI taxonomy): Eukaryota > Metazoa > Arthropoda > Insecta > Hemiptera > Cicadellidae > Flexamia > Flexamia atlantica. The sequence continues at coordinate 37,687,452 of JAQJVK010000008.1, read as the reverse complement.
CCGTCGAACTAATGTCTTCGGCCACCCACCGGCTGCACGGTGCTGGTACTGTGATGTACAGCAGGTCCGCCCTGTCACTATAACAGAGCCGTCGAACTAATGTCTTCGGCCACCCACCGGCTGCACGGTGCTGGTACTGTGATGTACAGCAGGTCCGCCCTGTCACTATAACAGAGCCGTCGAACTAATGTCTTCGGCCACCCACCGGCTGCACGGTGCTGGTACTGTGATGTACAGCAGGTCCGCCCTGTCACTATCAAAGAGCCGTCGAACTAATGTCTCTGGCCACCCACCGGCTGCACGGTGCTGGTACTGTGATGTACAGCAGGTCCGCCCTGTCACTATAACAGAGCCGTCGAACTAATGTCTTCGGCCACCCACCAGCTGCACGGTGCTGGTACGGTGATGTACAGCAGGTCCGCCCTGTCACTATAAAAGAGCCGTCGAACTAATGTCTCTGGCCACCCACCGGCTGCACGGTGCTGGTACTGTGATGTACAGCAGGTCCGCCCTGTCACTATATCAGAGCCGTCGAACTAATGTCTCTGTCCACCCACCGGCTGCACGGTGCTGGTACTGTGTTGTACAGCAGGTCCGCCCTGTCACTATAACAGAGCCGTCGAACTAATGTCTCTGGCCACCAACCGGCTGCACGGTGCCTGGTACTGTGATGTACAGCAGGTCCGCCCTGTCACTATAACAGAGCCGTCAAACTAATGTCTCGGGCCACCCACCGGCTGCACGGTGCTGGTACTGTGATGTACAGCAGGTCCGCCCTGTCACTATAACAGAGCCGTCGAACTAATGTCTCTGGCCACCAACCGGCTGCACGGTGCTGGTACTGTGATGTACAGCAGGTCCGCCCTGTCACTATAACAGAGCCGTCAAACTAATGTCTCGGGCCACCAACCGACTGCACGGTGCTGATACTGTGATGTATAGCAGGTCCGCCCTGTGACTGTAACAGAGCCGTCAAACTAATGTCTCGGGTCACCAACCGGCTGCACAGTGCTGGTACTGTGATGTACAGCAGGTCCGCCCTGTCACTATAACAGAGCCGTCAAACTAATGTCTCGGCCACCAACCGGCTGCACAGTGCTGGTACTGTGATGTATAGCAGGTCCGCCCTATGACTGTAACAGAGCCGTCAAACTAATGTCTCTGGCCACCCACCGGCTGCACGGTGCTGATACTGTGATGTATAGCAGGTCCGCCCTGTGACTGTAACAGAGTCGTCAAACTAATGTCTCGGCCACCAACCGGCTGCACGGTGCTGGTACTGTGATGTACAGCAGGTCCGCCCACTCACTATAACAGAGCCGTCGAACTAATGTCTCTGGCCACCCACCGGCTGCACGGTGCTGGTACTGAGATGTACAGCAGGTCCGCCCTGTAACTATAACATAGCCGTCAAACTAATGTCTCGGCCACCAACCGGCTGCACGGTGCTGGTACTGTGATGTATAGCAGGTCCGCCCTGTGACTGTAACAGAGCCGTCAAACTAATGTCTCGGGCCACCAACCGGCTGCACAGTGCTGGTACTGTGATGTACAGCAGGTCCGCCCTGTCATTATAACAGAGCCGTCAAACTAATGTCTCTGGCCACCAACCGGCTGCACGGTACTGGTACTGTGATGTACAGCAGGTCCGCCCTGTCACTATAACAGAGCCGTCGAACTAATGTCTCTGGCCACCAACCGGCTGCACGGTGCTGGTACTGTGATGTACAGCAGGTCCGCCCTGTCACTATAACAGAGCCGTCGAACTAATGTCTTCGGCCACCCACCGGCTGCACGGTGCTGGTACTGTGATGTACAGCAGGTCCGCCCTGTCACTATAACAGAGCCGTCGAACTAATGTCTTCGGCCACCCACCGGCTGCACGGTGCTGGTACTGTGATGTACAGCAGGTCCGCCCTGTCACTATCAAAGAGCCGTCGAACTAATGTCTCTGGCCACCCACCGGCTGCACGGTGCTGGTACTGTGATGTACAGCAGGTCCGCCCTGTCACTATAACAGAGCCGTCGAAGTAATGTCTTCGGCCACCCACCAGCTGCACGGTGCTGGTACGGTGATGTACAGCAGGTCCGCCCTGTCACTATAAAAGAGCCGTCGAACTAATGTCTCTGGCCACCCACCGGCTGCACGGTGCTGGTACTGTGATGTACAGCAGGTCCGCCCTGTCACTATATCAGAGCCGTCGAACTAATGTCTCTGTCCACCCACCGGCTGCACGGTGCTGGTACTGTGTTGTACAGCAGGTCCGCCCTGTCACTATAACAGAGCCGTCGAACTAATGTCTCTGGCCACCAACCGGCTGCACGGTGCCTGGTACTGTGATGTACAGCAGGTCCGCCCTGTCACTATAACAGAGCCGTCAAACTAATGTCTCGGGCCACCCACCGGCTGCACGGTGCTGGTACTGTGATGTACAGCAGGTCCGCCCTGTCACTATAACAGAGCCGTCGAACTAATGTCTCTGGCCACCAACCGGCTGCACGGTGCTGGTACTGTGATGTACAGCAGGTCCGCCCTGTCACTATAACAGAGCCGTCAAACTAATGTCTCGGGCCACCAACCGACTGCACGGTGCTGATACTGTGATGTATAGCAGGTCCGCCCTGTGACTGTAACAGAGCCGTCAAACTAATGTCTCGGGTCACCAACCGGCTGCACAGTGCTGGTACTGTGATGTACAGCAGGTCCGCCCTGTCACTATAACAGAGCCGTCAAACTAATGTCTCGGCCACCAACCGGCTGCACAGTGCTGGTACTGTGATGTATAGCAGGTCCGCCCTATGACTGTAACAGAGCCGTCAAACTAATGTCTCTGGCCACCCACCGGCTGCACGGTGCTGATACTGTGATGTATAGCAGGTCCGCCCTGTGACTGTAACAGAGCCGTCAAACTAATGTCTCGGCCACCAACCGGCTGCACGGTGCTGGTACTGTGATGTACAGCAGGTCCGCCCACTCACTATAACAGAGCCGTCGAACTAATGTCTCTGGCCACCCACCGGCTGCACGGTGCTGGTACTGAGATGTACAGCAGGTCCGCCCTGTAACTATAACATAGCCGTCAAACTAATGTCTCGGCCACCAACCGGCTGCACGGTGCTGGTACTGTGATGTATAGCAGGTCCGCCCTGTGACTGTAACAGAGCCGTCAAACTAATGTCTCGGGCCACCAACCGGCTGCACAGTGCTGGTACTGTGATGTACAGCAGGTCCGCCCTGTCATTATAACAGAGCCGTCAAACTAATGTCTCTGGCCACCAACCGGCTGCACGGTACTGGTACTGTGATGTACAGCAGGTCCGCCCTGTCACTATAACAGAGCCGTCGAACTAATGTCTCTGGCCACCAACCGGCTGCACGGTGCTGGTACTGTGATGTACAGCAGGTCCGCCCTGTCACTATAACAGAGCCGTCAAACTAAAGTCTCTGGCCACCAACCGGCTGTACGGTGCTGGTACTGTGATGTACAGCAGGTCCGCCCTGTCACTATTACAGAGCCGTCAAACTAATGTCTCTGGCCACCAACCGGCTCCACGGTGCTGGTACTGTGATGTACAGCAGGTCCGCCCTGTCTCTATAACAGAGCCGTCGAACTAATGTCTCTGGCCACCAACCGGCTCCACGGTGCTGGTACTGTGATGTACAGCAGGTCCGCCCTGTCACTATAACAGAGCCGTCAAACTAATGTCTCTGGCCACCCACCGGCTGCACGGTACTGGTACTGTGATGTACAGCAGGTCCGCCCTGTCACTATAACAGAGCCGTCAAACTAATGTCTCTGGCCACCAACCGGCTCCACGGTGCTGGTACTGTGATGTACAGCAGGTCCGCCCTGTCACTATAACAGAGCCGTCGAACTAATGTCTCTGGCCACCAACCGGCTCCACGGTGCTGGTACTGTGATGTACAGCAGGTCCGCCCTGTCACTATAACAGAGCCGTCAAACTAATGTCTCTGGCCACCAACCGGCTCCACGGTGCTGGTACTGTGATGTACAGCAGGTCCGCCCTGTCACTATAACAGAGCCGTCAAACTAATGTCTCGGGCCACCCACCGGCTGCACGATGCTGGTACTGTGATGTACGGCAGGTCCGCCCTGTCACTAAAACAGAGCCGTCGAACTAATGTCTTCGGCCACCCACCGGCTGCACGGTGCTGGTACAATGATGTACAGCAGGTCCGCCCTGTCACTATAAAAGAGCCGTCGAACTAATGTCTCTGGCCACCCACCGGCTGCACGGTGCTGGTACTGTGATGTACAGCAGGTCCGCCCTGTCACTATAACAGAGCCGTCGAACTAATGTCTCTGTCCACCCACCGGCTGCACGGTGCTGGTACTGTGTTGTACAGCAGGTCCGCCCTGTCACTATAACAGAGCCGTCAAACTAATGTCTCGGGCCACCAACCGGCTGCACGGTGCTGATACTGTGATATATAGCAGGTCCGCCCTGTGACTGTAACAGAGCCGTCAAACTAATGTCTCGGGCCACCAACCGGCTGCACAGTGCTGGTACTGTGATGTACAGCAGGTCCGCCCTGTCATTATAACAGAGCCGTCAAACTAATGTCTCTGGCCACCAACCGGCTGCACGGTGCTGGTACTGTGATGTACAGCAGGTCCGCCCTGTCACTATAACAGAGCCGTCGAACTAATGTCTCTGGCTACCAACCGGCTGCACGGTGCTGGTACTGTGATGTACAGCAGGTCCGCCCTGTCACTATAACAGAGCCGTCGAACTAATGTCTCTGGCCACCAACCGGCTGCACGGTGCTGGTACTGTGATGTACAGCAGGTCCGCCCTGTCACTATAAAAGAGCCGTCGAACTAATGTCTCTGGCCACCCACCGGCTGCACGGTGCTGGTACTGTGATGTACAGCAGGTCCGCCCTGTCACTATAACAGAGCCGTCGAACTAATGTCTCTGGCCACCCACCGGCTGCACGGTGCTGGTACTGTGTTGTACAGCAGGTCCGCCCTGTCACTATAACAGAGCCGTCGAACTAATGTCTATGGCCACCAACCGGCTGCACGGTGCCTGGTACTGTGATGTACAGCAGGTCCGCCCTGTCACTATAACAGAGCCGTCAAACTAATGTCTCGGGCCACCAACCGGCTGCACGGTGCTGGTACTGTGATGTACAGCAGGTCCGCCCTGTCACTATAACAGAGCCGTCAAACTAATGTCTCGGGCCACCAACCGACTGCACTGTGCTGATACTGTGATGTATAGCAGGTCCGCCCTGTGACTGTAACAGAGCCGTCAAACTAATGTCTCGGGCCACCAACCGGCTGCACAGTGCTGGTACTGTGATGTACAGCATGTCCGCCCTGTCACTATAACAGAGCCGTCAAACTAATGTCTCGGCCACCAACCGGCTGCACGGTGCTGGTACTGTGATGTATAGCAGGTCCGCCCTGTGACTGTAACAGAGCCGTCAAACTAATGTCTCTGGCCACCCACCGGCTGCACGGTGCTGATACTGTGATGTATAGCAGGTCCGCCCTGTGACTGTAACAGAGCCGTCAAACTAATGTCTCGGCCACCCACCGGCTGCACGGTGCTGGTACTGTGATGTACAGCAGGTCCGCCCTGTCACTATAACAGAGCCGTCGAACTAATGTCTCTGGCCACCAACCGGCTGCACGGTGCTGGTACTGTGATGTACAGCAGGTCCGCCCTGTCACTATAACAGAGCCGTCAAACTAATGTCTCGGGCCACCAGCCGGCTGCACGGTGCTGATACTGTGATGTATAGCAGGTCCGCCCTGTGACTGTAACAGAGCCGTCAAACTAATGTCTCGGGCCACCAACCGGCTGCACAGTGCTGGTACTGTGATGTACAGCAGGTCCGCCCTGTCATTATAACAGAGCCGTCAAACTAATGTCTCTGGCCACCAACCGGCTGCACGGTGCTGGTACTGTGATGTACAGCAGGTCCGCCCTGTCACTATAACAGAGCCGTCGAACTAATGTCTCTGGCTACCAACCGGCTGCACGGTGCTGGTACTGTGATGTACAGCAGGTCCGCCCTGTCACTATAACAGAGCCGTCGAACTAATGTCTCTGGCCACCAACCGGCTGCACGGTGCTGGTACTGTGATGTACAGCAGGTCCGCCCTGTCACTATAAAAGAGCCGTCGAACTAATGTCTCTGGCCACCCACCGGCTGCACGGTGCTGGTACTGTGATGTACAGCAGGTCCGCCCTGTCACTATAACAGAGCCGTCGAACTAATGTCTCTGGCCACCCACCGGCTGCACGGTGCTGGTACTGTGATGTACAGCAGGTCCGCCCTGTCACTATAACAGAGCCGTCGAACTAATGTCTCTGGCCACCAACCGGCTGCACGGTGCTGGTACTGTGATGTACAGCAGGTCCGCCCTGTCACTATAACAGAGCCGTCAAACTAATGTCTCGGGCCACCAACCGGCTGCACGGTGCTGGTACTGTGATGTACAGCAGGTCCGCCCTGTCACTATAACAGAGCCGTCAAACTAATGTGTCGGGCCACCAACCGGCTGCACGGTGCTGGTACTGTGATGTACAGCAGGTCCGCCCTGTCACTATAACAGAGCCGTCAAAGTAATGTCTCGGGCCACCAACCGGCTGCACGGTACTGGTACTGTGATGTACAGCAGGTCCGCCCTGTCATTATAACAGAGCCGTCAAACTAATGTCTCGGGCCACCAACCGGCTGCACGGTGCTGGTACTGTGATGTATAGCATGTCCGCCCTGTCACTATAACAGAGCCGTCAAACTAATGTCTCGGGCCACCAACCGGCTGCACGGTGCTGGTACTGTGATGTACAGCAGGTCCGCCCTGTCACTATAACAGAGCCGTCAAACTAATGTCTCGGGCCACCCACCGGCTGCACGGTACTGGTACTGTGATGTACAGCAGGTCCGCCCTGTCACTATAACAGAGCCGTCAAACTAATGTCTCGGGCCACCCACCGGCTGCACGGTGCTGGTACTATGATATACAGCAGGTCCGCCCTGTCACTATAACAGAGCCGTCAAACTAATGTCTCGGGCCACCCACCGGCTGCACGGTGCTGGTACTGTGATGTACAGCAGGTTCGCCCTGTCACTATAACAGAGCCGTCAAACTAATGTCTCGGGCCACCAACCGGCTGCACGGTGCTGGTACTGTGATGTACAGCAGGTCCGCCCTGTCACTATAACAGAGCCGTCAAACTAATGTGTCGGGCCACCAACCGGCTGCACGGTGCTGGTACTGTGATGTACAGCAGGTCCGCCCTGTCACTATAACAGAGCCGTCAAAGTAATGTCTCGGGCCACCAACCGGCTGCACGGTACTGGTACTGTGATGTACAGCAGGTCCGCCCTGTCATTATAACAGAGCCGTCAAACTAATGTCTCGGGCCACCAACCGGCTGCACGGTGCTGGTACTGTGATGTATAGCATGTCCGCCCTGTCACTATAACAGAGCCGTCAAACTAATGTCTCGGGCCACCAACCGGCTGCACGGTGCTGGTACTGTGATGTACAGCAGGTCCGCCCTGTCACTATAACAGAGCCGTCAAACTAATGTCTCGGGCCACCCACCGGCTGCACGGTACTGGTACTGTGATGTACAGCAGGTCCGCCCTGTCACTATAACAGAGCCGTCAAACTAATGTCTCGGGCCACCCACCGGCTGCACGGTGCTGGTACTATGATATACAGCAGGTCCGCCCTGTCACTATAACAGAGCCGTCAAACTAATGTCTCGGGCCACCCACCGGCTGCACGGTGCTGGTACTGTGATGTACAGCAGGTTCGCCCTGTCTCTATAACAGAGCCGTCAAACTAATGTCTCGGGCCACCCACCGGCTGCACGGTGCTGGTACTGTGATGTACAGTAGGTCCGCCCTGTCACTATAACAGAGCCGTCAAACTAATGTCTCGGGCCACCCACCGGCTGCACGGTGCTGGTACTACCTTAGACTAGGGACAATACAATACGTGTGGGTCGGTTAAGAGGGGGTCTACTGTAGTAATGAAAAATCTCACGAGATTTGGCTTAGTTTCACGAAATTTGCACGTGAACTTGCTAAACCTTCTTTCAAGTGTTAGACTACCATGACGTCACATCTTATTCTTACTCTTACCTGCGCAAGATACCTACCGTTTAAAGATATTCTAGGTACTGTGAGCTGACATAACATCAAAACAACTGACAGATAATCAACTGATTTTAAAATGCAAGAACAAAATGGAAACAACTCTATCGTTTTTAAAACCTTTGTTTTTTAAGTAGTTAGCTCAATATTTTATGCAGTATGACCTTGAGCTCGTACGAAAATGGTCACTTTCGCCCCTTAAGAGGAGGGTAAAGGCAATTCGGTGTAATGCAGTTTTTTACATAGAAAATTAAAAATTATCCAATTTTGCCTGCATTATTGAATTCAGCTCAAAAAAACAAACAATTTAGTTTTTTGAATCACTGCTCTATGTCCATTGGTTTCCGAGATATTGGAAGTGGTAAACACAGTACGTTGTCCCAATGTTAACCTTATGGGAAATAAAGAAAATTCTATACCTCGCTTGTTTCTCAACATATATTGATAAAACCGGCGGACTGACTCAGGGAGATGGAATGGTTTCAGGCGAACAGGCTGCAGCTAAATGAGGGAAAGACTAACAGGCTGATGTGCACACTTTCACGCACCCCGGGAAACATCGATGGCGGCGTGAGACTCCTTGGTTTTCACCTTGATCCTAAGCTTAGTTGGGGCCTCCACATCAACCATGTTCAAGCCAAGCTGGCACGAGTCATATTCCTGCTCAGAAGACTGAAGAAGTGTGTCACCGAATCATATCTGGTCTATCATGCCATGTTCCACTGTCACATTTCTTATGGCATCCATCTCTGGGGGCACGCCTCGGGGGCTGCTGACATCCTTAAGCTCCAGAAGAAAGCCATCCGCATCATCACTGGCAGCCAGTACCTAGATCACTGTAGGCCCCTCTTTGAGCGAATAGGTATCATGACGATCTACAGCCATTACATCTGGGCTTGTTTGCTGCAAGCAAGAAACAGGGAGCAGGGCTGGGAGACCAGGGCAGATGTACATGACCATAACACCAGAGGCCGAACAAAAATCAACGTGCCGCGCACAAGGCTCAGCAGGAACACTAACTGCTAACAGAGCCTCCTTCCCTGTGACTGCAATGAACTACCTAAACAGGCTCCCGCTAGGTGTGAAGGACTTGGACGACCGGAAGTTTAGGGACGCTACGGGTACGTTCTTTAGGAAAAACCCCTTCTACTCCATCAGTGAGCTCCTGGAAGACGACCTGAGCGACCTTCATGTTTGATTGTTTTTTGCGTTCCGCCATGTCCGCACAAAACATCCAGTCCAATCTGTATGTAAATATATGTTTATGTGTGAAAGTTTTAAATGTGTGTTTCAAAGTTTGACGCAGTCCATTCCCATCAAATGATGGGTCAAAGACCTAGAAGATGGTAATTCAAGGTAATTCATTGAAAACAGCTACATATAATACAGCTCGAGAAACCGCCTCGGACGGATGGACGCTCGGAGCTATAGACAAATGGGAATTATAGTGTTGATAATACTCTGGCATTCATATATACATTTTTAAACGAAAACTAAAAATATATTTTTAACGTATTATTTTGCTACTTTTTATTACATACTGTAGTTAATTATGCACAACCTATTGCTTTCGAAAACATCCGATTTTTAACCGGTTAAATTGAAAAAGTATAGTTTTATCTATTAATGCAGGGGTATTTTTAATGCCTCTACATACGTACCTTGGTAGGGGTATTTTTTATATATTTTTGTTGGACTAATACAGACTTTACGAACAAAATTAATTTGAAAACTATAAATACCTGGTATTATAATTGTTATAATATTTACTGATAACATTGTAAACTTAATAGAATACTAGCATTAAAAATAAACACGTTATATTTTTTCTAACCAGTGAGGCGTGTTGTTTTTAATTCCTTGCGCCCTTGTTGAGCCCCTCCGGAGGTCCAAAGTCTCGACTTGCAATAATTGCAATAATTGCAATAACACCTCTATCTTTACAATGGTACTGTATATTAAATTTAAATAGATTATGACAACTTGAGGCGCTAATTAATGTACCGCATATACGGAGCAAGTTTTAGGCATGTATTGCAAAGGTTTGGAACTCTCTTTTTGTAATCGCCTCTCCTCCAAAGTTTTTATTTATTTATTTGAAATGCTACAAAACAGACGGATCTAGTTACATTGTAGTTCAATGGTCCTCATTCCTCAATTATTAATCAATTATATTGGAGGTCCATTTTCAACCCCCAAAAGCCTGTCGCAGGCTGCAAACAACCGGTGGGCCGGGGGAATACCTCAATACTGTATATAGAATTTTACTTGTTTCCCATAAGGATGACATGGGGACAACATGCTGTGCTAACCGCTTTCAATATCCCACGAGGTGGCTGAGAACGTTTTGAACAAGCGAGCGGCGATCGTGCACGGCGGAGGCAAGAGGTTTCTATACTGTCCTGTGGGGCGCGACCTTCCTCATTGAAGGAGGGTAATAAATCTTCATTCAACCCCCACCGAATGACTGCTTCGACCCTTGGAGATCAACAAACCGTTTTGTGTTTGGCCGCCTTCACCAGACTGTTTGACATTCTAACATAAACACTCCTCAAATTACCGCATTGTATTTTGAAATTTACAAAATCAACAAATTATTGAATTTATAATAATAACTTCGCAATATCTGTCTACTAATACTGTTAGAAAAATATTTTTATGTTCATAATTAACAATTACATTTAAGTACATCAAACTTTTCTGCCTCAACTCTTCTTTTAATATTTGTTATTTAGCCTTTTCGTAATTTTCCTATATAAAACAAATTGTAAAAGTGAGCAAGCTTTGACATATAATAATGTTGGTTAAATATTTATTTTCATTCGCGTATTTGTGAAAAACATTGCTGTTATGTCACAAACTAACCGCCCAGAGGCAAACTAAATAGTCTATTGCAATGACAAATAATTACCTCTATAAATCTTACATTTTTTGCTTACATTTCGCGTAAACAATTACTTGGTTCATATTGCAGTAATACTATGTCGGATTTTAACAGAATAATGTTTTTATTTCTCTTACAAATGGCTCAAGATAAAAATATATATTATTACATCGATAGTCGATGAACACTTATTTTGAAATAACATATTGATTATTTGTAATGGGAATTGGAGTAGGAGTAGAAAGAGTTGTAAGAAATCTGTTAATCTACCACTGTGTGAAAATACTTTCCCTTGGATAAAAAACAAATATTTCAATGCGGAAAGTTAACTTACTTAACGCCAATCAAGACATTATCTTGGAAATGTAATTGTAAAAACCTACGCACAATTCAGAATATGTTAAGAAAAATAGAACAGCTGCCCTTAGTTTATTAGGATAGTCAACATCAGTTTTATCCTCCTTTTGCCGACCGCAGTTTGCCGACTTAGTTCCAATTCCGCCCACCGCAGCACTGCCCCGCCGGTCAAACACTGCTACGGCCAAAAGCACAGGCGCGCCGGGTCTATTCTCTGTCCCTAGTCTAAGGTACTATGATGTACAGCAGGTCCGCCCTGTGACTATAACAGAGCCGTCAAACAGGTTTTCGCACATTTCAACGGCGAATCAGCCTGGATGCTCGCCGCAGTCAAATTTTGACTCAGATCTCGATTTCGTACATAAGAGGTCGAACCTCATCTTTGTCATATGAACAATTTTTTAAAGGTTCAGTGATAATTTCGCATACCAAGTATTTATGAAATAGCTTGTTGATGCTTGCTGGTTTGAGATTAAAAGCCGTGTTTTCACTGAGAAGAAAAACATGCTATGTTACATTTAGTATTATTATGTTATATGTATTTTTATATAAAGATAAATTCATTACAATGATACATTATAAAAATATAATACAGCATATTATTGTACATAGTTTAAACTAGGATTAAGTTGTTCAACTTTATGGCAAATGATTTAGCTTTTACTAAATGTTATGCAACATGTTTGTTTTTACTTTTACCAACATGTTTTGCTACACCCGCGTGTATACCTGGCTTAAGTGTTTGAGAGCTCAAAAAAATTCCTAAAAACACAAAAGTTTTTTTGTGTCCAAGGCATTTTAACATTTTAATATGTAACTGTCCAAACCCGATTTTGTTAAATTTGAACGGCTACCTACGACAGACGCTTCGCAAATTCAACGCCCGCCGTGAGCGCTGCCGCCTTGGATATACTCCAAAGAAAAAGGGTAAACCCTGCAGCCATTAGGCTCATACATTGTATTCCAACTTTTTAATACGCAGGCCTAACGCTAAAAATTATCTCAAACCACCTCTCAAATCACTTTGAGTCTTTAGCCATCACGTTGAATTATGAAAGCACCTAATCTCTGCTGATCAAATATTTGCCAAGGAAATTTTTCAAGTAATTTCTAGGAAATCATGTTTTCAAGTGACAAAACTTAAAACTCTTAAATAAATAGAAACATTTTTACTGTTTGAAAACTTATGTAAAATGATCATTTAAATATTGAAAACTCGATTTTAAATCTAATTTAATTAGCAAATTGAGGTTTATCCATTTTATTGCTTGATTTTATAACCAATGCAATACGCATAAACGTATTTTATCCAAAACGTCCAATAAACGTAGGTATCTAAAAGATTTTAAAAATTTATCATAAGATGAAGAAATAAAAATAAAAATTTATTTTTAGGTCCTTGTAAAAATAAAAGTAATTAAATTATAGAGGAGAGCACGTGTTTGAGTGATAAAGAAATACGAACTTGACTGCCCTGATGTCTAGTGGCATTGGTTGTCTACAGCTGGCCGCTACGCCGCGCCGCGCCGCGCCGGTAACGCAGTTCAGTACTTATCGCACCGAGAGTTAGTTCGCGCCGTCGCCCCCAGGTATCACTAGCGTCGCGCCCTTGTAGTGAATACATTCACGTACAGTTTTAAAGTGCTTCTCAAGGATCGTGCGAATTCTAATCACAAATTCCTTAATTAAAAATAAAATAATAAATCAGATTACAGTTTTTCAATGTAAGGGACTGAGTAAATACACATAAAAATTCAAATTAGTGGTTAGCTGTATGTCGTATGAATTAAGAGGACGAAAGTATTATCATTGACTTTGAATCCCTTCTTGAAGAGATTCAAAGTCAATGGTATTATTAATTTAACAATAGCTCTTAGGAAAACGATTATCTCGTGATCATCAGTCAAATGGATGGAGGGTAGGCCCTACCACCAGAAGTTGCTTACAAACTACTGAAAAACGAAAATAATTCACATGAACTTTTTTTATCTATAAATTCAAAATATTTCGGAATTTTTCTTCTCAGCCCTCTGCTAATAATCATATTCTTACAAATGGGCACAACATAAGGACATTTAAGGCTCAATATATAGGATTTACCAAGACATTTAATATACAGTATTACAGTATTAACATCAAGCAGAGACTATCATTTTTCATCAAATAGACGCGTAATACGTTTCTTGCTGTCAGTTTTAAGACAATTTTCCTGTTTTCGCAGATTTTCCCGGGTACCCACGATAATGCTAGAGCCAATTTAAAGGTAGTGCTTCGATCATTAATGTTGGACTTATTTTTCTTTTTTTTAATTTGGACATATGTTTTATCGTGTTTATTTATATTATTTATTATTATAGTAACACCAATTTGTGTAGAATTAGTAACCCTGATATACATTTGGCCTTTCCTTTTTTAGCTTGACGTTATACATTTACGTTTGTTATGTCTTATTTTTTCATTGAGGTCATTGTTTGATTGTTATATAATATGTCAGTCGGTTATGTAATATTCACCTGTATCTATATATGACGCCTACATAACTTATTTCATCTTATTTCTTATCTGATTGCAACGATATCGGTGCAATCACATCGTTGCAAATTATCGTATCGTGTAAGGCTAATGCCACACTCGGCGGGTTTTCTCGTTCATGAAGCAGAATGTTATGATTTAAATGGAGGGTGTCACGACGAGCGGTTGAAAACCACGCAAATACAGTGAGAAAACCCACCCAGGCATTACCCTATATGCCTTTACCGTTGGCGAAGACTTGACGGGAAGCAGTGCAAGTGGATTGTATGTATGCAGTGCATCTATCGGTAGTGTAAATTGTAAGGAAGGACGGTGTAATCTCCTATACTCTTATATGAGCAATGTAATCGTGCGTGCGTGCTTGCATGCTTGCTTGCACAATGATCTCAAAAACGGCTCCGAGGATTTCCTTCAAAGTCTGTAAATAAGTAATTTATGACTCAAAAACGTGCTATATCCAGATAACTCAGCCAGGGAAAATGTAATTGCGTAATAAAACGAATTTTAAAGTTGTAAAATTTTAACATTGGCCTTATGAGTTGTCGTAATAGCAACGAAATAAACAAGGAAAATGTAAACAAATGAAGTAATCACAACAGCTGTTTGCAAACTACAGCTATCTAGGGAGAATACAGCGTGTGGCATAAATATTGCATAGAGTCTAATAAAAAGATTTGTATTTGTAAATTTTATGACCTGAAATATTTTATAGTTATTATATGAACTGATAAACATGGAAAAATACCGAGCAAAGCTCGGTCCGCCAGGTACTTATAACCCTAAACCACACTAAGCGGGTTTCCCCGATTGCCAATGGAATTAATTACTAATAGCATCAAAGTCGGTAAAGTAGCACAGAACGTAGTTCTTCTCTGGACCGCCAGACTGGGTGAGCGTAGTGACTTCAATAAAGGTCGTAAACATTGTATTGCATGTTATTTTCTAAACTTAAAACATTTTCAAAATTGATAAGATGTTTTTACATAATAGTTCCAACTGAAAATTTTTCATATAATTACCATGCTCATTGATTTTCAAAAGAAGCATGCCAACATTTCATAAGTTCTCCAAAGTATAGAATGTTTGTGGTAGCATCACCCGATTGTTCTCTCATTAATTGAAGAAGTTGCATGTCGAACAAGGTGATCAGTTCGTGAAGGAATGAACTAGATCTCAGTTATTGTCTGAAAAGTCGCGAGTCGTTTCTCTCACTTGAGTTCGATAAGCGGCTTTAAAACCATTATCATACCTGACTTGGGAGGGGGTTGGAGTTAAAACTTGTAAAGGGCTTTAGAGCCTATTAAAGAAGAGCCACAGAAGAAGGATGTGGAGGAGCTTTATTTTTCATGCTGCTCAAATTGCCAAATTGTGTCCCTTTGGCAATTTGAGATTTAAAGCCCTTTGAGAGAGGGCTTAAAATCTTTGCTTTTTTGTTTCCATTGGTACTAAATATAATAATACCCCCGTTGCAGCAGACCTGCATACTCAGCGAATTTCAAATGCAAAACAACATATTTCAATCCAACATAGCGAGATTTGACATGTTTTTGAAAGCTCCATAAGAATAACATGGGAAATGAGTATGCAGGTTTGCTGCTACGGGTATATTAAAACTAGGTGGTTTTAATTCAATATTTAGTAGATCTGAACTAGAAGAAGCCATTTACCAAGTTTCATCAAGATACGTTGAGAAATAAGCGAGATATAGAATTTTACTTATTCCCCAAAAGGTTAACATTGGGACAACGTACTGTGTTTACCACTTTCAATATCTTGGTAACCAATGGACATAGAGCAGTGATTCAAAATACTAAATTGTTTGTTTTTTGAGCAAAATTCAATGGTGTTAACAAAAATTGGATTATTTTTATTTTTCTATACAAAAAACCCATTTTTGGGGGGGTTTACCCCCCTTTACCCCCCCTTCCGATAGTCCGATCGGGCTGGTTTTCGAACTCGTCCGAATAATTACTACTTTACATGGCTGTGCCAAATTTCATTCAGATTGGACCATTTTTACGGCCGCTATCGTGCTTAAAGACACACATATATATATATATATATAGATATATATATAGATATATATATATGTATGAAAATGAACGAATAGTGTTTTTTGCTTCTGGGGGCCCCAAAACGTAAAGTTATCATGGTCTCGGGCTTAGGTCTTACCATGAGTACTACGGTAACAGCTTCTTCCCTATTGGGGAAATTCGCTAATTAAATTTGTGACTTTACTGAATGTTGCTGATTAGTAAATTATTTGTTTAGTAGGGAATTCAAGGTTGACATAAAACTACTTGTGGCGTAGCCTGGCGTCAGGCTCATTTATTCGATGTCTGAATGAGCCTGACGGCAGTGATAAGCCAGAAAATCTAAAAAACAAGGATAAAATGGCCTGGCCCAGTCCGCCCATGTTGCGTACCACTAGCTAGCTATACAGTTTGAATAGGGTTGCCATACGTCCCAAATTTTAGGGATTGTCACCAGTTTTTGTCTAAACGTTCCGGTGGGCCGAAAAAAAGCTTTTTGGGACGCGCAATTGTCTCGAATTTATTGGACATGAACATCAACTTGACTGTTCTTGAGAATGATTTAAACTAGGGGGCCCATGCGCAAATAGCGCATTTCAATATTATTTATGTTTGTGAGAAACTCACCTACAGTTAGAATAAATTGTATGGCTTTAAACTCACCTTTATTAATCAAAATAACATTTTCAATTGAAATTCAAAGGTCTTATTTAAATAAACAAAGTCCTAAGAGAACGAAACACACAAATATTATTCATCAACCATAAGCACTATGTATTTGAATTTGGTTGTTTTCTCGCACAGAAGGAAGCTTTTCTAGGGGACCCATGAGCAAATTTTGCATTTTTATATTTTTCTGATTTTTAATTAGTCTTTGTCTTCCAACAGTTCATTGTTCTTGCCGAAGGTTAGGAATATTTTCCCTAATTTCGTCGACTCGTTTTTCTCTATGCCTTCTTCTTTTTGTTTTAGGGTTCCATTTACAATATATTTATAATCTGTTAATCGTGGATTTATTCCATAAAGAATGATTTACCTATCTCAATTTGGCTGCAATTACCAATAAAAGTAGCCCAAATTCTTTTTCATAAGCTGTATCGGATCCAACGATGTATAAACAACATCGATGGTCGGATCTTGTTTAAAGTTGCAGACAATCCTTTTTTGTATACAACTAGAAGAACCCGTGGCTTCGCTCACGATTAAAATTAACCATACACTATCACCCATCAATTAATTATATAGTTTTGCTTTCCTATTTTTATTTTTCTTGCTGTAAATCTACTTCTTTGAACATATCAAGTGTATTTCCATAAAGTAAAACTTTTTATAAATTCGCTCTTAGTACGCAGGTCTGCTACGACGGGGATATTCTATTCCTGCTTAAAGTGCCTGTCTATATAAAAAATGTAACCATATCCAACGCCCCACCCTGGTGGGGACAAAGCCCCAAATGGTGTTGCTGCCCTGGGTAGGCTCATGCCCAATATTGGCGGCCCTTCCTCTTGCAGGTGCTTTTTGCTTGTATCCGCTGTCCAGTCGATCGTGCTATCAGGTGAAGAGGATTGCGCTCACACACTCAAGAGGCTAATTTACAGAGATGATCGCCGAGAAGCATTTATGGTCGTTTCCACGGTACCTGGGCTTGCCCTGATGATGATCATGGGGCACAATATAAGGAACGCCCTTGGCTTTTTCGACGGCACTTTGAATCTGCTCGCATATGTTACCCTTAACTAAAACTTTATTATGCACCCCCGTCGCAGCAGACCTGCGTATTAGAAATCCTATTTCTTTCCTTCATGAAGGCATACGTGTTAAAGAAACCATATAAGATGGCTTGAAATTTTATTCACTGTACAATATCATTTTCTTAAGGTTTTAGGGTCTACATTGAACAAAAAATTACAATGCCACTCCAGCAATTATTAAAAAGTGCTGTCTTACGTTTTTGGACTCTATATTGAACAAAACGATTGAATGAGCCGTCCCGGCAATTTTTTTAAAGTGCTGTAGATAAAATTAATTCTTTACAGTAGCATACTCTTCCTCTTTAAATAGCAGTTTGTTGTCATAAAAAAGAAGTCCTTCAAGTATAAGTGATCAGTGATCACAGAAGTCCTTCAGTAATATCAATTATTTATTTTATTTTATACTACATACCAGCATTTTATATAGTGTATTGCACTTAAAATATATTCAAAATTCAAAAGTCTTAATTCATTAACCATCTGGCACCAAGTAACAAATTTTCATGTAAACAAATACAATTATTAAATAGCAGAAAGAAATACCATCAATTTACATCACCTGTTTTAAATTTTACTTTCACATGTTTTGTTAGTAAACAAATCGAACTCAAATTCTTTCAAAATCCCTGACATGGGTACCTTTAAGACGGTCCCAGGGCTAAGCCCTGAAAGTTATCACGAAATTAAAAGTGTATAAACCTACTCCATGAAATTCTACATGTATCTACCAAGTTTTGTGGCCATCGGTCCAGCAGTGTCTGAGTTTATCAATGCTATATATATATATATATATATATACCAACATCCTCTTTTATACTTATAGATATGACTGGTTAAAAATTCGTCTGATATATGTGAAATTACAATCACATTTTAAAATAGTTATAACGCAAGTTGGCCAGCAATGTGTGACGTGTACGAAAACCCTCTGTTGGCTGTTAACTAAGGAGTCCCGTACACGACCACATTGGGAACGTAGCTCTACTTAATAAAGAGACATGCTTGACAATGGAAATGCGTTTTAATTCCCAGGCTAACAACGAAGTGCTCAAACAACTGAAATACTCTATAAAAACTAAGATTCTAGTACAATTAAAACTCAAAACCAAACAAACATTACTTATTACTTTTATTGTTATTTCAAAGGATTGAATTGAATTAAAGAAAACAAAAGGGTGAGCAGCCTGGAACTTGTATGATTAAAAAGACCTATCATTTAAATTCGGAAAAACACTAAGATTACTTACGTGGGCCCTGGCCACGAGCCCTGAGGCCCCTCAGTCCTCCAACACACACCCAAAAACCCCTCCTATGCAAATGACCCCATTCTCTTGTTACCTGACCTACTTAAAGCCTGAGCTGTCAGTCAGTCAGCATAACAAGAGTCTGTTTGATAACAATTCCAGTCTACTCACACAACATGCTCAAATACTTCCCCTTTACAAAGGACAAACCGCCCAACCATCACAAAGTGCCTTCGAGAAAAAAAATCAAAGACTTGGGGAGGGTCGAAGCCGAAAAAAAGAAATGCCCATTTTAATTATCAGTCGCCGCGCCGGTGCGCTACATTATAAGCTTTAAAATGTCACCTCAATCGTAAAAATCGGTTAAGTAGGACGGCTGAAAATGGATTTAACAGAAAAAACCCTTATTGTATTAAGTATATAGAAGTAAGTATATACAGATACAGTATTGTGTTATGTTTCATATGTTGGAAATGGTGCAGTATGTCATTTCAACTACAGAAAAAAATGTTGGGAGTTTTTCGATTTCGTCAAAACTCAACCTGAACTTATGAAAGCTGTAGTTTCCTCAGAAGAATATCAGTGGTATCCAGGAAAGCAATCTTTGCAAGCAAAAATCTATATACGGAAGAGGATTTTTTGCGCCTAAATTGTGGGTGTTTGGAAAGTCGCGGGACAATGGGAGAGGGTTCTAAATGAAGGTCTTGATACCAGGGACTCGGAAAAATACTGAAATTGCTCGCAGTTTACGAGTAAATGATAAATAACGTAAAATACCTGCTATTTGAAAGCATTGGGACATGAAAAACGTCTGCTTTATTTACGCTAAAACATGTGGTGCTTGTATTTTATTAAAAGTCATATGTTAGATGTTGACATAAGGTTTTATTTAATAGCCAGTCAAACATGTAGGTTGATCGTACTGTAACAGAAAGAGTTTTTTTTCTTTTAAATACTCGGATTTTATACATAGTTAGGGGTAGGGGATTTTATAACTAAAGCAATCCGCTTTAAAGTCTTTTATAGAAAATGTTAAAAGATTTTATCAGTTAATCATACGATAAAGAAAATCAAGGTTCATGTAAAAATAAAAGTTATTGCAATTAAATACTATATAAATTATCGATGAGTGAACGAAGTGAACGAGTCTATGTATCAGCGGGGTTGAAGATTCGTTGTCCGTCACTGTGTGTGTATGTATGTGTGTATGTCCGTAACGCGATTACTCAAAAACCGCTACACTAATCATTTCCAAATTTCGCACAAACGTTTAGTATCTTACAGGGAATATGCCATTAAATTTTGAAGCATATTGGTTTAGTATTTCTTGAGTAATTTAATATTTTAGCTTTCAAAAATCATCATAAGTTTAACATTGGACAATAATTTACTGTAGTAAACTACGGGATACAAATAAAGATTGTTTCAAAATAAAAGGAAAATAACAGTGGAATTTAGAAAAAAATTATTTCACGAAACACTTAAATGACATGCTACATGTCTATCAAATTGTCAGTTTTTTTAGACCACGTTAAAATGTTTATTATTAAAAAAACAAAGCATAGAAATGTAAAAATTCAGATCGATCATTTCTGTTTTGTTGCCGTAGTCGAGACAGTTTATATGAATGACGCTAGATGGAACCAACAGGAACACATTGTCATGTTCTTTTTTGTCAAGAATGTTAAAATTCAAAATTAAATAATAACTTATATTGTGTCCTGTATAGAAGATGAAAGTTACTTCATTTTTATTTAAACCATATATTGTTTTGTAAATAATGATTTTGTGAATTTTTCTTACTCTAGTTTTATCTGTTCTGTAATAAAAGTTATTTTAAAACTTATACACAAATTTCACTGCGTACCATACTCTGCTAATTTATTTCTAATAGGTTATGGGGATACAGTGAATTGAGGGAGTGTGTATATGAGTTGTTAGGAGTAAAATAACTTTTGAGGGAGTTTATTAGGCAGCATAAAACTAAGAGATGGGCGAAGCAATGGAGGATCGGTTTTTGGGCATCCCCAAGCTAAATAGAAAAAACTACAATGCATGGAAAGCACGAATTAAGTCAGAAATGCTTATGAAGGAGTGCTGGGAGGGAGTAATTGGGTACAACGATGAAGTTGGTACGAATTTGTCGCAGACAGAAACAAGACGGAGAACAAAGGTGAATCTCACGGCTTTGGCTCTAATAATGAGAAGTGTAGGCGATGACCTCATTAACGACATCTTGGACATAGAAAGTGCCAAAGAAGTGTGGGAAACATTGGACAAAATTTGCAATGAAAATACGATTTACGGTGCAACAATGAAATTAAGAGAATTGGCGAGCTTTGTTAAAGAAGATGAAATGAGCATACAAGAGTATTGCAATAAAATAATAGACATGAACAGACAGCTATTCAAGAACAAAATTGAATTTTCCGACAAGCAATTAGCTGCAATTTGTTTA
The DNA here is from genome assembly GCA_035578135.1 of Flexamia atlantica. Taxonomy (NCBI): domain Eukaryota; kingdom Metazoa; phylum Arthropoda; class Insecta; order Hemiptera; family Cicadellidae; genus Flexamia; species Flexamia atlantica. The sequence goes on along the minus strand of JAQJVK010000008.1, from coordinate 37,666,044 downwards.
TCTGGACTTCCAAAGGAAAAATATGAAGTTACAGTGAAGACCCTGACAGCGAATCCAGATAACATGGAATTTGCAAAAGTAAAACAATATCTTCTTGAAGAAGAAGAACAAGAACAAAGGAAAGAGGATTCTGATAGGCACCACGCATTACAAACACGTAAGAAGAACCAAAATAGCCGAGAACAAAGAATAGGGAAAAATTTCGAAGAAAGGCCAAATAAAGGGTTTCAAAACAAAAGTAAAAAACAAAATCCTAAAGGAAAATTCAAACCAAAGTTCTGGTGCTTTGCGTGTGGAGAGGAGGGTCACTACGCAATAGAATGTCCCAAGAAAAATTATCCTGAAGACCAGAAGAAAAAGGCATCTACTTCAGTTGTCACCAGAGATCATGTGACATTATGTACAAGGAGGGATGTCTCAACTAATTGCGGAGTATGGCTACTTGATTGCGGTGCCTCAGATCACATGACATACAGAAGAGATCTGATAGCAAATTTTGAAGAGATGACTGGAGAGGTGAAATTGGGAGATGGAACCCCTCTGCAGATAAAAGGAAAAGGGAGAGTTACACTGAGTATGTCCGAAGAATGTGGCGGAAAGGACATTGAACTTACAGATGTACTGTTTGTACCTGAACTACAAGATAATTTAATTTCCCAAGGTCAAATCGAAGAAAAAGGAGTAAAATTGGAGGCATTTAAGGGAGTGACCAAAGTTTTTAAAGGAGAAAAATTAATATTCCAAGCACACAGGGTTTCGAGAATGTACTACATAACAACTTTAGATGGAATCTCAATTGATGAAATAAGGAGTGAATATGAATCCCATAAGAAGAAAGCATCGAAGGTTTCAAGAGTGCCTATGGAAACCTGGTACAAGAGACTCGGTCATCCAAGTATGCAAATTATGAATAAAATGAATGTACTACAATCACTTACCGAAGAAGGGAGTACACAAGTTAGGATAGACTGTCTTCCATGCATTCAAGGGAAAATGAGACGAGAAAGTTTTCCCACAGCAAAAGAAGAACCAGTTGAGCAAGTTTTGGATAGGATACATTCAGATATTATGAAACCAATATCCCTAGCTTCACTTGGACAAAATAGGTTCATTGTGACATTTATTGATGAAGTATCACAATATGTCTCGGCTGTTGCCATCAAGAAGAAATGTGACGCCCTTGGGGAGTTTAAAAAGTATAAGGAGAGATCTGAAGAATTACATGGCAGGAAGGTTGAAGATTTTCAATCAGATCAAGGAGAGTACACGGATCCAGGAGAGGGCGCAGATCCAGGAGAGGACGCTGATCCAGGAGAGGACGCTGATTCAGGAGAGGACGCAGATGCAGGAGATGACGCTTATCCAGGAGAGGATGCAGATCCGGGGGATGACACTGATGTACAAAATACGATTCAAGGAGATCATTTAAGGGGATCGATCCGAAAACGAGTATCACCATCTGAATTATGCCATTGTTGTAATAAGGTGAGTAATGTTTTGAATTCTATAACTGAACCTAAATGTGTTGAGGAAGCAATTGCTGGGCCTCATAATGAACTGTGGAAGGAAGATATGAGATCTGAGATGGAAAATCTAGAAAAACAAGGTACTTGGGAGGTAGTTGAAAGACCTAAAGCCCACAATGCTATTGGATGCAAATGGGTTCTTAGGTTAAAGAGCGATGGAGATGGAAATTTTGTTAAGTGTAAGGCTAGACTAGTTGCTCAAGGTTTCCGTCAGATTTATGGTTTGATCACGGGATACAATGTTCAATGATAATTTTGAAATTTAAAGGAGAGGTGTCAAGAATGTTAAAATTCAAAATTAAATAAGAACTTATATTGTGTCCTGTATAGAAGATGAAAGTTACTTCATTTTTATTTAAACCATATGTTGTTTTGCAAATAATGATTTTGTGAATTTTTCTTACTCTAGTTTTATCTGTTCTGTAATAAAAGTTATTTTAAAACTTATACACAAATTTCACTGCGTACCATACTCTGCTAATTTATTTCTAATATTTTTACTATCAGCTGATTCCATATATTCAAGGGAAAATATTTATTGTTTGTTTCTTTTAGGTAAAAGTAATAAAACGTTAAAAAACAATGAGTAAAGATACTATTGCATATATAAAAGTACGTTGATGAAACAAATGTGAATTTTATCCCAGCAAACTCAATTTTTGTATAAAATTGCGATAAAAAATATATTTTTATAGCGCAAATTGTATTAATAACAAACTTTTGTACCAAGAAGGATGCATGCGATCAGTTATATTAAGACAAATTAAATGTGTATGAAATTAAATTGAGAATGTAGGATGTTGTAGATGTGTAGATTAATGATTTGTTTCATACATAATTTTATTACATAATCAAGCACGAAATTCACAAAAATAATAATTAGTTTTATAATAATAAAGTCAGGATAGCCAGATTCAAAAATAAGAGGATTAGGTCGCGGATCCATAGACGGCTCATCATTAAGCCGTCCTCGTGACCAGTTATTCCACACCACACAAGCGGATCAAGAACCCGAGCAAGAGCTCTTAGGAACTTCCGTAAGCCAACGCAAAGCATAAGCAGAAGCTTAATAAAACCGAAAAAGGCGGTCCCAAAGGCGAGGATCCAAAAGGATAACAACCCGGATCTCTGCACCACTAAAATTGTATATACGAGACTGATTACGAATGGGGATGTTATCCTTGCTGGACGGAAAATATGCCCCTGGCAGATCCAGGTTTACTGTGGATTTATCCAATGTCAATGACTACTTTATTGTCCTCCTCCTCCTGGGTGATGAATATGTCCGTGACTACGCTCACGGGGTTAGATGGTTCTCTTACTTCTTTCTTTAAGTACCCTAAACAGTAACCTATTGTGATTTTAGAAATTAAACAAATGTAAATGGTATTTTTCCAAAGTAAAATTGTCGCATAATTAAAAAACTAATGTTGGTTTACACGGTAGAAAAAAAGCATTCAAATCATCATGGCTTTAAGCCCCCCCCATGTTCTTTTGCAATCAACCGCTTTGGCGGGAGGGCGTGGGGGGCGAAGCCCCCCCCCATGTCCTTTTGCAAACAACTGCTTTGGCGGGAGGGCGTGGGGGGCAAAGCCCCCCATATTCTTTTGCAAACAAGCGATTTGGCAGGAGGGCGTGGGGGACAAAGCCCCCCCATGTCCTTTTGCAAAAAACAGCTTTTGTGGGAGGGCGTGGGGGGTAAAGCCCCCTCCATGTCCTTTTGCAGGGAGGGCGTGGGGGGCGAAGCCCCCCATGTTCTTTTTACAAACAACTGCTTTGGCGTGTAATTAGTCGCTGATATGATTGTAGAGCTAGGTTTATTTAAATACTATTATTAAAAAACCATGCAAAGTTTGCAATGCCACGAGGGTTTGCATTGCAAACCCTCGTGGCTTTATAATCATGGGCAGTCTAAAGGGGGGGGGTGTGTGGGGGGGCGAAGCCCCCCATGTCCTTTTTAAAACAACTGCATTGGCGTTTAATTACTTGCTGATAGTTTTGTAGAGATAGGTTCATTTAATACTAATAGAAAGAAAAAAACAAACCATCATGGCTTTATAATCATGGGCAGTGCAAAGGGGGGGGGGTGTGGGGGGCGACGCCCCTCCGTGTCCTTTTGCAAACACCTGCTTTGGCGGGAGGGCGTGTAGGGCGAAGCTATGTTTATTTAATTCTATTAGAAAAAAGCATTTAAACCATCATGGCTTTATAATTATTATGGGCAGTGTACTGACGGAGTGTGGGGAGCGAGGCCCCTTACGTCCTTTTGCAAACAACCGCTTTGGCGGGAGGGCGTGGGGTTCGAAGCCCCCCCCCCCCCATGTTCTTCCTACAAACAACTGCTTTGGCGTGTAATTAGTCGTTGATAGTTTTGTAAAGCTAGGTTTATTTAATACTAATCATAGAAAAGCATGTTAACCATCATGGCTTTATAATCATGGCCAGTTTAAAGGTGGGGGGGGGGCGAAGCCCCCCCATGTCCTTTTTAAAACAACTGCTTTGACGTGTAATTAGTTGCTGATAGTTTTGTACAGCTAGGTTCATTTAATACTAATAGAAAAATACATTTAAACTACAATGGCTTTATAATCATGGGCAGTGCAAAGGGGAGGGTGTGGGGGGGCGAAGCCCCCCCATGTCTTATTGCAAACAACTGCTTTGGTGGGTAACTGTTATTAGTTTCTCATAATCTTGTTGAGCTAGATCTAACCAGTAAAAAAAACGTTCAAACTATCATGGCTTCTTAATCATGGGCAGTGTAAAGGGGAAAGAGTTGGGGGGTGAAGCCCCCCATGTCCTTTTTAAAACAACTGCTTTGACGTGTAATTAGTTGCTGATAGTTTTGTAGAGCTAGGTTCATTATTTAATACTAATAGAAAAAAACATTTAAACCATCATGGCTTTATAATCATGGGCATTGTAAAGGAGAGTTGTGGGGGGCCAAACCTCTCCATGTCTATTTGCAAACAACTTCTTTGGCGTGTAACTCTTATTAGTCGCTCATAATCTTGTAGAGCTAGATTTACACAGTAAAAAGAGCATTCAAACTATCATGGATTCTTAATGTTGGGCAGTGTAAAGGCGAAGGTGTGGGGGGCGAAGCCCCCCATGTACTTTTACAAACATCTGCTTTGCGGGATGGCGTGGGGGGCGAAGCCCCCCCATGTCCTTTTACATCCAACTGCTTTGCGGGAGGGCGTGGAGAGCGAAGCCCCCCCCCATGTCCTTTTACAAACAACTGCTCTGCCGTGTAATTAGTCGCTTGTAGAGCCATCGATAGTTTTGTATACCTAAGTCTATTTAATACTATTAGAAAAAAAGCATTTAAACCATCTCGGCTTTATAATCATGGGCAGTGTAAAGTGGGGGGGGGGGGGCGAAGCCCCTCCCATGTCCATTTGCAAACAACTGCTTTTTCGGGAGGGTGTTGGGGGCGAAGCCCCCCATATTCTTTTTGCAAACAACTTCTTTGGGTTTGTAATTAGCCGCTGATAGTTTTGTATTGCTAGGTTTATTTAATACTATAAGAGAAAAAGCATGTAAACCATCATGGCAGCTCAAAGGGGGGTGTGGGGGGGCGAAGCCCCCCCTTGCCCTGTTTGAAACAACTGCTTTGGCGTGTAACTGTTATTAGTTTCTCATAATCTTGTAGAGCTAGATTTACACAATAAAAAAAAGCATTCATGGCTTCTTAATCATGGGCAGTGTAAAGGGGAAAGTGTTGGGGGGCGAAGCCCCCCATGTCCTTTTTCAAACAGCTGCTTGGGCGGGAGGGCGTAGGGGCCGAAGCCCTTTCATGTCCTTCGGCAAACATAATTGATTCGTCGCTTATAGTTTTGTAGAGCTTGTTTTGCTCAATTGTAATAGGAAAAACATTAAAATCTTCATGGCTTGTTGAACATTTCGTCAGCTGTCTACAACAAAACACAAAAAACATTTTGTCGCCTCTGTGAGTGGTCGGCCTACTTGTCATTTATTTTAGAACTTTTGAAACAATACAAACACACGTTGCCCGTAAATTAACAAAATAATGCTCTGGTAATATCTGAGTTCACTCATCCATTACGCGCAGAATAAGCGTACTCCTAGTATTAACTCACTCGTTTGCTTTTTGATTTCTAGCGTATGAGTGAGTCAAGAAGAAATTTGAACTTGACTGCCCTGATGTCTAGTGGCATTGCTTGTCTTAGGCTAATATCTTAGGCGGATTTTCCCGCAGCTGTTGCATGGGTTTTCGCCGCCCGTGAAACAAAATCACATGATTTAATTGGAGGGTGCCACACGCCGCGGCTGAAAACCGCTCAACGTCAGCGGGAAAAACCGCCCAGTGTGACATAACCATTACAGCTGGCCGCCACGCCGGTAACGCAGTTCAGTACTTAAACGAGAGTTAGAGTTCGCGCGCCGTCGCTCCCAGGCGTCGCTAGCGTCGCGCCCCTATAGTACAGACCTGCATACTCAGCGAATTTCAAATGCAAAACAACATATTTCAATCCAACTTAGCGAGATTTGACATGTTTTGTAATCTCCATAAGAATAACATGGGGAATGAGTATGCAGGTTTGCTGCAACAGGTATGTTAAAACTGGTTGGTTTTAATTCATTATTGAGTAGATCTTAACTAGAAGAAGCCATATACCAAGTTTTATCCAGATATGTTGAGAAATAAGCGAGATATAGAATTTTACTTATTCCCCATAAGGTTAAAATTGTGACAAGGTACTGTGTTTACCACTTTCAATATCTCGGCAACCAATGGACATAGAGCAATGATTCAAAACACTAAATTGTTTATTTTTTTAGCTGAATTCAATGGTGCCAACAAAGATTCGATATATTTTATTTTTCTATGTAAAAAACTAAAAAAAAACATTTTTTTGGGGGGTTTATCCCCCTTAACCCCCTCTTCCGGTGGTCCGATTGGGCTGGTTCATAAACTCGTCCAATCGATCACCACTTTACATGTCTGTTCCAAATTTCATTTAGATCGGACCATATTTACGGCCGCTTTCGTGCTGACAGACACACACACATATATATAGATAGATAGATAGATATATAAAAATTCTAACGAATGGTTTTTTTGCTTCTAGTGGCCCTAAAACGAAAAGTTATCATGGTCTCGGGCTTAGGTCTTACCATGAGACCTACGGTAATAGCTTCTTCCCTATAGGGAAAATTCGCTAAAACGTGTGTTGCATGTGTTGTACATTCACGTACACTTTTAAAGTGCTTCTCAAGGATCGTGAGGATTTTAAACACAACTTCCTTAACTTAAAATAAAATATAAAAAATATTACAGTTTTTAAATGTAACAGACTAAGTAAATACACATTAAAACTAAAATTCGTGATTAGCTGGATGCTGTTTGAATTAATAGGACGAAGGTAGCATCAATTATTTATCAATAGCTCTTAAGAAAACGATCTTCCCGTGTTGTTTTTCCTTCGTTCATGGTGTTCATCAGCCAAACGGATGGAGGATACGACCAGAAGTTGCTTACAAACCACCGAAAGACAAAAATAAATTAAATAAACATTTTTATTATTAAATTTTACATATTTCAGAATTGTCCTCTGCTAAATATTACTAAGAAACATTTTCAAGAATCATAACCTTACAAATGGGCACAACATAAGGATGTTGATTTAGGTATTTGTTAAACTATTAAGGCTCAAGATATAGGATGCATAAAGAAATTTAATACACAGTGTTACAGTATTACCATCAATCCAGACTAATGTAATGTATCTAATGTATCTAATGTATGACTATCAAAATTATCATCAAACGGACGCGTAATACTTTTCTTGCCGTCAGTTTTAAGACAAATTTCCTGTGTTTTCGCAGATGTTCCAGCGGGACCCCGATAGCGATAGTGCTCGAGCCGATTTAAATGTTTGTCTCTTGGAGTGCTTCAATCCTTAGTATTGGACTTTTTTTCTTTTTTTTCTTTCCTCTTTTAGCTTGACGCTATACATTTCCGTTTGTTATATCCTATTTTTTCCTTGAGGTAATTGTTTGATTGTTATATATTTCAGTTGGTTTTGTAATATTCTTCTGTATCTATATATTAAGCCCAAATAAATTTATTTCATCTTGTAAATTAGGGTTTTCCATATTAAATCCTAAATTGTACTCGCAGTTGCCCGTGCGTGCGGCCTTGCGTGGCTTCGCTCACGAAACAAATTCAAGGTACTTCTTCTGTTCTTGGAACTACCAAACTACAGTATCCACAGCGTGTCCGCCCACGATCTCCGCGACCCTCTGTCTCCGAGCCCAAATCCGAGACGGGACCTCCGAATTCCAGGGTGACCCTTACACCAGCCGGTCTCTACCTGCGTTGTTGGATACGCTATCTCCGCGGCGGCCAACCCCGCCCCCCTAATTCCTCCCCTCCCGCACCAGAGTTCTAAATGTTGAAAGTGGTTGTAAGCAGCAGTAATCTGGCAACACTTGGTGCAATTCAACAGCATGCAGTCAAAAATAGAGCGCTTGGCAAGAATTTATGTAATTATTTAGTAACATACTGTTAAACAGTTTTATATTTCCATTTTGGTTTTGACAATATGGAAGTTGATTTAACTTATCCGATTCTGAAAATTTTAGATGGTCGCAGGCAAACTTGGTTGATATATTGGGTCCACTTAAATATTACTAGAATGATTTGGTTTAAATTTACAAATCAAATCTAGGAATATAATAAGTGGCCTTCTGGCTTTTTATTTTATTTCAATAAAAACAGCAGGTACATACACGGTCAGAGATTAATAATCTTAAAATAAAGATTATTATAGCCGTTATTGTAGGTCTCATAGTAAGACCTAAGCCCTAGACCAGGATAACTTTTCGTTTTAGGGCCCGCAGATACCAAAAACACCATTCTTTCAAATGTCTTTATATTGTGAGTGTGTCGTTAGCATGATAGCACTCACAAAAATGATCCGATCAGAATGAAATTCGGCACAGGCGTATATAGTAATTAATCGGATGAGTTCGAACACCAGCCCGATCGGATCATCAGAAGGGAGGTTGAGGGGAAAACCCACCAAAAAAAGTTGTTTTTATATTTTACATGGGAAATTAAAGTAATATTATTTTAATTTACGCCATTGAACTCAGCTAAAAAAAGACAATTTCGTATTTCGACTCATTTCTTTATGTCCATTGGTTGTACCAAGATACTGAGAGTGTTAAAAAAAGTACGTCGCGTCGTTCCAATGTTAACCTTATGGGAAATAAATCAAAAATATTATCTCACTAATTTCTGAATATATCTTAATGAAACTTGGTATTTGGCCTCGTTTGGTTGGGATGTAATGGACTAAGGTCTAAAAACAAGAATTTAAACTTCAAATTTCCCTGGCAGCAAGCCTAACTAATTTAAATTTCCGTGGTAACAAGCCTGCATAAAATAATCCCTATGTTAGCCTTATGGGAATTAAAAAAGATGTATAATTTAATAATTTCTCAACATACCTTGATACTTTATAATTGGCTTCATACAATTATGATCTACTTGATTATGACCTGAAATTCCCAAACTTTAGATACTGTGGCGACAAACCTGCGTATTCACGTTTTCAATGTTAACGTTGTGGGAAATAAATAAAAGTATATGGCTATTTCTCAACATACCTTGACAAAACTTGTTATGCGGCTTCATATTGTTGATTTTTACTTAATTATAGCATAAAATCCCTCACTTTAACATTTCTGTGACAGCAAACCTGCACACTCACATCCTATGTTATTCTTGTGGAGATTAGTTTATCGTCCCGACCCCGACAGACATACTATTACAATGAGTACCCGTTATAATAACTTATTATAATAATGATAATATTGACTTGTCATTTACAGTATAAAACTCCTTAGTATAATATACAATATTCGGCAGCATATTGTTGTTAGTGTTTGAAATTCATACATAGCGCACCTTTTTACAATATGACACTAGCTTGCCCAAAAACAATGTCACTGCTGTGATTAAGCCTAGTCCAGCAAACAGCAAATAAACCAGGCTTAATTGCGAGAATCTCAAACATTCGAAATTGGAATCTTTATGTATGTACAGCTCAGCATAGTTTTTTACCTGTTTTAATTCAAGTAATGAAAATGCTGACATATCGTCCTGACAGTTATATACATAGTCAGTTCCCACTATTAGCATATTGTATAACATATGCATTTAAACAATGTTCAACAGCATACTGTACTTACAGTATTTTAAATTCGTAACCAGCGCTCTATTTCACTGTATGACATTGAATTGCACAAAAACAATATAACCATTATAATTATTAACATAAAGTTAATAGTGCATTTGCAATATAAACTACTGTATTATGACGAGTCTGTCAAGAAAGGGGCTGGGAAGAGGATAAGTGGGGGAGGGGAGGGATTAGGGGAGGCGGAGTTGGCCGCTGCGGAGATGGCGTACCCAACAACGCAGGTTGAGACCGGCAGGTGTAAGGGTCACTCAGGAATTTGGAGATGGAGGGTCGCGGAGATAGAGGGTTCGGAGATCGTGGGCGGTAACCATCCACAGCTGTTTACATTTCGGTATTTGAATGTTTAAATTCCTATAAATTGTAAACATTTATACTAAGGACGTTCACGGGGCATGGTCCGACTAGCCCGAGGGGGTTTTAAGAAAGTGAATGAGTAGGAGTTCTATTTTTGTGTGAAATTTAAACCCACACGGTTCAGCAGTTTTTGCGTGGTTGAGTCACAAACAATCATCCATACATTCAGACTTTCTCATTTATAATATAGTTATATATTCACTCAATAGTCGCGATGTAGCGTTGTCTCACGACACTTTTTTTTGGATTTTAAAAACTACTAAATCCTGGAATAGGCATTTCCAACGATCACATTGATTTTAGTATAACATACATATATTAATGCCCCCGTTGCAGCAGACCTGCATACTCAGCGAATTTCAAAAGCAAAACAACATTTTTCAATCCAACATAACGAGAGTTTACATGTTTTTGAAAGGTCCATAAGAATAACATGGGGAATGAGTATGCAGGTTTGCTGCTACAGGTATATTAAAACTGGGTGGTTTTAATTCAATATTTAGTAGATCTGAACTAGGAGAAGCCATTCACCAAGTTTTATTAAGATATGTTGAGAAATAAGCGAGATATAGAATTTTACTTATTCCCCATAAGGTTGACATTGGGACAACGTACTGTGTTTACCACCTTCAATATCTCGGTAACCGATGGACATAGAGCAGTGATTCAAGATACTATATTGTTTGTTTTTTTGAGCTGAATTCAATGGTACTAACAAAAATAGGGTTATTTTTATTTTTCTATGTAAAAAACTCGAAAAACCCATTTTTGGGGGGTTTACCCCCCTTTACCCCCCCTTCCGGTAGTCCGTTCGGGCTGGTTTTCGAACTCGTCCGAATAATTACTACTTTACATGGCTGTGCCAAATTTCATTCAGATTGGACCATTTTTACGGCCGCTATCGTGCTTAAAGACACATAGATATATATATGTATGAAAATGAACGAATAGTGTTTTTTGCTTCTGGGGGCCCCAAAACGAAAAGTTATCATGGTCTGGGGCTTAGGTCTTACCATGAGTACTACGGCAACAGCTTCTTCCCTATAGGGGAAATTCGCTCAAATAGACGTAAAACTCATGAATTATGACAATTAATATTTTATAATTTAAAACATACCTATAAAATATATCGTGCTGTGTAAATTAGCATGATTGTTACATAATTATTTGATTTGTCAAACATAATATGCCAAACTTAATATTGGATTGTTTAACTTTATAACTACTTCAACATTATATTGACACTGAACAAAATTTTTGCTTCATAGATATTTTGCCCTGTCCACTGCCAGCCATTTTGCATAATTACAGCAAGAATACAAAGTTTAATTTTTTAAAATTATATTATATTTAATAATATTAAATAGACAGAGGACACAATAAACCACTTCTACATTCAATGATTCCAAAAATTCCAAAGCAGAATACTGTCTTAATGAGTTCCTTCAACTCTGACAATGCAACCTGCCTACTTAACTGTATTGCGGGAAAAGCGTACCTCCACTTGCAGGCGCTACCTCACTGAATAATATAGGATCCCACGGTCCTCTTCACAAGATGGTACCTCGAAGTCTTCTGGGAAATACGGTGTAGACTGTAGATTATGGAGATATCAAGATTCGTTGCCGATGCTTCGATGATCAACACGTTGCAGTTCTTCATCCTTAGGCAAAAACGCTCGTCGCGCACAACACAAATTTAACTAAAGATAATTCGGCATTTCGGCAAAAAACTAAACATGTCCACACGGTCTTTTCCAGAAGACTTCGAACTACCATCAAAAACTCATCATGTTGATGTTCCACTTTCTCTCGGCAGATCGGCTGCCACTTGCCCCCGGGTGAGGCTGGACGGCGGGGCGCGGGTGATCCGGTAGCTGGGGCTACGACGGCGGGGACGGCGGTAGTGGGGTGGGGGGTGGAGGCACCGCCCCCGCTCATCGAGAAGGACACGGACGCGGAGACCGTCTCGCTGAGGGAAGACATCCTTCCGAATGACGTCGGCAACTACCCGCAGACTGTACAATTAACTGATATAGTATTGTTCTTCGATTGCTTCATTACTTCATTTTCGTTTGTTTTGTTTATCTACATATTAAGGCCAAATTAAATATATAACTTTTAGGAAAACGAATTTGCGAGCGATTGAATAATAATTATGTCTTAATTCAATAAATGACCAAATAGGTCACTCACTAGTTTGGACCATAGATAAAATATACCCAGCACGGTATATTTACTGCTGGGTATATTTTATCTATGTTTGGACCAAACTTTTGATTCAGTAAATGACCGGTCTTGAAAACTTTATTAAATATTTTTTAAAGATTTAATAAAGTTCTCACATCAATACCAACATGGATCCCTCATGCGCAGACGATTTAAACACAACGTAAACTATTAATTTACAGTTTAAACTATAAAACTAACACTAAAATAAGTATTTATCCGTGATTTAAAAAAATAAAAATTGTCTTACATAGAATTACACAATAGACTATAGTGATCGAAGCTCTGATAGCCATATTCAAAACAGTCAAAAAAGTAAAAACTGCTAAAGGTAAATTAAAAAGTAACAAATCATTCTAAGCTATTATTGTAATAATAATAAAGAATAACAACTACCTTTTACTTGTGTTCCAATTATTTTACCTCACTATTGAAACTCTTATTATAATTTTTTTCTGCAAACCAGTCATTATACATTCACTGAAGGTGGTCATTCACTAGGGCACTCACCCTATTATATTCTCATTCTCAATCATCTGGTACAATAAATAATGTAATAATAGTATATTTCATTACAAGGACCTAAAGTGACGCTTTTCGTACACGGTCAAGTTTTACAACCGAGGCTGTAAGCCGAGGTTGAAAAATGACCGAGTAACGAAAAGCAGCTTTAGGTCCGTGTGATGAACTATATTTTTCGTTATATTGCTCAATACAACACGCAAACTACTTAAGAAAACCAAAATGTTACAGCTTGTTTACCTTTCAAGATACCTCCCAAAGATGCCGCCATCTTGTTCTTGCTATTTGAAGCGATCAGCTAATTGTCTGTTTCATTTGTGTTAGTTTAGACAGACTGACAACAATGAACAACTATCGACGTATCGAACGCATGTAATAATCGATTGGTGAAATGAGCGAGTTTCACAAATCTCTGTTATCTTCCTTCCGAGAAGAGATTATTTTTTACTTTCTAGGAAATCTGTTTACCTCACATATTGATTGTTTATTTAGATTTAATCATTTTTATCATTAATCGTAGTTGTAGAATTTATACCTTCTTCATTTACGAACGGAAATATTTGCTTATAAATTATCGATTGTTCGAATCGATACTATGTATTCAAATGAAAGAGTTTCGTGAACGATTGTTATGATAATAAACGACAAAAATAAAACAGCTGATGTGCTCGGCACTTTTTGACTTATTTAGTCCTAGGAGTAAAAATAATCAGCTGGTATCGAGCACATTAGCTTTTAATTCCTAGGAATAAAAAGAGCGTATTTAGGTCCGGAAATCATGCATTAAACACAGTTGTTTTTAATGCAGTACAACGAAAAAATTAATTTCAACAAACATCGTGAATTTAGACAAATGTAAACAAGGTATGTAGACAGATGTTAAAAATGTTAACATGTCAGGGCCCGTTTTCACGGCGACCAGACAGTAGGACAGTAGAAAAAAAATCTTTTGTTCTCTATTGTTTAAAGGTGTTACTGTCCACTGTACTGGTCGTCGTGCAAACCAGGCTTCAGGCCTTGTTTGCACGACGACCAGACAGTAGGACAGTAGAAAAAATTCTTTTGTTCTCTTTTGTTTAAAGGTGTTACTGCCCACTGTACTGGGCGTCGTGCAAACAGGCCCTCAGGCTAGTACGACTTCAGAGATCAGCTGTGGTGTTCTGACGACTTTCAATCTGCTCCAACTGCTTCAGGTGTAAACGGTTCCCATAGCTCAAGAAAATCAAGAAATGGCTTATGTATTGTAACCTGGACGTTTTGAAACCAAGACGTTATAGCTTGGACTAGGGAGAATGCATAGCTAATTTGTCGACTTAATAAATTATTACCTTGAAATTTCTAAACAGCTAATATTAGTATTTTCTATTACTAACCGATTTCTTATCAATTAAGTATAACAAACCTGGACATTAAAATGTCCCCTTTGCCGGGGCGTATTTAAGTACATCTCTGAAGCAAAGTTATATTTGAAAAAAATAAAGATCACAATCAAATAAATTTCGTATGCAATAACTACATGACATATTAACGTATTTTTTATCTTTGATATCACTTATTGCTTTGCACTTTAATACGTATTTATTAGAAAACGCATATGACTTTTTAGCTTTATTATTATGAAGGCAGTGTCTAATGATGGCCGCTTCTCTAATGACAGCTGAGGAGGGATACGTCAAATTACTACTAAGTGATTAGTGATATTTTGTTTATCAATAGTGACTAATAATTTTGTTTACGAGTTAATTTGTATAAACATGACTGATTAGGAAATCAATAAAAATGTTGTGGGCGCCGAGTAAAACGAAGAAGTATGGAGTGGGTAAGTTTCATGGTTATCCCAATAATTTCCCAAGGCAGCAGGCATTTACGATTAGGCCTACTTAATAGTTGAACAATGTCAAGTTCAAATTGTTTATTATTATTGTATGTTTTGGTCATGGGAAAGAGTGGAAGTGGACTATTTAAATAAATGATTATAGCCTATATATAAATATTTATAGGCCATCCATATTTGATTTAGATTGAAGGTTGTGTACCCAAATGAATATGGTTTAACCTGTTTTAGTACAGGCTTCAGTTTGTAGGATTTTTAGAAAATCTAGGGCAAGGTGTGAAATTTTTTGATTGCTCATAATATTTTTTAACACACGAGTGCATGTGCCCCTTTTGTGACATCTCAGACCGCGCGACGGCACATTGCTCACACAACATTTAGGAGCCCCTAGTGCCTTGGTTTGCATATTTATTTTTGTGACAGTTTTTGTGAAAGCTATCTTTTTTGGTTCTATTAGTGTTTTGAAAGATGACCAATGGTAGGCCTATTAGTGGAAAGAAAAAATAAATTCAAAACCATCGCAAATGGCATAACTCAATACATAACATTATGAGTAAGTTACACACACTGTTAGCAAACTGCTGCACTTTGAAAAATTTCAAACATAAAGCATTAGCATACTCTGTTAGCAAACTGCCACTTTTATGGGAAAAGGTTTGCGCTTAAAAAATACTTTAATTCAATATTTAACAAATTGAAATATCCCCGTTGCAGCAGACCTGCATACTTAGCAAATTTCAAATGCAAAAGAACATGGTTCAGTCCAACACTTAAGCCTGCAGACTTAAGCCTGAGACCATGATTACTTTTCGTTTTGGGGCCACCAGAAGCAAAAAACACCATTCGTTCAAATTGTTATCTATCTATATCTATCTCCATGAGGTAGCCTACCTGTCTCAAAAAGAATGATAAAAAGAAGAATGAATGAATGAATCTCTATATATATATAATTATATGTGTATATATATATATATATATATATATATATATATATATATAAAAGTAATAATAAACTTTTTAGCAGTCCTAAGTTGTGAATTAAACAGTAAAATATATATATATATATATATATATATATATATATATATATATATATATATATATATATATGTCTGTGAGCACGATAGCAGCCGTTAATATGGTCAGTTCTTAATAAAATTTGGTACAGACATGTAAAGTAGAAATCAATTGGACGAGTTCATAAACCAGCCCGATCGGACTACCAGGAGCAGGGGTAAAGGGGGATAAACCTCCCAAATAATGGTTTTTTTTTTGGGTTTTTACGTAGAAGTTTTGCTAGCACCATTGAATTCAGCTCGAAAAAACAAAGAATTTAGTATTTTGAATCATTGCTCTATGTCCATTTGTTACTGAGATATTGAAAGTGGTAAACACAGTACATTGTCCTAATGTTAATCTTATGGGAAATAAGTAAAATTCTATACCTCGCTTATTTCTCAACATATCTTAATAAAACTTTATTTGTGGCTTCATCTACACTTTAATGCACTTACGTGCACTTTACATGTAATGCACTTTAGGCTTAAAACCCCGAAATTTCCATTTTCATGATAGCAAACCCTAATCCATGTCTGCCTCTTTTACCTTCATTGTCGAATACGCTTCCCTAATTGATTGCATGATGTTCATCCGGAGGTTTATAACAAAATAAGCAATTCTTCGACATAACACCTGCTTCCCTCATTTGTTCAACTTTTAAGTGTCGCCCCTGATAATGTGTGAAGAAATTTCTTTCAAAATTACTTATGTTAATGATCCTTAAATCAGTTTGTTGTTTTAGCTCACTTTTTAAAAAAGCTTTATTTATTTCACAGTCCCAAGGTAAGTCATCGCCATGCAGAAGAGTAACAATCAATATTTGTGTTTGTAATTTATTGGCAAACTTGATAAAAGACTCGAGGATTTCTGTTGATAGACTTTGATGTTCTTCAGCCATATCACACACAGTGTTTGCTCCCACTATAACAATAACAACTGTGTCCTCTTTTAATTTGTGAAATTTGTTTTTTTTTCACTAGCTTTCCTGAAACATGTTCAACAGTTCTGCCCAAACTGGCAAATACATAAGGTTCCATTTGCCTTATTAGCAATGTTCCGAGTCTCCCTACCAAAATTATTACCATAACCAAGGCCGTAGCCAATGGGGGGGTCAGGGGGTCAAAACCCCTCCCGAAATGATTGAAATAGCCTTGAAATTGTAGCCAATGGGGGGGGGGGGAGTCAGGGGGTCAAACCCCCCCCCACCCGAAATTGTAGAAATAGCCTTTAAATTAAAGGTTAGAAAGTTGTTGTGTACGAGAACACCCCTACTTGGCGGGTCTCGCACAGGCCAAGGGGCCGAGGGATTAGAAGAACCCCTCGGTTACTCCGACGACCTTTTACCTTGGGAACGTGGTTCGAGGGTTGCTGAAATAACTAGACAGTGACATGAGGTTGACAAACAGTTTATTAAGAACCAATTTATAGTTACAATAGTCAACAGGCCTGAGCTTATGTCTCAGGTTTAATTATTACATTACATAAATTCTTTGTTAAACTTTAGATTTACTTTACAGTGTTACTAATTAAAAACTCAATACATTTTATAGGGAGGGTGGAGACAAGACTAGGATAGGATCTGGCTAGACTTACAGAAGGCGGTAAACATCGTGCGTCACAAGCTGCGGACAGGGGCGACGCGCACGGCTGAAGATAACAAAGACAATATTGCGCGTCTCCGATTTTCCCTCGGTATATATACGACCACCAATGTCCTGTGTGGTTTCCTCAGCCAATCAGAGGCCAGCTTTCTCGTCAGGACCAATATATGGTCATATCCGCAAATTTCCGGCGAATTCGGGCCTCCGCCCAGCTCGGGGCCGCGATTCCCATTACTCAATTTTAGAAAGCGATTTGCGAATTTTTAGCAAGTCTAACCCAAAAATTCCAAACACTCCAGTTCGGGGCATTTACAACAAAGTTGTAATTTTTTAAGTTGTTGTAAGAGCGGAGCCCAAACCCAGGACCGGAGATAGGGGGAGGGGTAAATGCATAGGGGCCCGGGAACAGAACAAAAAGGGTCCGAAATGACAATAAAGGGGCCCAAAAGCACACGTAAGAAGCAAACAAAAAAAAGGTCGCCAGATTTGAGGGCCCGAAAATCCCTGACACCGGGCCTGCCCAAACCCCTCCAAAAAAATTTCCTGGCAACGGCTTTGACCATAACTATCTGCATTAATGAGTTCTTTGTTATTTTTTCTGTTCATTTCCATTGTTAAGTTTTTTACAAAGTTTACTTTTGCATTATGTTCATTTTTCCCGTAACCAACTTTGAAGGTAATAGTGCTTAGTTTAATTTGCTCATGAACCACTTGTTGATGTATGGCATTGTTCTTGTGGCGCGTCCTGTAATCCAGCTTCGTGGAGGTCTCAAATTGTGGATAGGTCTAGTTATATAATTGATGGCTTGTGGATGCGGTGTTTGCTTTTGGGGATTAATGTCTGCACTAGTGAATATTACAGTCATACATAAGACCATCTTCATCTTCATAATTAGACTAGTTCTTAAGTGAAGTTGGCGAAATTGTGGTTTGGAACCTACGTTAAACTGTAGGCCCCCTAGTTGTCTGTTGGGCTAGGTATTAATTATTTACCTGAGGTCATGTTATAAAGTTAATGACTCAGTTTTTAAAATGATTTTCTTTGATTGGCCCAGGCCAAGGTCAATATCACAAAAAAGCAATAAAAATTACATTTAACCAAACGTCTTTTTACCTATATTATAAGATTTAAAACGATTATTATGACAACCCATCTTTGGCCCTTAAGTCCCTATTAAGTTGTAATATGTTTAACAGTCCAGTATAAGTAACATGTCGGCCTTGTTCAGTAACAAGACTACAAGGTCACACCACAATTATCCAACACTTATCTGTTATTCATACTTGGCTTAAAATACCTACTTGGTTTGATCGCCATTTCAAATAATGTACAAATTGACTGGATTGCCGAGTGGATAAAGCGCTCACCTCATGAACTGAGGGTCGCCGGTTGAATCCTGACCAGGATCGAAAATGGGTCCAGTTGCCATTTGTCATTGGGCTATGAATTAATGGTGCTAACTAACAAAAGGTTGCCGTTAGATAGTTACAAGACCCGGGTTTGGACCGTTCCCAATCAAAACGTTTAAAAATGCAACTGGTGCTGAAATACACAAATAAATAAAATGTATTTTATAGGCAATGGTTCTTAAGGAGTGAATCTCCAGAACTGATATTTTTGGGTAAACAACAAACGTCCGTTCGAATACAATTCCCAGCTTGGAAACCCAACTCCCCCTTCCTACCCTCGTCAGACATCTTACTGGTCTTACAAATTACTGGGCAGTTGTAAAAAAATGGGTGATTAGTGGTCATTTTTATTTTTATTTAAAAATGTGCGTTGTGCAGGTATTGCCTGTTGCGTTGCTGGTATTGTTGTTGTTGGTTGTTGCCTGGTTTTATTGTTGAGAAGTAGTCAAGCAGCAGTCAAATGAATGTTGGTTTTAAAGTAATGTAATTAAAGTTTGGTCAAAAACTGATAAAAAATAAACTACATAAATTTATAAGGAATTTAATATTCTGTAATTTACAATTTATATAATTTTGAAAAATTCTTCATCCAATTCTTTTCAAAAGGAGCCGTCCATTAATTACGTCATCGCGTTTGGCCATTTTTGGATTCCCCCCCCTTCCTAAAATCATCCTGCCGTCATTATCCTTCTGACCCCGTCCACCCCACTATTGAAAAATGAAGTCTATGGATAATAAGTCCTAAAATAATGTCAGTTTTTGGGTTAAGCTCTATTAAGGGGTTCTTCTCTTGGGTTGTTAAAAGCCATCAAATTAACAACCCTTTTGGACTAATTTGGTGTTGATCAACTATTCAACCCAGAACTTTTTGAACTTCGTTGTATTTCATTTACTGTACTAACGGATGATGGCGCTGTCTGCAAATCTAAATACCCCCGTTGAAGCAGGCCTGCATACTCAGTGAAATTCATATGCAAAAAAATGTCAATCCAACAAAGCGAGATATGACATATTTTTGTAATCTCCATAAGAAAAAAAATGGGGAATGAGTGTGCAGGCTTGCTGCAATAGGTATGTTAAAGCTAAGCGTTTTTAATTCAGTAGATTTTACCTAGAAGAAACCATACATCAAATTTTATCAAGATATGATATTTAAGAAGTAAGGAAGATAGGGAAATTGTTTTATTTCTCATAAGGACAACATGGGGAATGAAAATGCAGGTTTGCTGCCACGAAATTTTGGGGATTTTAGACTAATGCCCATTATATGTTAATACCTACGTTAATAAAGAATATGTTAATAAATAAATTTTGTCCATTGTCTATATCTCATCTAGATGAAGCCACAAACCAAGTTTTATTAGTATATAGGCCTATTGAGAAATAAGCGAGATATAGAATTTTACTTAATTCCCACAAGGATAACATTGGGACAACAAAGGTTTTTTTCTAGGTTTTTTCATACGTTTTTTCTAGGTTAATTTGATTATTATTAAAGTATAATAGTTTGGTTTTAGCGAATTTCCCCTATAGGGAAGAAGCTATTACCGTAGGTCTCATGGTAAGACCTAAGCCTGGGACCACTATAACTTTTCATTTTAGGGCCCCCAGAAGCCAAAAAAACCATTCGTTCAAATCTATATATATATATCTATGTGTCTGTGAGCACGATAGCGTTCGCAAAAAAGGTCCGATTGGAATTAAATTTGGCACAGACGTGTAAAGTAGTAATTATTCGGACGAGTTCGTGAACCAGCCCGATCGGACCACCGGAAGAGGGGGTAAAGAGGGATAAACCCCCCCAAAAATAGGTTTTTCGAGTTTTTTACATAGAAAAATCAAATTTACCGAATTTTTGTTGGCACCATTGAATTCAGCTAAAAAAAACAAACAATTAAGTATTTTGAATCACTGCTCTATGTCCATTGGTTACCGAGATAAATAAATAAATAAATAATGTCTTTATTTTCAAGCGTTCTTCAAAGTTTACACTCTGCTTTACAAGACAACTTACGTCAAATATACATATAATACAAAAGAACACTAAATAAACAGTAAAATAACAACTTAAAAAGATAGGTCTTTTATTTTTTTCTTAAATTGAATGTAGCTGCTGCCCTTGATGGTCGGAGGCAGCGCATTATACACCTCAGGCCCAAAAAATGAAATAGATTTTTTCCCCTTTTCCAATCTAACTCGCAGGAGCTGCAATTGGCAGTTCTGCCTGGTGCTTCGGAGGCTCACATCGCTTCGGTAAACCAACTTCCTCCCCAGATAAACAGGCCTTCCTGACAGAAGAACCCTGTAAACAAGTTTTGCGGTTTGATTTTTCCAACATTGGACAATGCCCTGTACTTCAGCTCTTTCTCTGAAATCACTGATATGATCGAATTTTTTGACGTTGAATACAAATCTCAGTGAGGCATTTTGAAGCCTTGTGAGGAGTGTGATGTTTTCACGGGAGAGACTATTTCCAAAGACTGGGATTGCATAATTGATACTTGGAAATATTGTGGAGCGGGTGATCTCTAGTTTAGCTGATTCAGGTAGGATGAATTTCAATTTGTACAAAGTTTTTAACTCGCAAGTAACAGTTCTACGAATGTGACTAACATGATCTGAAAAACTGAGGTTTGAGTCCAATAGAACTCCGAGAACTTTCAATGAGCCACATTGAACTTTCAATGAGATATTGAAAGTGGTAAACACAGTACGTTGTCCCAATGTTAACCTTATGGGAAATAAGTAAAATTATATATCTCGGTTATTTCTCAACATATCTTGATAAAACTTGGTAAATAGCTTCTTCTAGTTTAGATCTACTAAATATTGAACTAAAATCACCGAGTTTTAATATACCTGTAGCAGCAAACCTGCATACTCATTCCCCATGTTATTCTTATGGAGCTTACCAAAACATGTCAAATCTAGCTATGATGGATTGAAATATGTTGTTTTGCATTTGAAATTCGCTGAGTATGCAGGTCTGCTGCAACGGGGGTATTTTTACTTTCTCCCCCCTATGCATAGTATATGGAGAAAGTATTGTTTTGACACCATTTTTGAATTGGAGTTTTTAGTGGATATATCCGTGTTAGTGCTCCCTGAATAAAAAAAATTGGTTTTTGGAGTGGTGTCTGTCAGTCTGTTTGTGTGTGTGTGTGTGTGTGTGTGTGTGTGTGTGTGTGTGTGTGTGTGTGTGTGTGTGTGTGTGTGTGTGTGTGTGAGGATGTGTGACAGATATAGAGACGACATGAATGGACTAATTTTTATGAAATTTGGCATATAGTTATCAAACCGGAATCCTCCAGTCGTTATTTCATTTTTTTGAATTTTTGATTTTAAACGGAATTTTTCCTCATAAAACCTTAAAAAAAACGACAAAAATCCAAATTTCCCAATAACGACTAACGATTTTGTTAGTTTCATGGATTTTTGTGCTTAAGATAGCAAACAAAGTGGCACCACCCGCATATCTGCAAAATTTCAGGTTAAAAAGTTATAAGGATTTAAGTGATTAAAAGTTCACATTTTTCAAATTTACTTAAAATTATAATAATTGATGAAAATATACTTTCAACCATTGAATTTGGCTGAAAAATTAAATAGTCTAATTTTTAAAATCATTATCCCTACGTCAACTGGTTGCAGAGATAATTGATATTTTTGTTTGGCAGTAAATGCAGGATGTTGTCTAATGTTATTCTTATGGAAAATATTTGAAAACCGACATCTCCATTAATTACTCTCCATTTTTTTGTAAAATTTTTTGTAATTATTAGTAGAGTGATAATTTGATGGAAAGAGCATAACTTTATACAAATGTATTTATTTGTGAGATAATTGTACATTTGTTTCATTTTATTGTAGGGTTCCTTGCTTTAGTGGCCTTAAGAGAGAAAGCATGTGTCAGTTTTCTGATACCGTTTATATATTCTTGCATTAGTTTCAAATTATTTGTTGGAAACATTTTAAGTAAAGAGGTTAGTTTCCCCTAATTGGTTGCAGAATTATATAGTTTATTGTCCTATTGATTAAATACTAATTCTCTGAATAACAGTTTGAAATTTATACACTGTTTTGAATCTATGGTACTACTTTGTAGTGTAAGCAAACTTAAAAAAACAATTTCTGTGGCAGAATGTTTTTTGTCGATCGATTAGCTGAAGCTGGGACAAGCTTCCTTCTCCAGTAGTCAGTGTATGTTTGTTGATGTGGAGAGAGGTTTTCTCGGTTGAGCGAGGATGTTCTGCTCGAGTGGCTGTGGGAAGGGAAGGCTGGCTGTGTACAATGCCAATGTGAGCCACTGGGTCAATATAACCTGTTCCCTCACATTTCTCATTTCTGGCTGCAGACGGTGCACGGAAGCCACTTACCTTTCAGTCAGAAATATTTATTTAGTTTTACTATCATATGAAAACAACAAATTAAAATTTACTTGGCTTACGTAAAAGAACCTTTGTGAATGAATATTTTCATCACCTAAGTCTGAAATGATTGTGCTTTTTTGATAATGTTTTTAAGATTTTGCTCTGTCTTCACTGCACAAAATGCTCTTATAGGCTATAAATACAGTGATTTTTTTTATACA
Source organism: Flexamia atlantica (assembly GCA_035578135.1). NCBI lineage: Eukaryota > Metazoa > Arthropoda > Insecta > Hemiptera > Cicadellidae > Flexamia > Flexamia atlantica. Next base: position 37,642,685 of record JAQJVK010000008.1, on the reverse strand, counting down.
ATAGAAATTATCTAGCTTATTTTAGAAGCAGCTAGAAATTAATTACAAAATCAGATATAAAATAAGTATCATATGAGTAACTAACACATATTTTGGAAGAATCATTACAATGTATTACTTGCAGCCCATGCTATTTAAATCTTCATTCTGTTTTCCTGTTGAAACTTATCTGTATAGGAAGTTGCTTATCTTAACATCCATACTCATTTTAAATACATTTCCAAAAATTAAAATTTTATAAAATCAATCTAGTAATAAATTATTTTTTAGTTTTTTCCTTTCTTGAGTTTATGATGCATATATCCTTCTTTTTTTCTTTCTGTTCCTCATTAAAAAATATATATATATATCTGCAAAAAGAAATGTCTGTGAGGAAGAAAGATATTTTGACTGACAATTCTGAATGAAAATCAAACCACGTTATGAAGGATGTTTTAGTTTTTGTAACTGTACACATACATCTCCTAACCGCATTAAATACCATGAACCTAAACCATTGCCCAGTTAATTTATTGACTTTCTTCATAATATATATCCCAGTAATAAAATTCACTAGACAAAATATTTGGTAGTATTTGTATGTTTTTATAATGTTAGCTTGTGTCGAACTATACAGACTGTCAAAGTATCGAGTGTCGGGACTATTGAGTGTATTATGACTGTTGTGATTTTTGTTACAAAATCGATCTCCACATTTCACATGTGGGTTCAAATAAGTTTTCTTTACATATGGCACCTTGAAGAAAACTCTCAAAACTATTTCTAAAAGTCTTGATAGCGGGGAAATATTAATTTTGTTATTAAGGTTCATTTTATTAAGGACATAAGTGTAAGGCAATTTCAAGAGGATTTGAAAAATTCACTTATCATTAAGGTTTTTGTGTTGTCGAGTGTCTACAAGTGAAGTGAAGTGTGATATGTGTGTGTTATGAAGTGTATCATCAAAGTTTTACTATATCTACTATTACTATTTACTAATCATGTACCTCAAATAAAACCATAAATTTGTTAGTGAAGTTATTAAAACAGTTTATTACTTTTTAGCTGTATATAACTGGAATGGCGATGTGCGATTTGGTCTACCTTTGGACATCGGAGACACAGTCCAAATTCTTGAAGAATGTCAAGGTAAGACGTTTTTCTTGTGATGTACACATAAATATGAACCCTATTAGTTATCATTACTACTTTTTTATGATTATTTTAGATGTTATCAAGGGAGATGGCTGTTAATGCTTGCTGAACAATTTTTTTATGAAAAACGTTAAAGATCAAGTTTAAAAAAGTGATTTTGTGCCTTTTTTGGCAACTAACTATTAAAACATTTGATTGCAACAAACTTTTTGGTATTTTCTTAACTTGTAAAAAATATTTTGACCTTGATTTTATCATAGTATTTTTATATTTTGAATAGCCTTGTTATGAAATTTGTCCTTATCAATAAAAAGAAAGTCCATACAAAATATGCCAAAGATCCTCAAAGAAAAGAGGTTGGAGGGGGTTTCAACAATAGTTATTTAATGTGTATTATTTGTGGTGAAATGCTATAATTACTGATAATAAACTCTAAATGATTAATTATTATAATTTTTTTAAATCATGTGTTTATCAGGAGCTAAAAATGATTTATCATTATTTATATGTATAAAGTCATTTATGCATATTCACATATGTTCTGTAAATTTAATGTTTTCAAGAACCAAGGACAACACCTTTAACCTTTTTGTATAAACTTTTTTACAGGATGGTTCAGAGGATTTGCCACAAAGAACAGATCCATCAAGGTAAGCTATTTTTATTTTTTTTCACTATATAAAATCTATGAAAGTATTATATTATGTATTTTGAGCTACATGTCTTCAGTCTCAGATTTAAGCTTTCTGCGGCCCTGGGCACAGATTTCTGTGTGGCCCCTGTAAGACCTAACCTAACAGCCTTGGCAAAGGTTGTGACCTTTTTCTTAAGGAAAATTACATTTTGTATCCTAATTGCCCCCTTTTAAATCATTCACAATCCCTCATTTTTCACCCTTCTTTGACCCTTATCTGCACACGGGGGGCCCTAAGGTGGGCCTAGTAAGTACAGCACTGCAAGTATTAAACTCTAGAAGCAGTACAAAATTTTATACATTGGAGAATTTTTTGATGTGTGAGGAAACATTCGAAAAAAGTAAGTTTTCAAATTACATGTTTGTTTGTTTACATGTAAAGTCTATGGAGTTATTATTATATAAGTTAATTTATTTTCAACTTTCAATCTATTTCCAACTTTTTGTCATCACTAAACTCAAATATCTAAAACCTAATCACTAAGAATCTTCAAACTGAATTCATTGTTTGGATTCGGGATGAATCATTAAAAGTCTGTGAGTGTGGATTTACAATATGAATCATCTGCAGTTATGCGAGTTATGTGTTTACTCAATAACATCAATACATTTTGATCTCCATTGATGATGGCTTTTTATTTAGCTTCAGCTTCAAACTGATTTTGTTTCATTACAAAAGCACTGTCGATGGAACATTCATTACACTTGTAGCCACTAATTTGTGGTCTAATATTACAGTTTGATATTCATCATTCGGATAAAAATAACGTTAAACCCTTTTCTATACTTTTTTTTAAATTTGTTAACATAGCCTCAGATTTATTATTGCATCTATATTGATTGTATTTCCTACTATATCAATCAATTTAAAAACTAGTCAACCACAGATTGACATGCCGCAGTTCAAACAAAATATTTTTTGAAGAATTTTTAATTGAATGATAGTTTGAGAATTTGATAGTTTGAATAGCTATAGATTTTTTGTAACTTTAGAGCTGAACATGTTCATAATAATATTACTTACAGCAAATAATACTAATTTAATGTGGGATTAATTTTTTTGTTTTTCGATTCTAATACAGATTGTTTATTCTATTTTTTATCCATATACTAATTAAAAATTAATTCAATTGTGTTTCTAGGGAATTTTTCCTTCAAGTTACATACATATCAAACCGTGCAAGGTGGAAAATGAAGCGTGAGTATTACAATTTTATATAATTTTTTTGAACTAACTCCAGAATGATATTTTTAATCTGGCAAATAGTCAAAACAGCCTTTTAAATGGGCTTGTACTAATTAACACGCGGCGGCATGGGAGCAATCACTCCCATGGAGAACCCTGATGCCATCCTGGTGGGAGCGATCGCTCCCAAGCTGCAAAGCGTTACAATAAGATTTATTTTTAAACAAGGATCTGAGCTTCAAATCTGAAACGTGAACAGCACTGGTCAATAGTATATAGTATTCTGTGCAGTGGACAGTGCTGCTGCCACGATAGACGCAGGCAGTTACAGTAACTATAAGGCAGAGCCTCAGGATGGCGGCGAGGACAAGGCCTTAGCCAATGGGGGGGGTAAGGGGGTCAGAACCCCCCCGAAATAGTAGAAATAGCATTGAAAACATAGTAAATGGTGGTGAAAATCCCCCCGAAATAGTCAAAACCCCCTCCCAAAACCCCCCCCGAGCAAACGTTGAGGGGCCCGGAAAGGGCCAAAAATGATGATAAAGGCACTGAAAAGCACACTCGCGAGCAAAAAAAAAAAAGGTCGGCACTTTTCCCGAACCCGAAATTCACCCGCCGGCCCTGTCATAAACCCCCTGGCTAAAAAAAAAATTCCCTGGCTACGGCTTTGGGTGAGGAACACAGAAAATCGTTCCGCCGCGAACTGTTAACCCAGCACAGTAACAAGTCTCTGTACTAGCAGGTCCTTTTTACACAGGTTACTTTAAAGCTACGTATCATGCTTTAAAGTAACTATTGTATTTAAAAGTACATACTACTGTATATACCTTTTCTTTTTTCAGGACAAAACAGGGAACAATTATATGATATTGATGAATCCCTAAAAATATTTTTAGATCTGTTTACTTATAAAAACAAAAAAAAATCAAACGATTACTGGGTAGTCGTTTGCCAGATGCAGGGTAAAAGGATCCCCAATAGTTAAAGGGGAGAGGGGCCACTTTTGTCTGCCAAATAATTTAGGGGGAAGAATGTTGGAAACTAGAACTCTTTTCTAAGCCGTGCAAATGTGAAGCTAATATATTTTAATGTTTCATAATGTATGAATGCTAAAACTGAGGCCCTTAAACACTATAACTGAGCGGTGCCGCCTGATCATGAGGGCTTGTATTTTGGCATTGAGTTGAATGGGAGATACCATCACCATTACCAACTGGTGATCGTTGACCATATGCCTGGATAGATCTTGTCACTAAAACTAGGCTGATCTCGGTATTACACTTAGGCAGCTTGGCAGCGCTGCTGAGTAGCTGCTCCCATTAAAAAACAAGTAGATGATTTAGCAAGGCTTCTGACAGTGCCGCTCAGCCCCCTAATCTGATGGGGCATAATATCTTTTTAGGCAGACATACATAAATTTAGTATCCATTTACTTCATTAAGAGGTTACTCTATAGTGTCCTTTAAGAGTTTTATGTTGATAGAAAGTAAATTTTGGGTGTGTGGGAACATTTTCATCAAAATACAGGAAGTAAATTTATTTATAAAACACATCATTGAAATAAATGAAGGTAATACGAGGTACAGTCAAAAAGTTCCCGGAATGAATTTTTGTAGACATATAACGCAATCGCCAGCGGTAAATTTGTCTTGCAGTAGTTGGTACGACTCCTTGGGAGGGCATATTGGTAGTGGTGGCATAGCTGACTTGCCGTGGTGCAGCATTGGAAAGCGCTGTTCGTGTACCTGCAAGTCTACGTTGTCGGATTTTTGAAAAATGGCATTTCATGAACAGCACACGAACATTGTCCTTGTTTTACTTTAAAAATCACCCAGTGAGACTCTTAAGTTGTTAATTCAAGCTTATGGAGAAGAGACGATGAAGAAATCCCCCAATATTTTCTTTATCAGCACCACCCAGTGCGCTGTTCATGAAATGACATTATTAAAAAATCCGTCAACGTAGACTTGCAGGTACAGGTATAGGAAGCCTATAAGACTTCCTATGGTGGCCTATAAGAGCGGCGATCTAAAGGCAATGAGGTACCGTAGCAGCAATAGTCACATAGTCCAGCCAGAGCTAAAGTCACATAGGCCGCTCGTGATGGAACAATGGTCGCCCGCCGCTGGGATCGAACCAGCGACGTTTGAAACGTAAAGCTAGCGCTTTACCTCTGAGCTACCGCCTCGGTTAACCAAACCTAATCCTAACCCTAAAACCTAACCTAATCCTGGTTGGTTGGGACCTAAATCTAAAGAACCACAATTTTATCGTATTGCAGGTTAAGATGGTAACTTTAGCAAGTTTTAAACAAATTGTTAATAATATTAAGTAGCTTTGTAGTTGAGGTTTAGAAGATATCTTGTAAATTAACTTGTTACCCCTCAATTCTGTTTTTGTCTATCGGACCTGTTCTGATCCATGTCAAGATAGCAGAGGAAACAAAAGCTTTATGGTTTGGAAACTTTAAACTAGGTTATTAAATTTAAACCACACACACGAAGAGATCTGTTTCAATACATCAATAATAATTATAAGTTATAACATCTTAAATTGTCTCTAAACCCAAGGTACATTGTGTAAAAGACCTTTAAGAACTGGCAATGATGATTATTGTTATACTTGGTTCACAAGATTCATGATACAAATCTAAATGTGGGTGTGGTGATGTGCTATGGTCTTAGCATGTTGTTCAATACACATGTTTAAGTACCTATCTCTAAATCTATGTTTTCAAGATATTGAATATTGAAAATCTAAAGTGAAGATAAATGTTATTCAGCGTTGTCTTCAACCATCATGTCTTCTTGTTTCCAGGTCTTATGAAACAGTTGTTCCTTTAGAAGACCCAGTTGTTCGAGAAACAACATTGGTTTTACGTGAATGGAATGGAATTTGGAAAAGTCTTTATGTGGTATGAATACAAAATATTAAGTATTGTAGCTTATGATTTTTTGCATTTAATTAGCATTAAAGCTATAAGGCTGGATTTTAGCATAGACGACATAGGCATGCACCAAGAGGCCAGTGCCACCAAAGGGCCGACAAAATTTTTCGCATGATATAATGAAAGAATTATTGTAAGGAAAACAGAAAAATATACATTTGAAAGTGTTGTTATGACACAACAAAGCCAATTCAATGCAGGCCTAAGACCCTTATTTAGCAGGTTTTACCCTTATCGTACCCCATCTGAGGACAATTTACACTGTAGTTATAAGTTCAAATCTCAAAAGCAGATTTAAAAAGTGTGTTGTCGTGTTGGCTGGCAAGGAGAAGTGTGCATGGCATTGCGTGGTGTAGCGCGGCGTTTGACAAAGCTTCTTCTCTAGCTAGGACGAGACCAGGCGAGCACAAAAGTTTGTTCTACCTAGCCCTCATAATCCATGTACTTGAACATGCGGATATTTTTGTGATCAAGACTTCTCTCACAATTCTAAACCGATTTTTATTGTTTAGGTGTCCTTAAAAAGCTGTACGTCAGGTTTTGCAGGAAACAAAATTTATGAAGTTCAGACCAAAGAGAAGAGCCCTATATGCCCTTAAACTTTTGTATTTGTCCATAAGATTTAGCATTGAAATAGAAATTTGAAGGTACAGCTGATTGTAATAAAAATGTTTATCAGCAGACCAAAGTAAAACTAAAAGCTGAGGAGCCGTGCTTGTCTATTAGTTGTTACTATACAAAGAGGGATCAGTATTGTTATATTGTTACTGTTATTGTCAGTATTGTTATTGTTATTATTGTCTCATAAACAATGGCACATTACACTTCACATTGTTGTTAGTTATGGGCTAAAATAAACAAGTCTTTGGTATGATAGCAATATATTGTAAAAGAATCTAATAATTAATATGACACAGCGGTACATATATTGGAAGTAATTAATGGTCCAATTACAAAAATATATATATATATATATATATATATATATATATACAAAGGAGTGTGTTGCGCAGCTTTGAAGATTGTTGATGAAAAATTGAACCATTTAACAACCTCATAAAGTTGGAGCATGTATGGAAACTAGAGGGACTATAAGCTATTATAAGGCCTATTTGTTTTAAGAAAACAAAGATTATTTGGCAAGAACAGTATGTGTTATTCTTTTTGAATCTCACATCAGCTGATCAAACCAAGGGAATAAAGAGTTTTTACTTGGTTGAAAAAGCCACCTGAGCCATCTCCAAATCATCCCCTTCAGCACACTCTTAGAACGCATGCAAACGAATATCCTGACAGTAACATGCTTATTTTTTAATGCTTAATGTACTTTTAAAAAGAAGAGAAGACGCTAGGAGAATAAAACCACAGATACAATAATAGAAGACTAAAATCAAACTTTTCCTCATATCTCAAACTTGCAATTTATGAAAGAAAGTTTGATTACATCACCAAGAAATTTGATCAAGCCTCGGCAAGCGATATTAAAAAACAAACAAAATTTCTTTCTTCTGGTCAATGATTGACCCGACCCAACTAACATGTTCAATATAAAAACCTGATCCATCTACCAACCAAATCCAATCAGCAACTGATTGGATTGGATCAGCAACTGATTAGCAATCCTGATCCAATTGTCATGTTGATCAGACCTTACAGGCGACCTGACTGTTCAAGTCCTTCAACAGAGAACTGATCGCTAATGGAAAGTAAGGTACTTATGTAATATACCGACCACACCCGTATATCATAGGACAAATAGTGAATGAATAAAATTAACACATCTGAACGAAAACACAACTTTTTAACAATGAAATTATAAACTTTTGTACTACATATTTGTATTGTTGGCTGGTTTACTGTCCCTTCCAAAACTGAACGATGTCGCCGAGTAGTGTTTTGACCAGATCGCCGCCTTGAGCCGTTACTACCGACCGGGCTGGTTAGGTTACGTTAGGTTAGGATAGTTTAAAATACTCAGCGAATAAGATAGCTGAGCTTTAGCAACACGAAACACGCTCTTACAGTCAGGAATTCTCTATTATTGTCTCGTGAGGGAAGGAGAATAGCGATAAGACTCGGCGGCAGAGGGGAATCATATTGTTGCGAATACACAACAATTAATTATTTATTCAACAACTAACTGCAGTTATTAGCTATACAATCTGGTATTAAAACTAACCTGTTATAAATATATCAGTATCTTACACTTATATTGGTACCTTATAAATTCCGCTGTGGAAGGTGAAATACGCAAGTACCGGAAGTAAAATGAAGTCTGTTGCGCAGGAGCGGGAGACGTACAAGTTCCAGACGGTGCGCAAGGTGATGCGCGACCTGGTGGACTGGCGGCGGCAGCTGCTCACCGGGACCCTCACGCAGGACCAGATGCGGGAGCTCAAGCTGCGGATCACCGCCAAGATCGACTGGGGCAACAGGTCAGTCCTTGTTCTCGTTTTGTTTTGTAGAAGACCGGTTTTAGTTTTTTTTTTTGTTGTTGTGAAGGAATGTTGAGAGTGTTCCCTACCCATCTGTTGACTAGAGGAACGAAAGTGCCGTGTAGCGAGAAACGCTCAGATTATAAAGAATGCATGGGCTTAAAGGGCTGCTGTTCCTAAACTTGCCACATGCCCTACGGAAACTAAAATTGTCTGAATTCAAGCTCAGGATTACTGTTAAGATCAACTTGAACAACAGGCTAGTCCGTGTTCTGATTTTGTTTTAAAAGTCGACAGATTTCAGTCATTTTTGTTGTCTAGGAAATAATACGACAAACTAATGGACAAAGGTCAAGCAGGCCACCCCGCCGCAATTCAAATTTCAATATGGATCTTGCACGCCACAACCGGTAGAACTAATTGTTTGTTGTTTTTCGTCGAACACATGACACATTTTAGAACCTCGATCAACCGTCACTTTTTTAGCCGTCACTCTCTATTTTCCGTCACTGGTAGGCTACTGTACTTTTAATGTGCCGAATTAGACACCGAAAAAAACATTGAATATGTACAACGTACAGTATAACAGTTCTTTTTTACACTAGTGTGTTTGTAATTTAAAGTCAAATATGTATTATTGTCCACTTGTACAAGGTATAATTTCTTCCAAAATCTTTTAAATCTACACTCACTGTACAGGTTTATAATGCAATTTCTGTTAACCGTCTATTCTCTGAACCGCCACACTCTCGGTCCCAAGGGTGACAGTTAACAAAGGTTCCACTGTATAAACAAAGTATTGAAACCCAGATCACATCGAAGGCCGTCTGATTTGAGTTGGATGGCTTTAAGGTAATTTAAGTAATTTTAAATAACCACTAATTTGTTTTTTGTTGTTGTTGTGAATAAATTTTTCTCCAGAATTTTCCCTATCCTTCACTTCACCTTAGTAAAGAAGACACCTGGCAGCGAAAAGTCCTGTCATAATAAAGAATTTAGGGTGGGCGTACTGGGCTACAGTTCCCAAACTCACTGCTAGTTGAAGGAAAACTAAATTTGCCTTAGGTAGCGAACCCTCTCAATGAGGGGTTTCATTCTGTAGTGCAGCCAGCAGCACTGTAGCTTGAGGTGGGCATTTTGTTTTTGAGTTACAGAACCATATATACAGCCCTATTGACCTTCACCACGTACTAACATACTCCTAATGAGTAGGCGTAGAGGTGTTTGGGTATTGCCATTGTGTAGGTAGCTACACAATGACATTACCCAAACGCCTCTGCCTGCCCCCCTTTCTCTATTCAAAAACAGTTCTTACTTAAAAAAACACACCTTGTATTATTTTATTTTAACAATAATTTGGAGATCGTGTTTCTAAGATGCTGTGTGTGGCGTAATTTACTGGTGATGTTGTAGAATTATTAGTTCCGGTAACGCTATTTGATTTGTCTGTGCACATTCCTCTGGTTTCTTTGTGGTAAACATTAGTTCTAAACTTTATTTACCATATTGCCATTGCCTGAAATTGTAACATACAGTTGTTGTAACCTAAGAGGTAACTGGTTTTCAGAGTTAAACCTACTAGCTTTATCTTTTGATGTTTTACACTCTGTTTGACTTTCTGTGATGGGTATTTCTCAAAATGAAGAAACCTGTATAGAAATATCTCATTTTAGCCTCTTGAAAGTAATTAAGGGCTTCTAGAATGGTTATTGGAAAGTTAAACCCATTCAGAAAGAGGGTTTTGGAGAGCAAGACACAGAGAAGAGACTTATAGGCTTTTTTTAACTCATTCTTCTTTGAGTGAGCTTTGTTGTGAGGCAGCAACTGTTAACTTCTGAGTGGCTTAAGGTGCCTGAGTAATAGTCACTTACATAAGGAATATAATCGGTGGGATCACCCACCCCATTTTCATCTTTCACTTGTATTTTCTTTAAAATACCACCAGGTTGACTTACATTGAGCTTCCAAACATTGAATTTTCTAAAAGCCTACTCGTATGGGCCTTAGCATTTTGTCAAGGGATTACCTAAAATATATCTCACCTGCCATCCATTCCTGAAAGTGTCAGGGTAGGAAGAGACATTTCAGTCAGTTATTGCACAATCAAAGATCATGTCTGTTTTTACACTCTTCCTAACATTGATTTATAGGTCCTAACCTCTAAAATTATTGGTGTTCCCAATTAGGTATTTCTTTTGGCCATTATACTGCAGTAAAGATTTTACCTTTTTTTCATTTTGAATGTGTATTGGGAACAGAACAACAAAATTAAAGATATAAAATATTATATAAAATCATCTTTGGTTGAAACAGTTTTTTTATTACTTCCTAACATTGATTTAAATTTTAAATGTAAAATTGAAGTTCAGTCAAGATTTATATTAAATTCAGGATCTATTTTATCAAGTGTGTATGTTGTTTTATGAGTCAAGGCCACAAAGAAATTACACTTGAGAAAATCCCTAGGTCAGGCATTGTGTCTAAGAATCTCATTACCTTATTATTTCCTTTATGCATTAATTGCATTATCCAGTGAATATTACCAGAACTGATTTTGTACAATAAATGTTAGCCTGACACCCTTGAAGTCAGTTCTAATAACAAATTAAATTTATTATATTTACTGTTGTCACAAGCCAAATTAGATAAAAATTTCTAAATTAGTCATTTGAGGTAACAAATACCTAGTTAGCAAACAGGAACATTTAATTTGGCAAGGTTTTGGGAATTGGAAATATAATTTAAAAAAGTAAGTCTGGAAGTAAGTAAACTTATTTTTATATTAAAATTCACTTTATTAGCGCTTTAGAATATACAAGTTGATATCACTATTCAATATGTTCGTATTGAGTACAAAAAATATACTAATGACAAATGGAGAGTACTTCTTAAGCTATAAGTAGAAAAATACACATGTTGAGCCTTTCGATGTCTTTTCTGCGGAATGTTTAAATCTGCTATCACACTCTTATCCCATAATTGTAGACTCTTAATACTAGCTAAACAAATATAATTTAATAATAATTATTATCTATAAAGTAAAGACAATCTACATAAGATACTAAAGTGTAAATAAACAAGTGCTTATCAGTCCTAACAACAAACCGAACAAAGGTAAAGCAGAGCAGACCTATCATTGATATGTTTGTAATTCTCGCCTAATCAAAAACTTATCTTAATACTAAAGATATAAATATTCCTCCCAAAGTGATGTCAGAAGAAAATGGAAGACTGGAAAAAAGTCTGTACAAGAGATACAGAGTACTCTGAAATGAACTCTACTGTACATTTTGATTTGTAAAATAAGGTTTCCTTCATGTAAATACCGTGAAACGTTTAATACCAAAATTAGTTACAGAAGTACTTTTTCAGTAAATTAGTGAAATTAAAAACATTTCATTGATTTAATCAGTTATATTATTGGAATGGAAAAACAGGAATGTTTCTTATTTTAACCCAAATATGGTACAAATAGACTTTTATGGATTGTTTGTCGCCCATCCATAGATTCAAGAGATCAATAATTTTATCTGCCTCATCAGTCCTACAAAAGCTTATCACCTACAAGCAAAATAATATGTATATAATATAGTTGTTCAAAATAATAATTACTATAAGGTTTTTGTCAATAGTTAAGAGATGCTAGACTGCTGTGACTGAACACGTAATGTTACAAATATATATTGGCAGTATTTATTAGATATTTAGAAAAATCATAACGGTTTAAATATTATTATAGTAGCATCTCAGGCCTTTCAAAGAACATTTTAGTATACTACAACTCTATAAGGCCTCCGTTGGTATTTTAAAACTGGATCCTCTTTCTTAATAACCCTTTGTGCAGTCATTCATGAATATCAACAGCAAATACTAACAGAAATTGTTTGCAAGTATTTAATTTACAAAAATATCTTTTTTGTCACAAAGCTATATCGGTTCGTATAACCTTCTATCACTGAAAGAAATTGTTCAAATTGATTTTTTTCATACTGCGGGTAAAATCTATCTCTCATTGACCACCATCCCCGATCATTTATGACCAAGAGCGATCCAGTACATTGGTTTTAAATTTGATAAAGTTCAAGCTTCAGTCTCCTTGTGCAGTCGCAGTTTGTCTGTCGGATAGATCGGAGACAGTTCTAGGGTGGATGGCGCCGTGGGAATGTTGTTGCCGAGATGTAGCTTGCGGCTGAGTTCATCCAAAAGTTCTCCGAACATCATCATGTTCAGGTTCTGACCGATCAGGTGCAGCAGTAGGAAATCGCCGACCTGTGAATGAGGCACAAGAAGTTAATTTTGTTAAAAATGAAATTGTAAGTGGTGAATTCCAATCAAGTATTATGTCAACCTGGGGGCATGAGAGTTGCTTTGCAATGTTACTTTTCTAATGGTAACTAATTTTTTGAACATGATCAACAACTATTATATGATTTGTTGTAAAGACTGTAATAGATTTTTATTAAAAACATTGAGTTTAAAAATTTGTGTTAATATCGTTGATTTAGATTACATAAGCAGAGCTTAAATCCAAAACTATTTTACTGAACTATCTTTTCTGAACCTCAACAATTTCTAGAAATTACGTGTAATCGTATGAAATTGGACAAACTTGCTTGAGATATTTTTAAAGTTGTGTTAGAAAAACAGTTAATAGAACTCTGTATTATCAGAACAGCTCCTACCTTTTGCAACCATGTATTAGATTTTACTCTGTCCAGATAATGTATATTTGCACAGATAAGGAGGAATCCAGTCACATAATTCCTATTTTAAATCATTATTTATGGTTAAACCAATTCATGATGTGCTCAAAGTCCAGTACTTACGAATGAATTAAATTCAGGAACATTGGTTCAAAGTGGATTAAACTCCTTAAAAAAACTAAGTGAAACATAATCAATGTATATATTTATTTAATCTACTTAATCATCACAGTTTAACAAAGGACTTACCTGAGTTTTACGGATGAGTGCGGAGACGCCGGCTGGTGTCCCAAAGCGGAAGCGCCGGATTAGGATGGTCTCTCGGATGGAAGGCAGGAGCAGGATAGTGGTACTGTAGATCAGAGCTGCTCCGGACATGACAGCCAGGAGTATAAACCAGAACCTACAACAGGCCAAAGAGGTTAATAAATATAGGTTGGGAGTAATTGGAAGAACTTGTTGAGCAATATCTTATATTGGATGGGATAAGCTCGCTAAAACGGCTCAGCAAGAGGTTGATTGTAAAAGTGAAAAGTATTTTTCAGAACTGCCAATAACAAAGGAATTAAAATCGTTTCACTAGTGAGCACCAACCCAGAAAAATAACACCAGTTAAACTTCTCTAAAAGCCTTGCCATAATAAAGACAACAACCAAACTCATTCAAGAAAATATGAGACAAAAAAGATGGTGAAATTTGGGAGGAGGGAGAATCTTATTGTTCTTTGAAGGACTAAAGGCTAGATTTCTTAGTAAAGTCTCATCAAGCTGATGATTACTGTGTTGACTGATTTTATAAATTCAATCTGAGTTGCAGATGGTATTAATATATCAGTTGCTGTTAGTGTTTGAAATGTTTGATGTAATCAGAAACCGTGAGTTATTTGCAAATGTGTAAAGAGAGATTTTAGGGAAAAAACAAGGAGAAAATGTTCAGAGTGGATTTTACAAGATACCAATAAGAATCCCTGCGACATAAAAAATGTTTGAATTTAATAAAGTTAAAAAAATACTGTGTTGAGATAGCATTTTTGTATTTTGTACATTAATATCCTGAATATCCTCTCTTTCCCACCTCAAACTAAAATAAGCGACAATTTATGGTTCTTTTATAAAAAAAGAACAACAAAAACAACAACCAAGAACAATTTATTTTTCTTTAACCAGTTTAACCGATTGAATTTTACCTGATCCTGGCTGCTTGAAATTATTACTTTGACACCTCTGAAAAATATTGTATTGCAAATTAAAATATTACTTTTTACTGCCTAGTTTCATAATTTCCCAAACTTATTTGTAAGGTGTGATTGAAAAAGTTAATAAATAAATGATCCAATAGCCTTAAGCTCAACCTTTTGATGAGACTGTTTTTCTTTTGTCTTTAATTTATCTATTTAACTATCAAGAATAACTATCTTTTTTATGTTCCATCCTCAATGAAATTAATCAAAACAATATTGTAATCTATTGAGCACACAAGGTTATCTGCTCCGTTGAATTAACTCATTGTTAAAAGTTAGGGTTAAGCTAAAAAGTATACTCCACTTGGTGCAAAGAAAACTTTTTAAAATGCAAGCATAATAATTAATTCAAAGTTTATAAAAACAGTGTTATTCAGTCTTAACGTGTTATAATATCTTCAAAAGTGAATAAAAAGGTCTGTTATTCATCGTTCCTACTTAATTGTGTTGTACTTAATTTGAACGCAAACTGGTAGCTCAAAAGTTAAAAATACTTTGTTTCCTTAATTGTAACAAACTTTGATAGTTGTAGTAATAAATTTTATAAATAAAAAAGTTCTAAAAACAAAACTAGGTTATTTTAAAATGAAATATAGATATTAGGATGGCCAAAAAAGAAAGCGGGTAGAGGTAACTGGAAAAAACCTAGTCTAGTTGGTCACCAAATGTCCTTTCGGTCACTGGTTCAATCTAGTTAGGTATTCATTTGGATAATGGAGTTTATTTGTTAGCAGAATGGGTTTTCTACTCAAGGCCGTTTGGTTGTAATCCGCCTTTAGCAGGAAGTGAAGTAATGAGTAAATTTAACTGGATTTTCGAGCACCTGCGTTGCATTTACCAAATCTGTGTTACATAGCGAAATCTCCATGCTACCTGTATTGTTTTTTTACATTGAATGTTTTAAAAACAATAAAACATTAGTGTCGTAATTTTTTGACTGTCACTACTCTTGAGAATCGAAAATTTGGCAGTAGCAAGTAGACATTAGCTTCTGCAAACTGATTAAAACTTTAAAACTTTAATCTTTTCTTTCACAAAAAAGGGTTACTTTGCATTTGCCCCCCCCCCCCACATGGGCCTTAGGTCTGTGCGTGGAAGTTATAAAGCAAAGCAAGGAGTGAGCCGGTACAGCACAAGGGTGATCAGTACTGTTCAAAGTATTCAACACTGTTGAGACTCGAACCAGCAACGTCGCCGTCACAGTTCCGAGGCCGAGTGTGCGCCAATCGACTCACTAAACTTTAAGTCAAGATACAACCACATTAATTTAAATTATCCTATCCAGTTGTATTATTTGATTAAACAAAATCAGAATCTGTCAGTTTTTTCTTCTTAATACTCAACAACACAACTACTCATTACAGGTTTACGGAAGGTATCCTTAGTAGTCCACATCATTCGATAATCTATCAGATGACTGCCCGGCGTCTATTATGTCATATTACCAAAAGCCTACCGTATTTGTTCATGCTACTTAAACAATACATTACTGTCCCTGTGTGGTTTTTTACAGGAATGCTTTACATTTGAGCTACTCAGAACTCCTACAGAAGACTCTTTTAGTGAGATCAACACCTGGCCTGTTGACGATTTGACCAGTTAAACTGGTATCCTGAAACTCATTTCATTATAGGTCTAATACGTACAATATATGTCAATGAAAATGGTGGTATGTAAAATAGTAAATCAAAACTAGATGTTATTATTAGAGGTGTGCGGATAGTGAATTTTTAGATCGGATCGGATAGCTTATGTCCGGATCGGTTTCGGATCGGATAACAACAGGTTCGGATCGGATAGTACCGGATTCGGATATTTACGGCGCGGCGTAATGAGCAGATTTAAGTTTTCTCATAAGGCTAAGGTAATTGTAAGGAAGTACCATATTATCCTAATGTGTAAGGTAAGGTTTGCCTTGATAGCCCTGAGTTGTTGATTGTTCAGAGATATTGTTTTCAGTGCAGGCCAAATGTCAATTAAGTATGCAAAGGGACAACTAATTATCTGTTAATAATTTGGAAATTTATTGATTCCCCTTAAGCATAGTTAGTATTTAATTCAACAAGGTTATTAGGCCTAAATAAATTTCTGAATTAGGTTACTTAAAAATTCATTTTTCAATGCAATCTAAATTTGCTAATTTTTATGCCTCTGTATTTTTTGTTATTTTCCTTTTCATAAATCAATACTAGGCCTTAGTGATCAGTGACTAGGCCTAAGTGATAAGACAAAAGAATTAAATATTAAACTTGATTCACCAATCTCTTCACATTTGAAGAAAGCTCTACATTTTTATTCATGCATTAATGCCTGACAACCAAGATTTTGATTCACTACAAAATAATACTAAAAAATAATTAGTCTGAGCAGTAAACTTAACCTAAATTTCAAGAAGAGTTTCAAATGTTGTAGGTTTCAGTGTTAAAGCTAGATCATTTAATTAGAACAAATAAAAGTCTATTTGTTTTAGAAAATAAACAACAAACAAACTCACTAATTATTATCACAGGCGTAGGTTGTCAATTCAGCATTTTACTGTTATCTAAGAATGTCTATTTTAATCACGTATTGGAAATACAGCTTGGCTTAATTCGCCAAAGATTAATATTTCAACAAAATAAAAATTTAATTTTGATCATTCAACTTTGTATTTCTAGGTAGGTGATTGCTTAGTTGATAAATAAATTAATAAAATTGAAAGAAAAACATTCTTGAGTTAATTCAGCTCTTAAGCAGACGACAACACAATGTGAGGTGGAAAGACAAACAATGAAGTGAACAGGTTCGCCAAATCTTTGGCAGCCCAAAATTATTGTAGGCTTTTTATTTTATCGTATCAACAGGCCACTAAAGATATTTACGGTCTGAAATAGTCGTATGAAACATCAACACGACTATTTATTTATGGGGTACTTACGGGATATTTCGTTTTGGCAATTGAAGACGACTGTGGGGACACTGTCGGTCATTGACGAACTCTGATTTGTCTTGATTGCGATTCTCTCTCGTACCAATCGATGTTTTGTTGGTAATGGATACTGATCGAGATCAAGACAGTGACAGAACTAATTAAGGATGTACTATTATTTGTTAACTGATTTAATGCTACGATACAAGAATTTATCTTAGGATGTTCGTTATCGTGTCGGGTATTGCGCAATACTCTGATCGTATACAACGATCTCGATCTTATCACGAGTCGCAATATCAGCAACCGAAATACATCGCTTGATGCACACCACTACATAATCGCATCGTGTTGAGGCATTGTTCAAGCCGCAATCACGAATCGTCGCATTTCAAAGTGTCATTTTTGCTCTGCGATGTTTTCTCTCACCACTGTACTCTCGTTGGCAGTGACTAGTTTTGTTTGGAAGACTTTCCAAACTTTAAAATTTGATCCTTCTTAAAAATTTACCCCAAAATATGCAGTCTATCCGATAGAGTCGGATATCTAGTAGGTCTTACCGGATAGTTACAAAACCCTCGGATCGGATTCGGATATCCGATCCGATCCAAATCCGATCCGAATTTTCGGATATCCGCACACCTCTAGTTATTATGATAACTGGTCTCTAATAATTCCCACAGAAGTCACCAATATTGTCCCCTTCCTGCGAATCTTGACTGGTTACACTGTCGCTTCTTTAGAAATGAGCTGAGGTGGCTAGTGGTATGGTTGGTCTACAGTATTGTCTTCTTCAATTCTCCAAAGTTTGCTTAAATAAATTTCTATTATTGTTTTCGAATAACAAAACTTCTCCCTCAGTTGCTTTGAATGATAATAATGTTAGGGTTAAAAGTTATTCAGCAAATAATTTTCAAAATTATGATATTTTAAAGATAATTACCATCTTTTATTAATTATTATCTGATTAAAAAGTGTGGTGTTCCAATACATAAATTAACTAATTTGAGTTATACGACATTCTCCGACATACCACTTTAATATTACAATAAACACATTTGAAAATAAAAAATACATGCAAAAATCAGTTCCTAAAACTCACCAGAGGAAGATGTAGATCTTCTCATTGAGAATGTTCAGTGCCAGAACGCAGAGCGCGTCATGCCGTTGGATGCTGCCCGAAGGTCCGAACTTGTGGAACGTACATTTCGTGACGCGCGGAAAGACGGCGACCATCGGGTCCGTGCGGTTCTCCTGGTCCTGCTGCGAGAACTTGATCACGTCCGTGCCATAAGTGAAGAACGCGCCGCCGAGAAACGCGTCGATCATGAACATGTTGGCAATCTGGGGGAAAAAAGTATTGGTGTGATACACAATTCAGTGTTTCCTTTTTGACATACTGAGGTTACTGAAAAATTTGTAATAACTGAAAAGGTGGAACCCATTTGTGTGCAAACCTATATCCTAAACAAATTTGCTCCGTCAATTGATTAGCAGAAATATTGTTAAATCACCATCATTTATTGTTTAGGGATTGTACCTTTTACTGTGGTCATTAACTTAACAGATGCCAAATAAGGACTGTAAAGACACCTCTTTTAGACTTTATGGGTGTCAGAGTTTCTGTGTTTTAAAAAACACAGAAGATTTCTGTGTTCATGAAGATTTCCAAGATTAACTGCTGAATGCAGGCCAAGTAGTGGAAAAATATCAAATTAACTACTAAGGATTTTTTACATTAGTCTTGTTGTGGAAGTATCTGCTTGGAACAAAATACAAATAAGTACTACTAAACCATTTCAACATAGTATTAGTAATACACAGTTTTATTTTTTCAGTGAACATAATAATTAATTAGTGAGAAAAAGAGATAAGATTAAAAATGATTAAGTTTTACTTAAAAAATCAGAATGTCATCAGCCAGTCATAGTCAGTTATCCAACAAGTAAACACTCCCTGCTAGTTGAGATTAAGCAACTACTCATAAGAAGGATAAAACTGTTTTAAATTTGGATAAGGGTTGAATTTTATCATATCTTAACAAATCTAAATTAACTAGGCCTATTCAGTATTTTGAGCTTTTTTATACTGTGAGCTGCTTTACAGTGGTGGTTTGCATACTTTGGAAACATTAATGCAGAGTTAAAACTTTACAATTATTTTAATAATGAAAAAAATTCAGTGAGAACTGTAATCAGAACATTTTTTGTTTTATTAAAACCAAGGGATTTTTCAAGGAGATAATTTCATAGCTGTACTTTGCACCCAGGAACATGTAATTTGATAAGATTGTCTTAGTAAACATCAGAACAAATGTATCTTATCATTATCAAAAGTAAATGCAAGCTTGAACCTAAACAAACATTGCATAATAAAACCACAATTTCGTAATCCAAAACAAGTAAGGTTTATCACAATCCATTAAAATTTTGGCGGATAAGTGAAAATTGATAAAAAAGTTTATAACAAGAAATTTTAATTTGGAGAAATTTTAAAATAGCTGGTCTTTGTCATGAACCAAATTACCATCACCTCACTTGTTCTAAGCACTAATCTTTTATTAATTTTATTAATAAAATACACAGCTAATTCTGCGTCTAAGTTTTTAGTGGCAATGTACTTGTATGAAAGCTCAATTTTGATCAATCTTCAAAGTTTACTTTTTTTGTTCCTATGTTTTCTAAGGTGTCAGTTAATAGTTGGCAAAAAATTTATCCATTAGTGTTTTAACCACTTTAAAAATAGTTTTTGACACATAACCTGGTTTTAATGTAGTTTGGTTTCTGATCTACAATAAATAAAATATTAGCCTACTGACTAGAGAAATTTTCTGTTCTTTTATCAAGTTTATAAATATTTCTAGCAAACATCTTTCATCTCTCAAATTCCTAAAACCTTTAATATATGAATAGCTTTAACTTGTTGTTGTGGTCTTAAGTTATGTTCTCCAATTTTATAAACAAGATGGTGGCAGGCGGTCCAGTGAACCATGCTCCGCGAAGCTGATTGGACCAAGGTCGTTCGGTCGAATGAGAGCGGCTTTCTAAAGCCTTCAACTACGTCAACCTCTGCCCCTTGCTTAGGAATTTAAATTTATGGGGTTTTGAGCGATGTAAAAATAAAGCACCAACAATAACCGTACAAAAAAAATTTGGCAAGTGCTTTCAAGTTATTCAAACGTAGACAGCTTCATTTCCATTCATTGATATTTAACCTTTCCCTAACAGTCAATGGCTGACCATTTTAAAATAATTTGTTGGTATTTTAATTCACTAACTTAACTGACAAATTGATTGAATTAATGGCTTTCTTTGGGAAATTCAAAACATTTTTCTTGATTTCGGAGCTGACAGGTATTTGACAAAATCTAACATCTGCTGTAAATATTTATCAAGAAACAATTTTTTTTGCGAGATTTTAGGGCATTTCTATCAAGAAAATACATTATGAATAAAAAAAATGAACCATGTTGAGCTTGGGTGCACAAATGGAGAACCAAGTTTGAGTCCCCAAACTAGATTGGCTGGGATTAGAGTTCAAAGTTGTTACATCATTCTATGCCAGTTAGATTACACCAGTAAATGTTTTCAGCCATGTTGTGTTGTCATTAACCAGAATGGTGACAAGTGGTTTGTAGAATGTATCTCGCTATCTTATTCATTCTCAAGACAGTTTTAAGATGTTTCACGTGGAGTGATGATGGGGTGATATTTAAAAGCCTTAAACTAGTTTCAAAATAGATAAAGGTATTGAATAAGTTTTTCTGTTAATAGCTTGTTTATTTGCCCTATTTTATCACTCAAAAGAAAGTGAATCATGTTGTCAAAATTATACAATATTTTGATTTATTACCAATAATGCAGTCAATTTCATACTAACGAAATCAAAGAACCATAAATTGTTTCATCAACTGTTATTTGAGTTGTTCTTTAGCTTCAATCAACAATAATTATACTGTTTAATGCAAATGTATATTACAGTCGAGTAAACTTTATGGAAGAGTGAAGTATATGAGTTGCGTTTATGTATCTAGATAAACTTTTATTTCTATGCTGGCAATGACATTTCACTGGGTGAATAAGAGTGTGTAATTTTTCAAGGTGCTGTACAATGTAATTAATGCTTTATGTACTTTAAGTGTCACGTTGACTATCAGTAAAAAGTACGTTCGTTCCCTACATAGAATGACATAGCTATTGGCACCCTGCCAATAGCTTAATACGGATCATGCAACTTGCTGAAGGCATCAATCTGTCCTTGAAATAACATCACTAAATATCCTTTGTTTGAAATTCATTGTTGGTGATGGTGTTATTATATTTTGATTTGGATCAATCAAAATCACCAACCAAATCAAAATATCACTAGGTATGATCACACAGTCAAAATTTAGTGAACAAAAATAACCTATATGATCAGTTTTATTCAAAATCCTAGTTACACTTTGCCCTCTTCACCAACCCCACTTTAATTGTTAATTGGATCAAATGCCTCAGCTTGGCAAGCTTAATTGACTCGGGTTAAGGCTTAACTACCAATTTTTGGAAAATCAGCATTTCTGTTCTTATCATTGGCAATAAGCTTAACTCCACAGGTGAAAAAAGCTAATAAAAAAATGATAAAGTGTGTGTGGGTGTGCCCTGTTATTTCTCTGATTGTTGCTGACTTAAGCGCGGGTACTCTGTTTTGTGCACATGTCGAAATCACAATATCGTATGTATTGTTCATTGAAGACACATGATCCGTTGTGCAGGTTAATTATAACCAGTTTACCTCGTAACCAATACCAACGCAGAACGCTGACAAGAGGGAGCAAATTACTATTTCGAGGCTTGAATTTTTTAGACCAGAAAACTCCAAATTTTGAGCTTTATTCCCCCCAAAAATAGAAATAAGGACGTTGCAATTCACTCCCCCTTCTAACTTATCAGCTCCTTTTTTACCTCTTTTTATAATAAAAGGTTTACTGACCAATTAGGTTGTCCGATATGGGCCAGGTCCCACGAGGGTTAAACTTTATCACAAAACATAAACAAAAATCGATCACTTACAACGTTGAGGAAGTTGAGTGCCTCGCACATGAAGTATCCGCTGGCGTAGACGTTGTGCATGTGGAGCGTGTCGATGAAGTATTGCACCAGCCGGCTGAGTCGGTCCCGCCGGTCCTCCTTGGGTCCCACAATGGCCCCGCGGATCCCGTCCGTGATCATGCGGATCTTCCCCTCCTCCCAGCTCTTCCAAACCCAGTGCGGCACGTAGAACAGCACGCCCTGGACACATAAGAATAAAAGGAATACATTACACAAATTTTACATTTTTACACATTGGAAAAAAATACCCTGGAATGTGAGGAAAGGTCATACAAGTAGTGATATTTCAAATTTTACCTTCAACATTTTGCTGGTGTAACTTGACAAGGCTGATAACCAATGTTTTTGTACTTCAAGAAAAGGTCGTAGCTGAACCAATGACTTGTTATTTTGAGTTGGATTAAGATTTTTCGTGTGTATCATCTACTCAAGCATCATACATGCAACAAAGGAAGCTATGCATAGGAACTATGGTTTTTTTTATTTAGTTGTCCTATAGCACTGTTTTTATCAATTTGAAAGGATCCCAAAATAATGCTTTAGAAACTATATAACCTTAAAATTTTGTTCTAATCGTATAGTTTATTCACAATACAATGACTAATACATTGCAACTGGTTGCAGTCTCAAACTCTGACAAAAGAATATTTGCTTGGGGCCAATTTAGCAATCTTCAGATTACGAAGCAAGCACTTGACTCGGTTTATGTTGAGAAAAGGGCTTACAGCAGACACTTGAACACTATCAGGGCTTTAACACATTGAACTTTTTATCCCCGTATATAAATGACAATGTCACTCATACAAAAGGAGTCGTATTGAGATTGTCTTTATGCTTTAGTGCTTCAATTTCAGGAGGGAAACTCCTTCAACATGTCAAATTGTTAACTGAAGAAATGGCCTCAAATTACTGAGTGATGTTTTCCACGAATTGTGATGAAGGACTGAGACAAATTGATAACTAAACTATTGATTACTACAAGGAATTAGAGAAAAAGCGATAAATGAATGAAAATTACCTGGAAGAAGAGCATGAAGGGGACCCACTGGTAGTAGGAGTGGTACCTTGTCTCGTCCTCACCCTGTACGAAGTCCCCCACCCCCGGGTGCGCCACGTGGGAACCCACAGGCTTGCCTTGTTGGTGCGGCAGTGTGAACGTGTGCGTGATCCAACAATATGTGTTGATAACATGGCCCGGCACCGCGCCGTCTGTGATGCAGGCGATCGGGTCTCCTGGAACGAGAAGAGAGGTGTTGGTGGATAAGGTTTTAATTGGAGTGTAAATAAATGCAAAATAAGATTTCATGATATGCTGAAGAACTTTAGAGAATTACATATGTCTCAATATTTACTTTAAAGCAACTTGTGCCACTGTTTATGTTGTCAATACCAAACAGCACTTGGTAGAAGTGACACTTAAAAACAATTCTGAAGCAGTCCAAACCCATCAAATTTGCCGTTGGCACCTTAGGATTTCAGCCCGTGACCTCTTGGAACTGAAGTAAAATATTCTAACCTTCAGACTAGCAAAGACTCTCAAAAATAAGGGAAGCATATCAGATACTGACTTGACAGTGTATTCTCAAACATTTTGCTTGGACAAAAAGTTTTTATGAAACAGACAATAAGCTTGCTAGAGCAAATGTCTTCAAGGGAAATGCTGGTTTAAGTTGTGCATAATTGTAAAACGACAAAATGTATCGAATGATGAGATCCATGTTAGGATCACAATCAAGGAGCAAGTTTTATAAAACCTGTCATTTATTGAATCTGGGTGAAAGATGGAAAGAGTACATGATACATGGAACAACCTCTTCTCTAAAAAGAGGTGATTTGTGGATTTGTAGAATTGGTTCAGGAAAAAAATAAGCCTCTTACGTATACTTTTTTTATGAAGTCCACCCACCTATGAGGTTGTTGGCGGTCACAAGGACACAGGAGACGAAGAGGATGGCACTGGTGACTCGGTAGTGGAACCTGAAGACCATGTTGTCTATGATAGCCTTGTCCATCAGGTAGCGGACTTTGACGAAGCCCGCCACCGATGACGCCATTGCAAACACCGACATCTTGGGTTAGTTTCTGAAACAAAGTAATGCTTTGTTTATCAACTAATCAGAAAATAATAGAGACGAAGAGGAGAAAATAAACTATGGTACTGTATAAAGGCTGCTGCATTTTGCGTTCTTTGCAGTTCAGTAGATCTCTGGCTACAAATTAATCAAGATCAACCAAATTTAATTTATGTAATGTTCTTCAATTATTTCCCAACTGGTCCATACATTTAGATAACATTGGATTCAAGATGCTGTAATTTAAAACCTAAATCACAAAAGATAGTGGAAACATTGCATTTCTGAATGTGAATTATCATATAGTCTTAACCCTGAAATGGTCAAGCAATTACACCGTTTAAAGTGGATCAATTTATTCGGTTTATATGAGTCTATATTTTTTTACTCCAAATATCCTTTCTACTATTTCGTTCACTGAGAATGTACAGAGAACGAAAAACGAGTGAGTGTTACCTGAAAACGTATGTATGTTAGCGAAAGAACCAACCAAAAAGGAGAAAGTCATATGTTTCCATCACTTAATATTTTCAATGGTTCTTTCTTGTAATATTTGTTTTAAAAAGGAATATGGCTGCACTATACACACTCAGTGGGTGATATATAATGTTATCACTACTTCTCTAACTCAACCGTGATTCATTGCTGACATATTGCAAGTTGTATCAGGTGTATATTGTAGGTTGATTAATTGTTGTCTGGAAAATTGTTAGTTCACTGATTGATTCATAAATATTTTCTAGATTGCCGTATTTTCTTTCCCTGATGTTGTAAATTGAGCCCAATCAAAACATAGGTTAAACAATTTGTTAATTGGAATGAGTTTATGGAAATAAATTTCCATCATAGGTACCCCTTATCATCACATCTCAGGAACCTCCTCCCGATATGATTTCACAATATCCCAAACATGATTAGAATTGATTAGAATTTTCCAAACATGAATCAAATACTCAACAATATGTACAAATGACTTATGGTGACAAGTACTTTTTTGTAAAAGTTTAATAAGTAACTGCAATTATTGCCATATTGTAATAATGTATAATGGGTAAATTTTCTCCAGTATTTTTTTAAACACTGTTGTGAAATTGTTTTATGTACAGTATAGTGAAAAAATTTGATTAGTGAATAGGTGCCACTGAATGAATGATTTGTGGTTTTATTTATTGTTAATAATTCAGTCTATTATTTAAATAATATTTAACCTCAATTTTTTTCTTAATACGGTAACATAAAAAAATTATTGGTGAATACAGCAATATTTAGTTAATGTTTGTGAATTGCTTATTGTGCTTATGGGTTCGTTGACTCTTTTACTGATGATGTATGTAATTGGAAATTGAATAGCAAATCAAACACCACACCCCTTCCCCCTAACTAAATCAGATTCAGATCCCCTCTCTCGGTTTAATACCAAAATAATACAGATTTAAACCAACATGAGCAATGCTACAACGAACCCATACCGTTTCCAATCGGTTATCCTGGAGTAACTCTTAGTGAGGACGTGTAGTCAATCGGTTTAGAGGAGGTGATCCACACAACACAGCACAGCACAACACCGACACCAACGAACACCACACCGACACTACGAAGACATCACCACCGCACTGTAACACTGTTCCGTACCGTAGAGTCGCTACAGTGTGGCTCCGGCGGCCCGGTGTAGCACTGTAGCACTGTAGTCACCGCGGGCGAGCGAGCCACTGAGCCAGGTATGCGTCCTTGGCCGGCCAGACCGGCTCGGGCTCTGAATCAGACAGAAGCTCGAGACAAAGACCCACTCCGGGGGTTATTGACTCGCCTCAAACTCCTTCGCTCCTACCTGCGTCTTCCCGGCGATCCCCGATCTGTATTGGACTTACTTTCATGTTACATAAATCTTTGAACTCGAGATTTTATTGGTAAGGGAGTTTTTTTGCACAGGAGATGGTGGATGAACTTCGAAACAGTGGGTGTCTTTCGCGGATTTGTTAGAACGTGTGGTACTCTTTACACCAGAATAGGCATTTTTTGCGTTATTGTTCGTTGCCTTGCTCATCCACAGAGGGCAGAGGTTTTGTTTTAACGAGTGTTCCGACGCCATGTGAATTGGTCAATATGAACGACGTAAGAGGCTTTAAAAAGTAAAATTCTCTAAGTTTTTTGTTGCTATTTTTACGGGCCAGAAATCTACCCCATTTTATCTAAGTCTGTGTGTTGTGCCTCACCCAAGACAAGTATATTCCGTATGTTGATTGTTCACAGTTAATATCGACATAAACCCTCTGAACATTCGTCGTATTGCTCATCAAAATTGTCACAATTTAATGCAAGGCGATCACGCATCTTCAATATTTTATAGCTTACTGTAGCTTACAGGCTACAACGCTCTAACAGGTGGACATTTGTTGTATTTGGGCTAATTCTTAATGTAGGCTGCGGGACAGGATTTACTAATGTTGTTTTTGTTTTCTTTCCGTCTTTCACTCTCATAATGTTACAGCCAGGTGGCCAGGTGACTCATACAATTTTGTATCGCCTTTTAACGGGAGAGTTTTTATGAAAAATCAACATTTGTGGAGAAACATAAATGTTCTTAAGAGAATTATGAAAGACGAGTGGACAATCTGTTGCGTAGTTTGATCTAACTTTCATTTCCCACTGCCATCATCCGCGGCAGGGCGTCACGACGCGTCATTGACGGCGCGAAGGACGTCGACAGTCACAATGGACCGAGGTGCACGCCTGTTGTACCGATTATCCCGTGAACGGAGGCTTTCATTCAGCACAAAGCCGCGTGTATCCTGGAACTGGGGCAGAGCTCACTTTCCGCCCGGCGAGGCGAGAGTGGTTGTTGGGTCCTGGAAGAGTATACAGTCTCAGAACGATCAGTATTTATAGTTTAAAGAATTATACGATACCGGAATCTTTTATGGGTCAGATATCCCTAAAACTGAACGGTGGTCGGGGTCCTGAAACAGTACGGCTTTAGCAAGTCACAGAGCCTTTGGAAAATTAGTTTGTGTGTTTGTTGTTATTTGAATTCGTAGGCAATTGCAATTTGGAGATTTACATTTTTCTTGCCAACGTTTGCGGTAGGGAACTATTCATGTGCGATAGTTATGAATAACTGCAACAATAATTGCATTTATTGTTAAATAATAAGTTACCAAAATGATACCGGAATCTTTTATGGGTCGGATATCCCTGAAACTGAACGGCGGTCGGGGTCCTGAAACAGTACGGCAATAGCAAGTCGCAGAGCCTTTGGAAAAGTAGTACGTGTGTTTGTATTTGTATTTGAATTTGCAGACAAATGCGATTTGGAGATGTAGGCTACATCTTTCTTGCTAACGTTTGCGGTCGGGAACTATTCATGTGCGATAACTTCCAATACCATGCATTTCCATCACCGGTAATAATAATAATAAGTTATAAAATCTGTATAGAGTAATTGCCGTCGGATTCTGGGATTCGTTCACAAGTTTGCGGTGTTTTTATAGATTGAATATCGGCTAAATATTGAAAGAGGAAATACATTTTTACGTTTTTGTTTGATGAAAACTGGAACTGAACTAATAAATAAGAATTGGATTAGATTATAAATATCTATTGTTATGGCCAAAAATTGTGGAGGCTCCAACAAACTCATGTGAGGGTTCACCAAATGCGTTTCGGAATTCGAGAAATTGTTTTTCCAGAGACCAAGAAGGGTAGATCGATCGTACGCCCAACTCGGCAAGCAGGTGTGCGGCAGGTGTTGGGTGCGGTCAGTGCCGAGTGTGGTGTTGTGGTGCTGTGCCGCAGATGGTCCATTACCACGCTCGCCACGTGCGGAACTGCAGAGTGCGGATTGGCAGCCATTGTGGCCGCGCGGTCTCTGGCAGCGCCGCCGACACTTTGACTTCCAAATGTGCCCTATCCTACTTGCAAACTGACTAGAGCGACGTGGTCGTTGAAGTGTGACTTTTCAAAATATTTTGTTACGCAGTGCTTTCAGTCATGTGGATATTCCATTCTGTTTTGGTCTGTTGGATTTGACATTGCGCCGCTTGCCTTCACTGGTGATGGATTTGATGTTTGTTCGTTAGGCTGTTGGAAGACCTTATTCATACACTTTTATTCCATACAGTATTAAGATGTAAATGTTCTCATTTATATTTCTAATTGTTGGAAGAACATTTTGTCTCAATTATTTTGCCCCAGACTTCTTACTGCATCACCACTTTGGACTTGGGCGTTCAATAATCGACAACACTAGTGGAAAATGGGTAAACCCATTCGAAAATCCAAATATTCACTGTTCTAAAGTAATTCGATATTTTTTATATGAACCCCTAGAACAGTCGAGTGGATGTGAACCTTGTCTTAACCCAGAATATTGTGCTAGATGACTAGTACAGTAGTACTTTCCACGATAGTGTGCCAGTTCAGGTTCAGTATGAATTTTTGACAATTTATTTATGTGATTAGGAAGGGATGGTAAGCCTACACATAGAAGTCAGTCGAATTGTCGGAACAAAATTAAATAATTTTCGGCATTTTTAACAGCATGTCAACTTCGCTCCAGCTACAAAGTCCTTCAGCGTCAGAAATTGAACGCCATTCTACTACTTGGTATTACAATGACTGGCTTGCCTGCCACGACGTTTAAATAACTCCACTGTAGAGTAGGGAATGGCACGATGGCAGGATGGAGTTGAAAGGCGCCGCCAGTGTCAACGCCTCGGTGTTTGATACCCGGGGCCGGCGCGCAGTACCGTTGTACCGTCGGTTGCCGCGACGATCACTGACTCTGTGTTCAGCCCGCGTCTCGCACCATCTGATATCGCGGATAACTAACCCCGTTGTCTAGTCAAGAGGTAGATGGAGGTAACAGGATTTAAATTTTCAAAAGAGGCATCCTATGAGTCTAGTTTATACTAGAACGATTGGAATAAAGAAGTCGATGGGGTTAGGGTATTTTTACGTCATTTTACTGGAATTTAGAGATTTTAATGCCTGGATTAGTTGGAGTTTGGATCAACTTTGGCACACGAAGTGGGTCTTCAAGGATCTATCCTACCTACTCCTACTTTTAAAGTCGGATTTCTCTAGAATGTTATTCGTTTATGTTTATGGGTTCGTATTTGCCTGTGGGGGCTACAACTTTCAATTAATAATTTTTATCGATTTGTTTTTAATCCCTTTTGGCAAATTCATTTGATAAAACTGTAAAAACAATCATGTTTGCCAAAGATATTCCCACTCGCGTCCCCGTAATGATAGGACCGCTCCGTGTGTTGGACATTAATGATGCGGTCATTATAGTGATCAGTCGTCTCCTTATCAATGAACCGGTTTCTAGTAAACCAGTTTCTGGAAAAGTACATATGTAGCAGCTTAAAGTCCGTGAGAATTTCTTCTTTGCTTATCAACTTGAAATGTATTTGAAAAATGTGTACAAACGTTAAGGACTGGCTTGAACAATTTATTTTTTTTTGACGCGGTTGATATTTCTTACTTGGTAGATATTAAGATTAATTAAACATAAAATTAATCTGAAAACTTATGTTTGAATATTTAATTAATAGCTGTAGTCAAAATAATATATTTTGAGTCACTGAAAAAATTCTTTCTTTCGAAAGAGCCCTTGAATCAATGTATATAAACATTGGTAGCACAGCTCGGGAGATTATATGCGAATCTCAAAAACTTTAATTCTGTAACAGAAATTTAGTCAGATAAACGCTCCGTGATTTTTTAGAAAATAATTATTGCCAGCACGATGACTAGTGACAGCGTGGGCCGGAGTGTCGAGGTGTCCCCGGAGATCGTGTTACGGCGGACCGCCCCGCCACCGCAGGCGGCCCAAGTAGGCCGGCCGTGTTGCGCAAGCGGCTGGAAACTAGCTGGAAACCTCAGCGGTTAAGGACCAGGGCTCCGGCGACAAGCTGACTGGTTGGCCAACGCTGATTTGATCCTTAAGGGGTTGTTTCGTTATAAGGTTTTAAGAGTTTGTTGTTTTACTTTATGTTTTTCACTTCGTGGTTCCAAACGCGGTTTGATTTTAAAGTTTGAAAGTCGTCATCGTCCCAATTTATCTTGAAATTTAGCTATTATCTGTTGGAACCATTGCTTTGGAACGGATTTCCTGTGTTCCATAATGCAGAGCTAGTATATTTACTGTCTTTTTTTACGTATCCTCAATTGATTTCCAATGTATTGTGTAACTTTAACCGTCGCAACGTTAGCAAACAATTGGCTGGTAATATAATAAAACAGCGTAGGTGCCTTATGCATGTTTGTGCGAAAATTATGGTGGTGAGATATGTTATTCCGTTGTAAAAATATCCAACCGTGAATTATTACGAATTATTTTAGCATCTCTGCAAGTTTGGTATTTCGCAAAAAGGTGGGATTTTTGACAGTCTCATTTACTAAATTAAGAGTAAACAGTCATTTTGAAACTCAATTTGTTTATTTTATGCTATCATTTTTGTGAAAGGTAAAACAAAATGATGCAACAGTTAAAACTTTATAAGCTGCCATCTGTGACGGTGACGTCGACGGCTGAATGTGGCTCTGTAGCGTTATTGGTTCGATCGGTGCCATAACGGTCTGAGATTGTCGTTAGGCGATGTCTGATGTGTGCGTTATGTGGGTCCGACACAACTATCATGTCTCTAATGTCACGATGTCCTGTACAAGTAATCTTGTTGCCCCTAACAGTTTTTAACAAGAAATCACTTCCGTTAAGACGAGTTGGTAGGCCTCTAGAGTCATTAAAAACATAATAAAATCGTCAATCCGTTCAATGCAAAAATATTGATTTGTAGTTTGATTTGACTAAATGAACTTTGAATAGCCGTCAAAAGTGTCCTTCTTTTTATGTTATTACCGAGCTTAAGGCGATTCATTAATTTATTTATACTTTCAATTTAATTCAAGTAATAGTGGAAATATGGATCCAAATTAATATACGGAGGAAAATACAGTAGATCTTATTAGTCTAAATTAATTTTAGCTTTAGCCTTTTTCTTAGATTAAGGGGGGAACAGCAAAGAAGCAATACTGTACCAATAATAAGCTATGAACCTTCCAGCTCTGAAGACAACTTCCAATGACCCTGAAATGTTGCAGTTTCATGGTAAAATAACCAATCTATCACAGTGAACAGTACTGTCACGGTCATAATGCAAACCGTTGATCAACAGCCAACACCTAAACCAATTTTACCAAGAAACGCGACGATTGCTTCACTCAGATTCCTAAAAAATGTTGAAAGTTGGAAGCAGCAAACCGGGGCACCAAGGCCAGCCATAATCCAGTGCGTTATAGCTCTTTGTTTCCCGCCGTAATGGTTCGAGCGACGTCGATGATTACAGATTACGGAGATGTAACGAGCGTGCGGCTTACTCCGGGGGATGAAGAGGGGAGTTGGAGATTACACAACTAGTATGCAACGCCAATCTCCCTGTAGTTCACACTAGCTGCGAGTGAATGCCTTATCTGTTAAAGTGAGTGCAACCATAAGAGCTGAGTAGGCTAATTTGAGAAACACGTGTTTATGTATATTTATTTGTTATATCAGCTTTGCAAATCAGTTAATTTTAAATTAAAATTGTGGAAGTGAAGTAAAGGATTTTTTTACAAAAAATAATAAGTAAAAATTGTTACTACTTATAGTTTAAATTGCTTTAAAAAGTGAATCAACTTTAAGTACCTAGAACGAACACAGTATAGTGCAAATGTTTTGCCTTTTCCAAACTATTTCGAAATATAGGAACTACTGACCTTTCTTAAGGTTTGCTGGCATTCTTACTTTTCAGGATTTCTTCTGCAGCAGTAGGTCTATATTATATGTCGGACTTTCTAAATATTTTTTGATTTTTGCACTCACTCACTCGTTGTTTTAATTGATAAAAGGATTTAGACCAGAAAGTCAAACGATTGCACTTTACACATCCAAAGCGACGATATGTTTAATTTAACCCCTCCCCCCCATCCCTTTCCAAAAGAAGTGCGTAGAAATGCGAAACCCAAGCGGACGGAAGCCTCTTTGACGGTGGGGATCGCGAAGATTGAAAGGACTCGGAACAGCCGCACGTTGCTAGGTTGTTTACCGTGGAGCCGGGTGTAGGAGGCTGCAGCGGGACCAGTTGGAGGCTTGGAAGAGTTTGTTTCTTCGTCGCAGGAATCGCAGCTGTCGGTTGCTTCGTAGCAGGACTGAGGACCCCCGTGACGACCGGCGGTATAGTGGCGGCTTAGGAATGGCAATTATTTTCAAAATATCGATATAATATCGCTTTTTCCATGTATTGGGACCATTAATATCGATACAAACGATGTATCGGGAGCAAAATATCACTATTTCCGAGACATCTAAAAAACGATATAGTTGGAGAAAAAGAACACAATTTTGCAAGTTCTAAGAGGAATCAGAAACAGGTTTTGCCACCACGGAACTCAAGATTTTTCTAAAACTTACTAGGGGAGATTTATTTGCTTTTAAAAGGCAAAAATATTACGATGCACACATTTTCACCGCCAGAAAACAGTCTTAATAATACTAAACTCGTTAAAATTTGTCTTCAAAAACTTTTTTCCATGAGGCGATATGTAAAGGAAAAGAAATATTGATACACCGATAATATCGGAATCAAAGTCTCGATATACTTTTCCTGATGTAGCGGAACTAAAATATCGATATTTACGATATATCGATATTTTGTTTCCCTCCCTAGCCTGGTTGATGCGACAGGCAGTAGAGGTCGGTAGGCCCTGGAGGAGGGGGGCAGGTGGCGGCGTGGGTGGCCCCTGGATGCGAATCGCGCTCCTCGCGCCGCGCCGCATGCTAACTACTGGAGGTGGGGACTTCCCCCCACAGCGCCGCAGGATTTAAATCCGTTTCGGTTGGATTGCATGTAAAACATTAGGCTTATTACGTTGACAAAACAGAACGTGAAAATATGCTTTGTGATATAAATCAATCCTGGTGAAATCACTGAAAATGTTTCTTAAGTTTGAAACATTAGCCAGCTTTTGAGTGACAATCATGACTTTGAGTGACAGTAAAATAATAGGCTGTTATACTGTACTATGATTTTGGACAAGTATAATAGCTGTTCTTGGCCAGTGACAATTCCACTATAAAATTACACCCTCCTCCTCTGATGTGATCTTACTATGTACACCATTCATTCATATTTGCCGTGACTGAAAACGTTAAAGGTCGGATCAACGATATGCAATAATTTTGAAGGAAATAAAACAGTAATTTTGCGTCTTTCCAATATATATCGATCCCGAGAAGAGTTAGTAGCTTTTTGAAGGGTTGTTTCTGGTGCCAGCTGCCATTGGTTGTTGGGCTATTAATTACTTAACAGTCCTGTCTAAGGAACGTGCCAGTCTTAGTCAGTAACAAGGCTACAAGATCGCGCCACTATCATCACGATCATCACACTCATCCTTCACTCATATTCAGGGTAACGTCCTCCATGAGGTACCTGTCTCAAAAAGAATGATTAAGAAATTATTAAGAAAAAATGAATAATGTAAGCCAGTCTACTCCCTGCTGGAGTGGGTGTAAAGAAAAACTATACTGTTTCCGATTAGATTTGGTAGTTCGTGAAACGGTTGCGGATTAACTTTTCCCAATCCTCTAAATTTACCTTCATAATCTATGGAAGAAGAAATCGTCTCCAACGGCGCGACCGCTGGTTCACGGATCGCCGGATGTCGATCTCTCTGGTGGAAAAGCGTTGACACTTGGGGGAAAGCTGGTCACTCTAGCTGAACTCGCGGTTTTCGTAAAAGAAACTAATGATAAATAATGACATCGCGGATTTCCATCGGCTCTTGTAGTTTACTCTATCTCTACAACTTTAGTCTAAAATAATTCTCTAAATTACTTATCTAGCTTGTATTTTAATTGTTGGTCATTAGAGATTGCTCCAGCCCTATACAAAGCGTTTGTTTATAGAGAGCGTGGGTTTCACGGTCTGCGTTATCACAGGGCCTTCCGGAGACGAACATGGATTCTTTACTTAACAGCAACTAAACTTTTCTTTTAATTACAGCTACATAACGCAAGTGTTCCTTATACACCTGAGACTAACGAATTATATTGTTCGACATTGGCATTGATTGCATAGTGAACTTGTTCGGATACTTGATTCATGTGGAATCAATTCTTCAGCGTATATGATCAAATCGAGCTTTTGTTAACGCCTAAAATGGTAACAATGTGGCCAAGTGGTATGATAAAATCAAAGTAATTTTCGTGTCATAAATGCGGTGACACAATGCTAGCTTGATGGTGAAAGCACATGTCTTCTTCAGTTCTTTCTCAGCTGCATTTCTAATCTCCATGCGGAGGGATTTCCAGCATGTTATCTTCAATATGCGGTGTCAGGACCTGGTGCAGCGTTTGACAGGTGGGGGAGTTGAAACGTTCAAGGTCGCGTGTGCAGCGATTGTGGTTGATGTTGCTCAACAGATCCGTGCAGTAGCCTTCACTTGCTGCTAATCTCTTCTGGCCACCATAAAAGATGTGTTCAGTTGTAAATACATTACCCGGCAATTTCTTGAATTCAAGCAATAACGGACGTGTGTTGGGTAGATGTTAGATCGCATGATTAGGAGATATTTAGATTCATCAACGCGCAACTTTTACATCGGAAAGAAAACTATCAGCAGGAAATCCAAGCAGCGTTAGAGGAGGAACGTCCAAACTACTTTTTCAACTACCTTACATGTAGGGGGGTCTTCATGAAGGTTATCTGACTACTAACTTTATCCTCGCAAAAGAATCCAGACTGGAAGAGAGATGCAATGCATAAAACATTTTATTGTGAAAGACCTCTCTCTTAATCACTGAGAAAAACTGTGATGTTTATAAATAGGTCCAGGTACTTCTGAAAAGTAAACGTATGAATCATCAAACCGAATATCCACAAAGTTTTCAAAATAGAGAAAACCTTGCCATTTTGGATTTTAAGGACTCCCCACAATACCTACACCCAACCAGCGTTCTTCTATGCTTCGCCCAAAGTAAATACAACCAGTTCAGCTCAATTTGAGCCACCCCATTGTCTAGATGTCTCTGACTGAGAATCAATCGCCTCGGTGGGAAACTCGTGACGGCAGTTTCACTGATGCCCGTAATGCCTCGTTGTTCCTCCACGTCGCGGGCCGCCGATTGTCGGGAACCAATCGGAAACAGTCACGGACCGACCAAATTGGGGGTTTGTCGTCGCCGGACCGGGGGCGCCGGTAGTGGATTGCTTTGTTACGACGCCGACAATCCCGTCCACTACCGACAACACTTGTCTACTACTCAGCAAACGTGTTTGACAAATTCGTGTTTTTCAAGGATTTTCAGTAGTTTATACAATAAATTTGAACTTTTTTCCTGTTCTGAAATCAGGAATTCAGCAATTCTTCAGCTGGTTGCAACGGATTTCTGAACGGGAAAAATGTTCCACCCCTTCTTCATTCTTAATGTATTGTTTAATTTGAAAATGTGCCTTAACGATCGGGCAGTTGCTGGGAAAACAGGGCCTTATTATGGACCACCGTTGTCAAGTCAGAATGCAACCATGTTGTCTTAGGAGGCTGCCACGCATATAATTCTGGATTGTGAAACTCAGGGCCCGCATGGTCCTGTTTCGTTGTAAGTAATCGATTAATAAGCGTTGGGAAAACTTATCGGGATCTTGTCATGAAAATAAACATCGGCAGCAACAATAAGGGAACACAATAAATTTTGGTCGTCGTGTTGAGTTCATTAGCTCGGTCCTTTCACCAGCTTTCAACTCTCCACACCCATAAATAGTGAAGATTTGCACGTTCGTCAGGTTTGTTTCCCACTTCATCCAATAAAGTAGTTACTACGAGTAGAGTGTGCAGTATGAATGAACGGCGGGTTGCGTAGGTCGCTGCTGTGTGGGGCTTGCACATCCTAATTACACACACATGCAGTGCCAGACACAGCATCCAGCTGATCTAGCGTCACTGCGGCACTGGGCTACAGGTGGCGGCCATGTGTTGGCCCTAGTCACCTGTTGTGCGTCTATCAGCTGTTTCTCTGGGTCGGACAAGCTTTTGTCTACCCATAGGCAATAGGGACTTTTTTTGCCAGGGATGGTGCTCATTGCCTTTGAAAAAAATCAGGTGCTTAATGAAAAAAATCAGCTGCTTAACTACTAGTCACATTTTGCTATTCCTGGTACTTCACTTCATCTAACAAATCCAAACTCACCGTCGTAAAATTTCGAGCTTGAAAACTTATTCAGCCGGTCCGCGAATGGTTGTGTATTTGAAAAAGCCTTGAAGCTTGCAATTCCTCGTTGGCTTCGAGTGGAGATGGACATCATGGTTCCTTACACCACACCACGGTTGTACACATTTCCCTTTTACTAATTAAACTGAAAATAATACAAATAACCACAAATGGTCCCATGAAGTATAATAATACTTACTGACTTACGTAATTTTCACAAAACTCTTAAAATGATTTAAAACTTTACAGAACCCGGCATTTTCACAAGTTAGAAGCATATCTTTGACTATACTGAAATTCATCAATGGTTATTTAACTGTTCTGTATTACCTACTACACATTTCGAGTATATACTATACGGTAGTTGATTAGTTTTGAATAACAACTTATTTGTGTGTGAGTGTCGCAAACGTTTTGATTACGAGGTTTTCGGAAATTCTCATTATAATTTATTTGTGAAAAATTACTTTTTATTCGGAAATTAAATGTTTACCAATGTGGAAGTAAAGTTTAATGTATTATGCGTTTTTAATGTTCCTATTCTAATTCTCCGTGATAAGTTATGCGTGAAGTCAGTATGAATGGTTTAAATGTTTATCTATGTATGGTGATGTTTATATTATAAAATTTAATAACAAAATAATTTACGTTTTCAAACACACAGCAAATTTTGCAATTTAAGTAACGTTTAAAACACAAGCACATATATATAGAAAATTTTTATTTAAAATTTACATCTTTTTGCCATTGCAAATTGCTAAAAACAAAGAATACTATTTCACAATTAATATTGATTATTACTATATAAATGATTTCTTAATATATTGATGGACTGTTTGACACTTATTAATGCTATTTCACTAAGCTTATTTTGATTTAATGTTAATTGAGTCCAAAAATGAATAAAAAATTTTGATATTGTTCCTCTTGCACCAATAAAAATGCCAATTACTTCTAAATTTTGAATATTATACTGATTTTGGAAATATTTTATTGTTGGAGAATATATTTTAACTTTTTCTTCATGTACGAGTCGTGGCTGATGTTCGTTAATTTCAAATCGAATTGTAGGGTCTATTATGAATCCTTTATTAAGTTTTCTGTTGATTGCAATAATGTCAACCCTTCTTGTTGATTCTTCTTCTGCTATAGCATTTACTTCTTCATATACTTCAAATCCTTTCTTCCTTAATTCGTCAGCTATGAATGAGCGTATTTTATGGTGGCGGGCATTTCTAAGTAATTCCCCAAATGGGCATTGGCCAAGGACATGGGGCAAACTTTCAAATGCATAGTTCTCGGTTGTAGAACATCTTCTACACCGGTGCCCGTCCTTTGACCTGCCTGGGATGCCACGAACTGGTGCCACATCTCCAACCATCTTTAAGTAATCTTTATATTCACTTTCAGTAAGTGTGTCCCAACAATTGCTTAGTATTTTGTTAATTTTTTCACATTCTTTAAATAGGACAACACCCCTTCCCTTATGTTTCATTGAGCTCCAAATATGGAATTCTTTTTCATACAATATTAGTCTTATTTGTTTTGAACTAAGGTTGTTATAATTAACGTTTTCATCAACTGTTATATCTAGTTTTGACAGGCATTTTTTAATTTCTTCATCAAAGTTTTTGAATTTTCCTATGTATTGGTCATTGACCATTTTAAGGACATGGCATATATTTATTTGTTGAATGAAGGCCTCCCACCTAGCCCTTACGATTTGAACTCCTTTATATTTTTATGTGAATATAACATACTGTTTGGTGTATCGTTAGGTAGCTCCAAAATTTCTTTTGCTGCAGATCGAATTAATACATCTACATCATTCAAAAAAGAAAAGCTTAACTTATTTAATGGAGCACATTGAAGAGGAAAAATCAATGTTGGCCAGATAAAATTATTCAGAACAAACATTTTTTGTGATGATTTTAATAAGGGTGAATTTGTGAGTTTTTCTAACTTTGAGTTAAAGGAACTTATAACTTCATTACTATTAAAAACTATTTCGTTTTTGAAGTTTATTCCTAAGTATTTAATTTGTTCGTCTTTATCATTAATGGATTTAATGATAATATTTTCTTCAAGTTGAAAATCGTCACAATTTAGGTTTCCATTAGAAATAGTTATGATTTTTGTCTTATTGGTATTTAGTTTTAAGCCCACTTCACTAAACAAATTTACCACTTTTTCATATAATGATAAAACTGACTCCTTGCTATCACCTATTAAAACTGTGTCGTCAGCAAAACTCAATACGTCAATAGGAGCTAAACTTGGATCTAATCTATAACCATAAGATTCCAAAACTTTTGGACTAGAAATTTCATCTAGAATATGGTCTATACTTAAATTAAACATAGTTGGTGATAGGGGGGCGCCTTGTAATACACCACGATTAATGGCAATCTCCTTTGTTTTACCATTGCTGGTTTCAATTTGAGTTTTATTATTATACTGTAAATCAATTATACTACTATTAAGTTTTTCTGGTATTTTCAGGGAACTGAGTAATGCTGAAATATGTTTATGACCAATGTTGTCATATGCTTTTTCCAAGTCCAAAAATAAAATACTGCAATTTTTCTTTTAGGATTTTGCATCTGATAAAACAGTATTCAATATATTTGAATTTACATACGTCCCAGGAGTATTTGTGAATCCCTTTTGAACTGTGTTAAAAGATATGTAATTTTTCAATCTTTTGTCCAAAATCTTTTCATATATTCTTCTGAGCACAGAACATATAGATATGGGTCTCCAGTTTTTAACTTCTTTTTGGTCACCACCTTTATATATTAAAATTGTCCTAGCTTTCTTAAAGAATGATGGAGTTATTGATTTGTTGTGCATTTTTGTATATATCAAAGATAGTGCTTTAGATACATGTTTATAATTTTGACACATCTCATAAGTAAATGATCTGTTCCTGGTGCTGAATCGATTTTAATGGATCGAATAGCTCTCAAAATTTCTTCCATAAAAAGTTTAACTCCACAACGCTCGTTTCAGTTTAACTCACAGTTTATCCTAAATTAATACGCAATTGACAGAATTCTCAGTAACCACTGGACCGATCATCAAGGTTTATGTATCAAATCAAAATTGACAATGAGGGGTTTTCTTTTCGAAGCCTTTACTTGAAATCGCCAATGTATTCAGAACCTCTAAGTAGGAACGCATCCAATGTTATTTTTTTTAGTTCCGCCGCCGGAAAGCAGAGGAGAAATTAGCGCTGATGCATGGAATATTTAGGTGACTCCGTCGTTCGCGCTTCTACTTATTATCCAAAATGTCTAATGGGAATGTTTGTAAACAGAAAAAGGCAAACATTATGGTAAAAGATACAACAATACAAAACAATAACATACAACTGTCAAATTATTACAACCACCTGCTTGACTTGAGAAAGTCAGCTTGATCCGTAAACTCCTACAATTCCAATCGGACTGAAAAATAAAAGTGGCGCCATCTTGTTTCGGCAGCGGGAACTATTCATTTTTTTCCATAAGGTGACCCTACGATATACACCGATATCGCCTGGATTGATTTTTAACGTTTGAGGTATCAAATTAAAGGCTTTTTACGTAGATTTGCCAGTATTATTTCGAATTTCAATAAGGGCGTCACTTAAGTACAGTAAAGGGCTGGAATTTTCGGATTAGTGGCGCTACCAGTCGATATTTGATTAAACTCAATTCATGTTGTTCGCATATAAACATACTGTGGCCATGCTTTGAAATATTTATAAAGGCTAGTCACAGATTGCAGCACTTTCATACAAACATGAAACAAGTATTTGCAAGAGCAGCAGCAATTAAGCAGGCTAACCTAGTTAAAATTATATCATCACTCCGATATTTGGGTTAGTGATGAATTTTCACGTTTAAATCACGCACAAACATGATGACGAAGTAGGTCAACACAGTTTCAACAAAACCGACCCAGTCTCAATACTGGGAAAGCAATGAAAGAGCAAATTGATGAACAAAAGGCCAGTAGAGGGACAAAACCCGTTGGCTTTAGCTGCGTGTAGAAAACTTCGTGAAACTGTAGAGTCTCTTTACTTCCACGAAATCTTTCTTCTAAATAAATATTATTTTGAATAGCAGAAATTAATGTAACCGTTACATTTACGTTCATTAAAGTATCATAGCTGCATCAGTAATCTGAACGCATCGAACCGTGCACGAGTTTGGATTGACTTCCCTATGTTTCTCAACATGATTTATTGTGACTTCAGATAGTCATAATGGCTTTGATATCTTGGGGTCCTCTTGGTAAAACGCGAATTTTCAAGTTTGAGATTTCAAGAGAAAATTGTCATTTTGTCAAATCATCCTTTAACATGATTTAACTTTTTACAATCAGTTACTTTTTAGTACGTAAACGTTTATTTTATATATTCAGGTTCAAATAGTTATAATTTACTTACTAATTAAATATTTACAAAAATAAAACAAAAAAAATGTATTAGGCCTTCTGTATTAGGCTTGCAGGAAACGTGTAGCTCCGATGCCGGGGTAATATTTTTCAAGTGAAAAATTGAAACCCCTACAAACCTCTTTTCACCCCCATCCCTAACTTAAAAACTTTAATTGGGAAAGTAACCTTTGTGATATAGGAAGTATAAAAAATTATTGGTGAAAGAAAATTTAAAATTTTATAACGCGTTCAATTCAACCGATTTACCTTCAAGAATGGTTTTACCGTTCCCCAAAGGTTCGGGGGGTCCTTTTGTTCTTTATGTATTTGAGATTCCCACATTCTTCGCTAAACTGAATAACTTCGTTTTGAGGTTGTTTAGAAGAAAAGAACAAAGTATTATGTAACATAATCACTTCCTAATATGTTTGTACTTATGCACATGTACATAGATTTGATGATCCTGGGATGTCTTGAACTGTTTAGTTTAACATGATCGTTATTTGCAAAAATTCTACATAACACACTTTTCTACATATTATGCAAACAAGTTGCAGGATTGTGTGGATCGCGGGGGAGGGAAGCCCGTACATGCGCCACATCGCCACATCCTGCAGCGGTAACCTGACCCGGGGTCACAGCAGTGGGCTCCGGTGTCCGCCCACTCCGCCGGCTTCATTAATGCTAATTTTGTCTTTCGCGATAAATCATGCTTGAAATTTGGCCCGAGCTCCTGCTGAATTTAGCGTTTTTCACAAAAATGAAAGAGAAGGTTTTCTTTGTTTGAGTTTCTGCTAAGTGTTCATCCGACTGGTCTACGATGGACTTCCTTTTTCTG
The DNA here is from genome assembly GCA_035578135.1 of Flexamia atlantica. NCBI lineage: Eukaryota > Metazoa > Arthropoda > Insecta > Hemiptera > Cicadellidae > Flexamia > Flexamia atlantica. The sequence continues at coordinate 37,600,763 of JAQJVK010000008.1, read as the reverse complement.
GAACGTCAAAGTGTCGGAATGTTTTCACTTTCGGCGATTCAATGTGGGAGTGACCATGTTTTATATGACATTATGATTTTTTTCTTTGAATGGCAATAACATAAATGCACATACCCATGTAGCACACCAAAGTAATTAAAAAAATACTATTTTGCAGTGTACTGCATATGGGTGAATAAAAAAATCAGAAGGTAATGTCTGTAATCATTGACTTTATTCTGTAATGTACTGATTTAAAATGCGATTCATTTCGTTATGATGTTTTGAATAAGGCCCTCTGACATTTATTTTTCCAAATGAGTGCTAATGACTTCGACATTAACTTCAAGCTTTGTCGCCTCGTGCAGCGAATATCCCTTTACAGTAGGAATAAAAACACTTTTCTCAAAACCCACTTGCGATCCAAAGGGAAAGTACTTTTCATGATTTAAATCTGCTAGTCAGTTTTTAAGATTTAATAACAAATTATTCGGTAGCATTTAAATTTTACTTATTACGGCAAGCTTTCCTTTCCTCAATCTTAACCTCCACCAAACAGAGCAGATTAGGCTTTGTTTCTGTGTTTCACGCGTGACCTAATTCATCTGTTCCAATCTAGCCTACTTGACAGTTTCGAAATCAACAAGTGTGACTAGTAAAGTAGGCGCGTTTTGAAGATTCGCCCCCCCAGAACAGGTAGACGGACAGTCCTAATCCCCTGTTGACAAACAATGCCTTAGTGCCTTTGTTACGGGCGGCCGGCCGGGACTCTCTGCATCCGCCTGAAATTCCGGTTACTGGCATAACAATATATATCGCAATATTTGAGGTGCAAGTTTCGCGGCATTTTCTTGGAATGCAGGCGGGTGACCACCCGCACAACGGTTGCCACCCCTAACAAAGGCTTTGTTTGATAACAGGGGATTAGGACAGTCCGTCTACCTGTTTTGGGGGGGCGAATCTTCAAAACGTGCCTACTATATTTCCAAGTGGAGCTTTAACAGGGTGATTCACAGTCGACGGGAAGTTGCGAGCGCCCAGTAATCCGTTCGAAGAACACGTTCGTAGCCCGAGGCGATCCTCGGCGTGCCGAAAATAGCCGACCGTTTTCCTCGTGGTTCTCACGCCAGGTTTGCTAATTCATAGTCGTAAAAAGAGCCTGCAAACACGCCCTAGAGATGTTCTGGTCAGGGGGTAAAAAATACGTGCCATATTTTCACAGTGGAACGCTTGTGGGTTCGAAAGTCCCTAGAGGACTCGTGGGCATCAGTTTCAGAGACGGTGCGTGATTTTATTGCGTCTTGGTTCTTAGAAAAGATTCCTGGAAATTTTCTCGCCGTCGCCAAAACCTTATTGGATGAATCGTTAGAAAAGAATCGCCTTTTCCCTTGTGTCTTTGGGGATAGCGTGGATTATACAGTCATATAGGGGTTTAGAAAATCACATATTATCCATAGGTGTAGTAAATATGTGAACGTTAAAAGCATAATACGTGAGAAACCGTGTAAGCACTTGCAAAGGTACTGAAAATGAAAATTGTATCCCTGGAGTAGAGATAGTAGTTTTCAATTGCATCACTCCTGATAAAAATTGAGCAAATTTCTTTTTTTTTAGTTCCTCACCCGCTGCAGAACAATAAACATAATAAACAAACTCATTTCAACTTGATAACAAGAAATAAATTATGTTTTAGTATGAATTTAACGGGAAATTGAGTTAAATATAACAAGCTTTATAACAATGGATTGATCAGTTTGCAAGGAGAGAGATGACGAGAGCGGGTCAAGTAGTTGATGGCCGGAGGAAGTGCGGCACGCAGCTTGTTAACTGTTAACCATCAGCATCGGACCGTCGCTACAGCCCATCGCGTGTCTTCACTGCGGACAAAGCAGCTCTGTTTTCGACCACTACCGAACATGCCGCCGTGTGATCTTGTAAATATTGATAATCTTGTTTAGAAATGTATAAATGCATCGCTGAACGCTTCTTTTCGGCGTCGTTATTCTCGCTTTTCGTCTCCGATGGATTGAATTTTCTAAAAAAATCGTTTTCTACTGATCGGTAATATTTGTTCAGTGGTTATATATAAAATTATTAAGTGACTAATTCATACCTCAGAGTGACTTTAGAAGCTGAGGAGATTAAGAGATCATAAAATCTTTCCCTGAGAATTATTTTGGCTTATAAGTTGGGGTTAGAATCGTAATCAAGAAATGTGAAAATAAAATGTTATACCACGTGATAAAAACATGATAAACTTGATGACTACACCAACGTTATCACAAGACCTTAACAGTTCCCACGCCAGGGCAAGAAATCCAACATTGACCATTGAACCTTAACAGAAACGAGTGGCTATTGTTAGCTCAACCAATTTGTTCACCACATAATATCCAATTAAGAGTAGGTTGTTACGTGATAATCACTGAAGTATTTTTACTCCGTAGACAATGGTGGACGTCTCAGACCTCACAAGAGGGCAACAGCCTGTATGATCGAGGCCGGATTGGCGGCATACCGAGTGAGTCACAAGGGAATCTCACTTTCCCACCTCCGGGATGTTACATGTCCCGTAAGTAATGGGATTGAAGGTCAGTGGCCTTCTAGTTAGTCCTCACGTCTACTGAGACTCACTCGTGCGTAAATGACTTTCCGGCCGAGCCAACTAATACGACTGCTGCTTATGAATCATTCAGTAGCTGGATAGTTTTCTGTAGCGAGGGTTTTGTGTGATGTATAATCAGACGAGAGGTGTCCAACATTTTCACTTTCAGCCTATTGAGGAACGTTTTAGAAAAGTGGAAACCCAAAACAGTTTGATTATTTTGATTAAAAAACTTCTTTGAATACATCCCCGATATCCTGATTTTTAACAGGTCAGATAGAACAGTTGCTTAATTATCGTGTGCCTTTCGAATCATCGACGCACTGCTATAGAACTTGTTGATTGTTACCGGACCATCAAACGCCTAATCAAATATTTTGATGTAATCTATAAAATATTTTGGATTACATATTCAGTACTCCGCAACAAAAAACCGCAACTCCTCTAATCCGTTTGGAAAGTGTACCGAATACATTGTTGACACAAATATTAATTTTTAGACTATGCAACCTCCTTATTTTGTAGTTTAATTGGAAAAATTGCTTTCGCTCAAGAACGACGGGAGTCTCTTCTCAGTGATACCGAACTGAAGAAGCTTTTCAAGAAGGAGTTATTTGAAGATCCCAAGAAAAGTGATAGTCCAAGTGTTGATCAAGGAGTCAGCAGCGCGAGCCAGCGAGATGATCCCTAGGTGGAAGGAGCGTCAGGTGCCGGTCGTACCGGGGTCACCCGCCGCCTACCCGCCAATTACAGGTTATCTACCACCGGATGCAGCCGGCCCGCGATACGTACAGCCTACATAAATCTAAGTTTAAACTTTCTGCTGGGAAATGCTCCTTCGTGTGTTCTCCAGGCTCTCCAGAGTAAAAAAAGGAGATAACTCATTGCTTAGGTTCGTTATTTCGTTAATAGGCAATTTAGTTTAATAGTGTTCAGGTACATTTTAAACCCATTAAGTAAAATAATTCTTTTAATGTTAAATGCACTTTATGCTCCTTCTTGTGTTCTCTAGAGTAAAAAAGGAGACGGCTCATTGCTTAGGCTGGTTATTTCGTTAATAGGTAATTCAGGTTAATACTGTTCAGGTACATTTAAATCCATTAAATATAATAACTTATTTAATATCTTTATGTATTTTAATGCCGATAGTAACCATTTTTAATAGGCATACATTTGGAAGGATATGCACCCTCTGTCCTCAGCTGCCTTCTCCATAAATCTACCCATGCATTGCTGATGCTGACGCAACATGGCCTTTCACACGAGGAAATATCTCTTGTTCGCGCTCCCTACTTCATTTTGATCACTATATACTGTAGTATGTTGTCGAATGAATGTAACTATGTCATTCTATGTGTATGCTTTTCGTCTCTTGGTGTATTTATCACCATTTCAATCAATGTGATTAATCTTCCGCGATCGCCAATATGAACGAATGCATGTAGTGTAGATATAAAAATTCATTTGGAACTTTAAACAAAGTAAAATCAGTAAGAAATTAATTTTCAACACCTTTTGGCGAAGACGTTTTTATTTAAAATTTCGTTGTCAACCGTAAATTTTCTTTCTTCTCAAGTTGCACTTTATCGGCTTATGAGTATTCCTGTGTTATAAAGATCCATTAAAAATTAAAAACAGAAACGTAGTTTTTGTCACCATACTGCATCCTGTTCTTAGACTGGTGGAAATGCTTACGCCTCTTAAAAAATTACTACCGTATCTGTAACACTTGATTTTTATATTAATTCGTTTACAACATTCTGCACGTCAGTAGTAAGAGTGCAAATCACTATAATCAAATAACCATAGTATGTTATCAAACCTTGACCTCCGCTATCTGCCCCAATAGATTATTTACAAATCAGCCGTTAGCGTCAATTGCTTATTTCCCTATCGCATTACAGGATTTTAAACTTAATCTCGAAAAAAACTCGTCACATACGACTGCAGACTGCAGGCAGTCGACACAACAGGTTGTACAAGACACGGGCGACTCAGACACAGGGTGTAACGTAACTCCTGCAATGGCGCCGACCTCTCCCAGGGTGTCGGATGTCCCTGGCAATCCGACAATGAAGGGCGATCGGAGAGCTGTCAACAAAAAGCGATCCCCGCACGAGGAAATGCGACGGAGGTGACAACAAAAGGGGACAACCTAAATGATGTGGGAGCAGGAGTGGCGGGAACGAAATAGAGACAGTTGGGCCCATTTGGTCCGGTGATAAACGATCGTTTTTTGTTTTTTACGCCCTTCACCCACTCCGTCCTCCATCCTGCATTCCTGGGTCTTCAGAGAATAGATTATAGAGCCATTGAAAGGCTGTGGCTACATATGTTGTATGGGAGGACGTAATCATCTCAGGATTCTTTTGCGGGTTCTGTCACTCTATCCTTGCAGTCGCGCTTGCGTAATACAACCGGCAAATTGCAAATCCGTCATTCCTCGTGGCACGCTGGCACGGTCGTTGCTGTTTTTTCTCATATCAACTGAACAAATTTCTCTATCGTATTGCGTCACGTTGCAGAGTGTAATGTGTGTAAAGTAAGGGGGGATTACACTCCTGATTTTAAGGTAGGCCTCTCTACCCTACAGTGAGATGGGCATACCAATAATTTACCTTATAAATTTGAAGTGTGAGGTTTATGGATGTAAAACTATATCGTTAAAACAGTGCAATTTATTAAGTCTACGCATATTTTTGCAGACTTAATTTCAATTCCATTAAAATATTGCTTTAATTATTTTAGTTTGGATGGACACTTTACTAAATGATATGGTCATATCGCGATTTAATGACTGCAAGACGTGTTTTACGATCTGAGTCTTATCTATTTTATGATTTTTGACTGATATACAGTTTCGTCATACGTCAAACAGTTTACTGCTTCTTTAGTAAATTTCATGGCGATAAACACCTGTCCTAATGACATAGTACGCCAAAGGGTTCAAAGATGATATGGGTTATGTTTATCATAGTTGTTTTTAGCGAAAATTTTAAATTATTAACACTGTATCGAAAGTCAAACTGTTTAACAGTTCATTAGTGGCCTACATAACTTGTAGGTATATATGATAAATTTTATTTCAATATTGTAGCTCATGTACTTCATTTCATATTATAAGATAGAATCGGCTTCTTCTCAAGGGATACAACCTATTATAAAACGCCGTTAGAAGGAGAACACTGTAAATACATGCAATCAACTATTGTTTTTGAGATAAATTATTGATATTGACTCAATAAATCATAAGTTGTTACCTGTACATTAAAAACCAGTACATTAAAGATATTATCCATGCAATACCCTACGTATTTATGATGAATGGAAATCGTTCCTAATCCATGTTTTATTTATTTCATTAAAAACGTTTGTCATGGATTAATAAGTCAACTTGAATGTATACTGTACCCCAATTGCTTCTTTTGCATCAAACAGGTGTCAGTATCTGATAAATTTAAGTTTTTTTTTTTTGTAAATAGAACTTATTAAACAGCACTAAATACGAAGTCTTCCCAGAAAACTACCCACCTCCAGGTTTATTGTCATACTTAGTAGTCAGTAGTTGTTGCCCATTAAGATTACGCAGTAGGTATTGCTAATCTAAACATCCTGCCAAAAACAACCTTACAGAATTCTAATAAACATAGGAGGGTCGAGAGGTTTGTGCCAAATTTATTTCCAAAACTTATATCCTCACCCACCTTTTGCTTTATAAAGCTGACTAAACTGGATAAGGAACGTGTAATCCTCACACAGGACACAGGAAGCACTTCACTACACGGCACTGAGGAACAGAAGTGGACGGTCAGGAGGACATGTCGGGGGATCTGCCCGCGCGGGTAATCTAGACAGACTGAGCGACCGAGGGACCGAGGCTGTAGCAGCAAGCAGCATTGCTGTGCGGGCCGCGTGGTGGGGGAAAGGCACTACCTTGCCGCCGTGTCGTATCTAAAAACCTTAAATCTCGCTCGTTTTAATTTACCGCATTCCTTTCGGCCATGGTTTATGAAGACATGGATCGAAATGAAAGACATCTCCATCCCTGAAAGACAAGGTAGCTGGGAGTCCATTGCCGCCAGATTATGCACCCCTTCTTGTCGTTTTCTGTATTTCTATATTAGAAGATATTCGAGTGTGAAAAAAATGTAAAAAATGTTTAATGGTAGGGCGTAGAGCAATTAATCAAACCCTCATCACTTCAAAACCTAAAAAAATTAAAATTAGTTTACCTGTTACCTTCTGACACCTTCTGTGTCCGCCTCGTTGACCAAGATATGACATTGGCATGAGAACCGTCATCTTACTTGATAGTAAGACCTATTACTCTAAAGTTTTTAATTGTGCCGAAGTTTTTCAAGTTTGTATGGAACACGAAGTGAAAATGAACGAAATGTTCTCGATGTTGCTTGCTGAGGTGCAGGTGGAACGGTACCACGAGGAGGATTTTATTTTTAATAAAATAAAAAGAGTGTTATAATACATGAAATTACTACTTATTTCTCACGTTTGAACTTTTTTTCACACTAAATGCGATGAGACAATGTTTGACTACGTTTTTCCTTTAGATATTTAAAAATTGTGTAATGTTTTATTTTCTCAGATTATGTAATGATGTGGTATTGTATTTTCATTACTGTAAACTCATTAAGCTGATAGTAAACAAAATAAGTTATTTTGGCATAAACTATACAACGTAGATATTTTTGTCAACTTTGTTAAAACTACAAGAATATAGTCATCCTAAGTTTATTTTGCTGAGTGGATTCATTATTAAATAATCAGCAATTTCTCTTGTAAAAACAACGTTTTAGTCACATTTGGAAAAAATGTAGAATATGACTGTTTAATAGCATAACCTTTTAGTGTGTGAAGATGTGAGTCGCCCAACCGGACATGTTGTTATCAGTTTGGTTTGGGGTTAATGTACTCTGCTGTGGTGTACAAATCACGAGGTCTTATAAGCTCTTAAATACTCAATTATATTCTTAAGTGACGATAAAGTGTAATGTTTTTGATAAAGAATAATCAGTAAAAAATATTTCTAAAAATATAAAAGAATTGTTGAGTGAAAGAGATATCTAAAAGAAAAAATCAAGACCGAACGGATATTCCGCTTTAGTGCGGCCTTGCTTGATTGAACTGTATTGAATAAAACTCCCCGAAAATGTCTAAAGAACCTTTTTACAGTATTAACATATTTTACGTAAAACATGGTGAAGTTTAAAAAAGCACAATTTTTGATAAATTGGTTTTCTATTTAACTAGGACTTGGTGCAGGTACCATTTGTTTGTTCTACTATATCCTTTGGCTAATTATATACGGCACCCATATGGAATATTTGAAAGATGTATGCTTTGTCATAACTAGACTCTATCTAAGCATCGTGTACAAGGTACGCTGTTAAAGCAAGCATTCTTACTTTGAGATTTGGTGTAACACGTCCAACTAGTTCCGGGAGCTCCTAAGTTTGTTCTCGTTACTCACAAACAAACACGATTGCTTCTCATAAGAAACTTTCCTCTTAGTCTTCTTTAATAAGTTCGATCGTTTATCCACATGATAATTAGGCTACGCATCTTTAATAAAACATCATTCAAAATTAGGATAATACATACTGTAAGTCTTTTAATTGTAATGTTTTAAACACAGTCCACATTGCAATCGGTGTGAGGTGTCACAAAGCGTGATCCAATATGTCAGCGGATCTTTTGTAAAGCGTGTAATCTTCCACAGCGAGATTTAGTGCTTACCGGGCGTGCTAATCATAGGACACGTCATACGATATTTCCGTAGAGATTTTGTCGAGTTTTGCAATACGCGTGGAAACAATGAGTAAGCACCGGAGCATTGTTTGTTTCAAATTGCGTTAATGCGCTTCCAAGTTTTGTTTTACCGTGTTGTCAGTTGTCGGTGGTTAATGTACTGATGAAAGTTTTTAAAGTTAATATCACATTTATTTTTAGTAAATTTTACTTTTACGTTATCCTAACATATTCATTCACTTTGTTAACTAGATTCCAGTTTATCTATTGGGTCGTTATGTCTTATGAAGTAAGTGGGCTATTATGTAAGCAATAAAACCTTTAGATCTCAACCATTGAAAAATGTCTCTTATAATTTCTCGTTTCGACAATTTATCAACCTGTCTACTTATAATATCTTGTTTTACTTAAATGTGTCAGTCGTTGTAAAAAAAACAAGAAAAAACTGAAAGTATCACGTATATTTCGAACTTTTGGTCAAATTTCAGTTCAATCAAGTTGTTCATGAAAATTGCCACAACAAGTTGTTTAAATAAACTGCAACAATTGCTGAATTTCGTTATATTTTTTAATTTTAAGTTGATTATCTTTGCAACAACAAAATAAACAGCAACCTTTTCGACGTAGATCCCGTTATCATTCTCCGCGATCTATTCATAACACGCGGTTGATAATGAGGCTCGCCGCTGCAAGCGAAACACAGACGCGGACTGCATGCAGATGCGCGCTCGAGGCTGCTTACATAAGGCATCATAAATGATGGAAGGAATCATATGATTATGTAGGGATCATATTATGACGGCAAAACGCAGTGGGAGAGCGTGCAAATCGGTGCCGAGCGGGTAATGTATGCAGTGCCTGCTGCTTGGACTTTAAACTATGTAATCTCGCATTGTTTGAAGACGGAGTCAAGTAAACGGCGGGTTGTATAATCGGATAAAGCTGTCGATGTTTTGATAAGTTATCGTGTGTTTTTTGTTTAACAAATATTGCAATCACTTTCATTGCGAATTCGTATGTTTTTGGTTTATGATAAGGCGAAGTAGCGTTTACCATTCTTAATTGTTTACCATGTAAACTTCAGTACTTTGACCCATGTTCTCAGGTTTGTTCTATCTCTTTTTTGGATAAAAAGTTTTTAACTTCTGCAGCTTATTGGCCGTATGTGAAACTGAGTGAACTATATGTGACGGTTTTACGTCAAGATAAAAAATGTTCTATTTTTGTAATGTTTCCCTCATTTACAAAATCAAACGTTAAAAGTAGCGAGCTAAAAACCTTAACAGTGTGAAGTTTTACAATAGTGATAGCCATTGATACCGCGGTAAGGTACTGAAATTGATTTTCACTCAATGCATTCATAAGTGTTTTCTAATAGTATTGCGTGTGTGATAGGCTAAATTTGAGTGTGATAAATGTATACTTTTTTGATCGGCGGAATTGAATAGGTCTAGATCTCACATTTTAAAGGAAAGTTCCCAATACCCAACCGCGGCACTATTTTGGAGGTGAAAAGGCAGAAAATTTAATTTTTAGCGTTATTACATTAGTAGAGCCAATTATTTTATGTTTTGCAACCTGTCAAACTTCATAGCTTTATTTAGGTACAAGGCATTACACCAAACTTCAGAGATATAGACTTAAGCTTATCATTTTCATGAGACTCTATACGCAGCTCGGTGCGTATTGCGGATATGAATGAAAGATGAGTGAGATGATAGCCTTGTTACTGACGAGGACTAACCTATAGGAGGATAGAAGACTAATACATCCTCCTAGGGACTAAGTCATTTACTTTGTCAGCATCAACACAAGTGCTCCATAGCTCCGTACCCGCACTCGCGCCTCGCACCGAGCTCGTTGTCGTGGCCCTGAGGCGATCGTGGAGTCGTGGATCGTCTGGACCTTTACAGAACGGGTTTCCAGTCTGACCACCGTCACCTGTGCTGTTGTGGCCGTCGTGAAAACATCGGCCAGGCTGTACTTCCCGTGCTGGAAACATCGCCGTCCATTAACACCGATTTACATATTGTGTGATTGCCACTTAGAAGGAGGAGGCTCTGTCACATAGTGAATTGGGGATAGTGAGTCTCTGTGCGTTGATGAAGGGCTTTTCAAGTGTCGAATTTGAAATTTTATTTTCCATATTGAAAAATTAAACTCTTTTAGGCCTTTGTATCGTAATTTCTTATTTTATGCCTCATGACCACCTTGCACTGTAGGCCCTACTACCCGTGTGAAGTCTACCGACCCTATTTTCATGGAGATGAAGCCAGCCAACACATTTATTAAGCTCAGCCTTACAAATTTTTTAAGGTGTAGTTCAAATAATGTACATGCTATAATCCCTACACACTACATCTACAGTCCAACACATTATCATACAGATGGAATAAGCTGACCCATTCCACATATGCATACCCAATTTAAGTATGCTGCTTAAATTGTAAACATAAATATTTTGGATGTATCAAAGTAATGATTATTCATGGGTTATAGAAAGGGTGTTTGGTAGGCTATTTCTTTTATTACTTTTGTTAAATTTATTAGTAGCTCTATTAGTGAACGTATTAATAATTTTAGATATAACTGTGATTTTACCTGTTCTGACACACAAAGTTATACAGTTTGCATCTGCAGTGATGGGTCGCTTTGATATGATACAGTGTGGATTACAGGGGGAACTGTGACCCTCACGTTGCCCTTGCATAGGGCAATTGCATCATCTGCTGCAACGTGCAACATAGATTCAAGTTATCATCATGATTAATTTTTGTGTACAACCAATCACAACGCCCCCTGCGCTGGTTAGATGCAAAAATACAACAAACAAAAACACAAACACCGCTGGCTAGGTGCAAAAACGGACTATGAAAATACAACAAAAATTACAAAATTAAATTTACGGAATCACAGAAGATTTTATGATATTGGTTAATATTTGGCAAAATTTTGTTTGCATAGCACCTTCTCCCATGGTTTCTCCCATGGTGACTTTCTGATCGACCGAATAAGCTTGGATATTTCGTCAGGTCTCGGCTTAAGCCTTTCCTGTAAAATGTATTGCTTCCTCCAAAGCTTAAGCACATTGTCCGCTAGAGAGGGATATATTGGAGGAGGTCTTTGTTGTGCAACATTAATAAACGTTTGAAATTCATTGTTGGTGATGGTGATTTTATATTTTGATTAGGATTTTTGCGGACATTTGCCATCACTGATTAGTAAAAAACAAGTTTCACGACGTTTCGGGATCTGGAATCTGATCCCGTCTTCAGGTGGAAGAAAACCTAGAACATAACAAGATTAGTAACACATGGCCAGGGAAACCTGGGCAAAAACACAGCTAAAACAGAGAACTGTAAAAACAGTCACGAAAACAATAAGCTGAAAAGAAAAACAATACACAAAATAGTCTCAGCTCAGCTCTGATTGGGTGTGGACGTGCTCTCCCCTGTCTGGTGATTCTTGATACTTGTGATTCCTGTGTTATTTTGTGTATTGTTTTTCTTTTCAGCTTATTGTTTTCGTGACTGCTTTTACAGTTCTCTGTTTTAGCTGTGTTTTTGCCCAGGTTTCCCTGGCCATGTGTTACTAATCTTGTTATGTTCTAGGTTTTCTTCCACCTGAAGACGGGATCAGATTCCAGATCCCGAAACGTCGTGAAACTTGTTTTTTACTAATCAGTGATGGCAAATGTCCGCAAAAATCCTAATCAAAATATTAATAAACGGTATCGGGAAACTGACACATATTTCTCCCTTCAAGTTATTTAAAACCAGAAAACATATATAGTGAAATAAAACAAATGAACAATTAATTATCACACAAATATATATCAAATTTTATAAAAATCGGTGAGTAAATAACGGAGATATCGGTTTTTGAATATTTGCCATAAGAATAACATTGGACAACGTAATGCATTAACCGCCAAACTAAAATATCAATTATCTTTGCAACCAGTTGACGTAGACTAATGATTCAAAATACTAGTTTATTTAGTTTTTCAAGCTAAATTTAATGGTTGCAAGTATATTTTCTTTAAGAGTTCTAATTTCATAGTTTTTGTGAAATTTGAAAAAATATGAATTTTTAAACTCTCAAACCCCCATAACTTATGAACCTGAATTTTTACAGACATGCGGGTGGTGTCATTTTGTTTGTCATCCTAAGCACTAAAAACCATGAAATTTTTATCAAAATCGTTAGAGCCGTTTTTGAGAAATTTGGATTTTTGTCATTTTTTATGGGGTAAATATCCTTAAAAATAAAAAATTCAAAAAAATGAAAAATACGCCTGGAGATACCACGGCTTTATACCTACATGCCAAATTTCATGAAAATCGGACCATTGGTGTCGTCTTTAGCTTTGTTTACATCCACACACACATACACATACATACATCCATACAGACAGACAGACACCAGGCTGAAAACCACTTTTTTGGATTCAGAGAGCACTAAAACGAACATATCCACTAACAACTCAAATTTGAACATTTTGATGAAAACAATACTTTCTCCATATACTACTACGTATAGAGGGAAGAAAGTAAAAAACACATTAAGATGAAAAAATAAAATGTTAAAAAATATTTATTTTCTTTATTGTTGGCATCTTGCATATCAAATTAAAGCTGAATTTACAAGGATTAAGAATTTTCAAACATAACGAGAAAACCTTAAGTAGTTCTTGAGATAAGGGTACTCCGTAAATACCGATATTTTTCCCAAAAACGGCCGCCATTTTGAAAATAATAAAGGTAATTGAGTTCTTTTTCGCCAAATTGTTTGTCTTGCTTAGAGCTTTAAAATGATGTATAATATGACATATGTTTGGATTTCAAATTACAAGATTCCCCCCCTGACCAAATAACGAGATTGTTCCAAATAACCCATGACCCCCGTTTTTTTGGAAAACCTGTATTTTAAAAAGGTTAAACATATTTTTTTGTTGGTTCTTGGATATGATTTAGTGGGGAAATGTTTTGTTTCATCCTTGAATGTTAAGCCATTCGTGAACAATCTGTTGTGGACGGCTTAAAGACTTATCTATAAGTATAAAAGAGGATGTTGGTATATATATATAGCATTGATAAACTCAGACACCACTGGACCGATGGCCACAAAACTTGGTAGATACATGTAGAATTTCATGGAGTACGTTTATATACCATCAATTTCGTGATAACTTTCAGGGCTTAGCTCTGGGACCGTCTTAAAAGTACCCATGTCAGGGATTTTGAAAGAATTTGAGTTAGATTTGTTTATTAACAAAACGTATGAAAGTAAAATTTAAAACAGGTGATGTGAATTAATTAATGGTATTTCTTTCTGCTATTTAATTGTATTTGTCTACATGAAAATTTGTTACTTGGTACCAGGTGGTTAATGAATTAGACATTTGCATTTTTTCAAAGTGCAATACACTATATAAAATGCTGGTATGTAGTATAACATAAAATAAATAACTGATTACTGAAGGACTCCAGTGTTCACTTATACTTGAAGGAATTCTTTTTCATGACAACTAACTGCTATTTAAAGAGGAAGAGTGTGCAACTGTAAAGAATTAATTTTATCTACAGCACTTTAAAAATTGCTGGGACGGCTCATTCCATTTGCAAGAGGAAGAACCGCCGATATTAGGCATGAGCCTACCCAGGGCAGCAACACCATTTGGGGCTTTGTTGGTGGGGCGTTAGATATGGTCACATTTTTTATATAGACAGGCACTTAACGCAGGAATAGAATACCCCCGTCGTAGCAGACCTGCGTACTAAGAGCGAATTTCTAAAAACTTTTTTTGCTTTATGGAAGTACATTTGATATGTTCAAAGAAGTAGATTTCACAACAAGAAAAATAAATGGGAAAGCAAAACTATATAATTGATGGGTGATAGGGTATGTTTGATTTTAATCATGAGCGAAGCCACGGGTTCTTCTAGTCCTGCATATAAAGGGTTGCCAAATTGGAGGGTTAATCTTCTTTGCACCCTCCAATATCAGCTTTAAGGTTTAGGTAATTTTGTAGTGGGCCTAGAAGGTCATCAATTACCGGGGTCTCACCACCGACCTTTATGTTACAGAAAGCTGGGACTGGACCTGGTGCCGAGATGTGGGGCGGAGATGGTGGACCCGAGTGCCATGAGCATTGTCCAGCTGTATCAAGTGGTGAGTGACGCAGTTTACTTAGTGGATTCTGTTGCTGAAAATACTTCAGACAATGCCAATTAAATAAAATGCCATGAAGATTTTGGAACCTTCAATTGACTATGTAGTGAATTTACCTGAATTATTGATAATTGATCAAAATAATTAGTAGAATGTTTTAGACCTTGATCTCGCAAGTAAAATTTTGTATTCTACCTGATTCTCCAAAAAGATCAATGTTAAAAGTTTGAAATCCGTCAAATTCCCCTCAGACTCTTGAATTATTTAGACTTATTTATTTCTAACTGATAAATAGGAGGGGGGGGTGATATTTCCTGTTTTTAGAATTTAAAACTTTTAAGAAAATAAACTTAACTCTGAAAATGTTTTAGGTACTTGTAAAAAATATTTCACAAGAACTCTTTTATTTCTGATGATAATTAATTGTTTTGGCTTAGCAAACTTTAATTGGTAGTAAAATCTAATTTTTTAAAACTTAAAAAAAATTAGTGTCTGTTATTATATGAGCAATTTTAATGGTTACTTTTGTTTTTCCAGCACATGCAGAGCTCAGAAAACTCAAGTGGAGTGTCTGTAAGTATTGCTAGTATTTATTTATGTTTTTTTCAGTTCACTTGTTTGCTATCGGCCGTATTAAAGAAAGTCACTTCCATTGACTGATAGCAACTATATTGTAGTTGATGTGAGAGACTTAGTCCAACCTGCAGTTGTTATGCTAGATCAATCCAGTGGCCCATTGTCAATTATTGTTGATGCGGCCACTTACAACTTTAATTATTTCTTACAATGTATTGGGCAAATAATTTAATTTTGATGTTGGCTGTTGGTTTACAAGGAGATCGCGCATTAACTGCGCGAAAGAGTTCCTTAACTGCGCTAATCCCTCTAAGGGTCTCAAAAAATGTTCCTTAGCTGCGCGAAGTCTACGCCAGGTAGGGGTGAGTTGCCGGCAGAAGGAATGTCCTTGTCTACGTGTCATCATACCGCAAACTATTATTGACAGATAGCAATTTGTATAGTGTGTTTCGAGCAAAATCTATCTTGTGTAGATGCCTTGATTATGATTGTGATTATGACGTTATTTTTTGAATAAAGATATATGTGTTTTTAAATTTCTGAATTGTTATTGCAGTACCTTCCTTGGTCCTATTTATATTTTATTTATTGTAGTTGTATTACTATGACATCACAGAAAACCATTTGAAAGATTAACATTTTCTTTCAGGGAACATACACATAAAGGTATGAAACATTAATGTTAATTGATAAATGTTATTTATTTTACAGTAACGGGATTTAATTTGAAAATATGGTTTACTTATTTTTCCGTTCAGAGTAATTTATTGTGAAAAACTACGACAGTACTTTATGAAACCCCATAATGCTATGTTATTTTTAACGTATGCGATTGAATTACATGCACTTTGGTCTCTGTCTTAAAGCCATGATATTTTCCTTCCCCAAAAAGGTGCATTTTATTTTCATTAACTTGTTCTATACATTTTATTTTATTTTCATTACAAACTTAAATAAGCTACCTCAGTTTGAAATAAACTGTTGGACCACTTTCTCCCTTTTTTAGTAGAACATAAAATCCGTAATGAATGCACTCTCTGCAGATGACTTGGGCTTTGACAAATTCTTAAATGCTCACACCTAAGAATTCTACAGTCAATGAGGGCCGCCTCTTCGCGCAGTTAAGGAACGTATCTGGTGGCTATCTGGAGTAGTTCGCGCAGTTCAGGAGTACCCGACTACCTGACTCAGGTCTGTTCGCGCAGTTAGTGCCCGCCCTACAAGGATGTTTAATAAATGACAGATTGGCCCCGCAAGAGATATTTTGTTCAATTATGTTCAGTTGTTCAAGGTAGCTTGGTCTGCGGGCAAGTTTCCTTTATTTATCTGTGGTCTACATTGGAGTTTGGCTTGATACCATCAGTCAGTGTAAACACCATTTGCGTCAACCATAGTTTATGTTTGGTAGCAAACATTTGGTCGTATATTTGATTTCAACAAATAGAAAATAAATAATTTTTCTAGTTAAAGAAAAGCATCTTTATTTAGCACCATTGAGAAACAAACAAAACTTGAAATATAACATATGATGTAAACAAATAAATTATATCATGATTCATGAATTATGATAAAACATCAGGGATATAACATAAGCGCATAACCAACTCTAGCACAAGGCCGTGGCACTAGTAAATGGTAACATGGTGCCTAAGGGTTCAGCTGATTTGTTCAGCCATACTCACTTATGAGACAACTTTTTGTTTACTTGAAACCAGCTGGCTCTGTTAAGGGTTTTACTATACAAAAAAACCCTTGAGAAGCGGCGTTGCCAGGTCGAAGGCCGCGGCCTTATTACTAGAGATGGCCATGGTTAAACGTCATCTTCTCTTAATTCCCATAAAAACTAAGTGTGAAAGGGCTTTTTCATTCAAATCCCTTTTTTCTTAAGGTTTTATATATTCTCTATGGGTTAGTGGTCTAGTGGTCATATTGAATTGCTGAAAGGTATACCTGTACTGAAAGGTATACTTCTATAGAAGTATCTGGTGTTGCATCATATATATATCCGGTGGTTTGTGTTGACCACCACCAAGATCCACCACTAACACCAACACCACCACAAAAAATTGATTGCTTATTTTGTAAACGTCACTGTTGGAGTAGTTTTATTACTATATAATTTTATGTTAACTCTTGCTCGGTGGTGTGCAGGCGAGAGGCACCATGCGGAAGAAGGAGACGAGCAAGGTGCTGACCCACCACCTGTACCTGTGCATGCGTGACTACGGCCAACACATGCTCGAGGACACCGAGATCTACTTCTCCCTCTACGACTCCCAGAAGAATAAGTACATCAGGTACGAGTGTAATCGACTCGTTGGTTGTATTTGTTTGGGGAGTTTTGTTTTGTAGATGTATTGCTAATAAAACATATTTTATAATGGGTGATTTTACATGTAAGCTTGTTTTTTTTTTGCTCTTGATGCTCTTGACTGATTCAGCCGGAACATTTACCCAGTGATATGTTCACCTTTCAGTATGGAATTTCCATAAGCTGTGTATTTCATATGACATTTTAAGTTGTACCAGCCATATTTTATTATATTCAGCTGATGATTTTTTTAAATTTTGCTATGCATATATGTAAAAACAAATGTACCCACTAAAGGTAATAGAATAGCTATCTCCCAAATGACCTTTACTGTAAGGTGGTTGTGGAATCGAGTACAGAACTCTTTGTAATAAAATGTAATTCACAATTAAGTTAAACTGTTCAAACATAAAAAATTGATTGTCTTCAAATAACTTTTGTGGTGTATTTAATAAAAATATAGATAAACACTTATGACAATGTTATAGCAGAATTAATACAACTCTGAAGTGAGAGAGGGAGGGAAATTTCACTCATCATTCACCGAGCGCATTCATTCAGAGCGCAAGGCATGTCGCTCTGTAAACAAACAAAAACCGAGTATTATTCACAAGATCCCACCAAGTACATCATTGGCTGGAGCATTTTTTTCATGACATTTTTTCCTAATGGATGGATCATTTGGTTTGTTGTTTGTATCTTGCCCTAGATAGCTATTTGTGTATTAAGAGCGCAAGGTACGTCATTGCCGCTCGAGAATTGTAGATGCAACATTTCGAGAGCGGCGACGACTATTTGTGCTCGTAATACACACAATATTTTTCCTACCACCATTATTTAAACAGTTTAACTTATTAACTAACCTTTACACAAAGGTTCATTGAGGTTATGCTTGCTTATTCTATTGGAACTAACCGGAAGTTAGTGTGTAGAAACGCCGACAGTGAAATCAGCTGATTTAGAGCAAGGCAACTAGAAGTTAGAATACGATGAGTGTCATGGGAATTCTGACCAATAGAAACTGTTCTTTGGTGTTTGACGTCATAGTTATCTCTCTTGTGTGCCACCTAAACCTAATAAGTAACCCTGATTTAGCGAGCGAGAATGAAATGAAAACGGAAATGAACAGTTTTGCATACATTTGACAGGTATGGCAATGTGATTATTTCCATGCAGTGGTAGGAAAAGTTTATTGATTGTTTGCTAGATATCAAATTTAAACTTTGGAATTTTCGGATATTTCGGAACTCCTCATGTCTTTTTGTCTGCCTTTGAGGGTTTGGCCTATCGCTGGCGAATGATAAGTATATAAATTTCCCCCCCTCTCACGCTTCATATTTGTATTAATTCAAGTATAAACAATATTTAAAAAATCTGTTGACTTCAAGGCAAGGTAAGTTGGTGTAAGTTGGTTTACATTTCTTGACTTCCACAATTTTTGATCTCCAGCCATTGTAAATATTCTCAATATTGTCAAAACATGAGTGGAACCTTTGATGATATCCGCAGCATTATGAAAAATTAACTGAATAAAGTATGTTATTCCCAAGAATCATGGGAGGCAAGAGAGTAACTTACTTTGATAGGTCTTTGCCCCTTCAACTGTTACCATACTACTTGCAAACATCAGTGCACTAAAGTATCACTGGGCCTTTGAAGGGTCAATTTTAGTTTCTGAGTCCTTTATACAACTATTTTATTTGTTTCAGTGAAAGATTTCTAGTCCGCATATCAAAAGAGGGATTTGCCAACTATGTTGAGAAGCTTAGCAGTAATTGTACAATTTTTACAGTAAGTACAGAAAAATTACATTTTTATCACAGAAAGATACTTCAATTTGAAGAGTAAAAATCAGTATTCTGGAAGATGAGTCTGCACGTAAAGACATTTTAGTTGTTTTAGAAAATGCTCTAACAATAAATTCAAGGAATGTTGAAAAATAATTGAATCGGTAATTAAAATCCTATAGCCTCCTATTTTGTGAATAATGTTTTGTATGTTTTTTTTATGTTTAATTATTTCAATAACAGCTCCAAGGATTAATGGAAGTAATTCAATTTCTAGATTGTTACTAAAGTTAAGTGGTCGAATTTCAATCAAACGGTGGAATTGGTGGAATTACAAAAGCTGAAAATTAGGGGTGTGCGAGTAGTGATTTTTGAAGTCGAGTCGAGCCGAGCCGAGTTTTGAAAAATACCCGCGAGTTTCGAGCTTTTTTCGAGTCGAGTTTTTTTTAAGTTTATAATATAATAGTCATCATGTTTCTACATAATGGTAAACAATTATTATCATTACTCAAATACAAATTACAATTTCGAGGTAATTAAACTTAAAAGAGTTATTGAACTAAGAGCAGATATGCAAATAAATGATACCAAAACAAAAGAAAGAAAACCTTTTACTTAAACTTACAATAATTCTTGATTTGATATATTTTTGAGCCTAACTTGTGTTTAATGCTTACCTGGGGTTTGAAATGAAATGAAAACACTAATTATAAGCCGTGACCAATTACATGTCTCAATTCATGATTAAAATATTTCCTTTGAGTTATTCACACAGGTACATTTTTATTGATGTAACTGTCAACAAAAAAACTAAGATTTTATTTGTTTGGAATGGTTTCTAAAATATAACAAAAATAATTTTTTTACAAGATGTAATAATAACTAACCTCAAACTAGAAAAGATAGAGTGATATCAAAATTTATGTGTCTTTAATAACTAAAAAGAACTTTTTACTTCAAGTTTATAACAAACAAAGTTTAAGTTATATTCGTTAAAGATGGATTGACATTGTGAAAAATGGCCGTAATACTCTTTCGCACGTGCCGATATCGGGTAAACGGCGGGAGTAACTACTCGACTCGAACTTTCGAGTAATTTGCAATAAGTCGAGCCGAGCCGAGTAGTGTATACTCGGCTCGAAAAAAGCTCGATTCTCGAGTACTCGCACACCCCTACTGAAAATAATATACAGTAAACCTAAACAATGTAGAGTCTATCTTGAGTCCTAAGAACCTCAAATAACACAGAGGTCACATTTATCAGATGTTAGAATGTCATTTGTTAAAATCGGACATTGAATCACAAATAACTAAATATAGGCATTGCTTAGTATCATGTTTTTAACATGCCAGCGGTGTGTTTGAAACCAGTAATTTCGATCTTACTCTGACATCATCAATAATTAATAATAAAACCGTTAAGTTTGTTTAGTATGGGAGATTGATGGATTGTTATGATACAAGCTGGTAATCCAACTTATGAACTTTACAAAGGTTTCACCTACCAGTTAAAACTGAAGGTTCAGCTACCAGTTAGGAGTGTATTTTTATAGTTGTTCCTAAAAAATTCCACTTAAATTATGTAAATGGAGAAAATTTTCTATTTCTTTCATGTAAGGGCTGGTAAAATTCTGCAGACAGTTCTGAATTTAAATCTTTTAGGTTATTGCTTAGGATGAAAAGTAGTGTGTATTTTTGTTATTAACTTCATTAGGCTACTTCAATTAATTGTTAACTGAGATGTTTTATCTTATTTATAGTATCTCATTATAAGCATATTAATGCTAGTTTTTGGATCTAATATTAATACATATATTGGAGCGTAGAGCTATTTTGGATAACCAGATTCTCTGATAACAGGGCATTAGACATTAATATTAACATTAGATTGGGTCGTCATGTTGGTAACAAAATATTAACAAAAGTATGTAAAAAATTGTTCAGAGTACACTAAGGAACTACAGGAGTTTGTTTTAAAATTTATAAAAAAAAAATCACCTTAATATTTTATAACCTACTTTGTTTTTTCTTTGTTCTAGGACTTAGGAAATGGCGACCTAACAAAGAATGTGTATGTTGTTGCTCATATACTCAGGATAGGTAAAATGCTCTACTCAGAATCAAATAAAAAAGGTAAGTTTAAATTTTTTTGAATGTCCATTTAATATAACTCATTGGATTTTTTTGTATTTGATTAGCTTAACCAAACTTTTTATTTGCCCTAAATAAATATAGCAGTAATAAAATATTCAAGCATAGAAATGTCCAGCTGGAAAACTGTGAAATAACCTTCCTGTGTGTGCTTCAGCTCAATCTTATTTGAAACATTTACTATGGATGACATCTTTAAACATAAAATATACAAAGTAACTAATGAAAGTATCAAATATACAGTTTATTGCATTACCAACAACATTTTTAATAATCCATATTGATTTCAACATTTTCAAACAGCAATTTAGTCTGGATAGCAGAGCTGATATTTGTCATTCTCGATTATTTTGAATTTGTCTTGGTTTAAATTTGGAGCGATAGCTATGTGAAAAATGAAACCAGTGTCCATTTCCACTGTAAATGCAAGTAAAAAGGTTTTTATTACCTTTGCTACTAAAGGTTTGCCTACATCCTGTGATTGCAGCTGTGCTGGTGCTTGTAACATGTGCCTTTTATCTTACAGGCAGTATATCCTCTCAGAGCACCAATTTCAGCTTTAAAAGGCCACACGGGGTGGCTGTCCTGAACATAGAAGAAATGTTGACGTCGGGAGGTGAAGAGAAAGAGTTTATGTTTAAAGTGTACCAGGGGGAGGACAAGGACTTTCATCAACTGCACGATTTTATAATTAAGAAACAAACCAATAAGTATAGTCAAATTTCTAGTCATTATGGTAAGTGATATTACTATTTTATTAGTCATGCTTAAAAAGCAAAGCTTTATTACAAATTCCAAATCATTAAGATCTAATCTGTGACATTCAACTATTTAGTTTTAATTACTGTATTTATGACAGAACTTTAATGGTGAATTAATATTTGCAAGGAAGTTAAATTCCAAATTTGACTTCTTAATATCAAATCATTTTTAATTTTCATAAATTTACAGCTGAGTACATAATGATAGAAAAAAAATCACTTGGGTCAAATGACCTGTGCGTGATTTGAGTCCAATATCTAACTGCATAACAATAATTAAATTAAAATAGTATTAGCACTCTTTCACATGGAGAAAAAAAGTAATTAAAGAAATACAGCTAAAGAAAGGCAACATAAATAATAAATACATAGCATAAAAATATATTTGGAAAATATTTATTGATAACAAATAAAAAAAATATTTTGTGAAATAAAAAAGTGAAATACCATAAACAAGATTGATCTAAAGAGATATAAATTACTGATTTTCTGATTTACTGAGGCATGGATTTTTGTCGTATATGAACTGTAAGAGGAAGCATCTATAGGGTTGAAGCAGTCAAAGTAGTCCAGTTGTGCATTAATTATACAAGATATTCCTTGTTGAAAAGCATCTCGGTACTATCAATTATTAATAGTGCATCACATTACTTATATTCATCAATCCTTAGTAATGCAATGAATGCATTGATCTTACGATCCTTATGTTATGACAGAAACCCTCTGCACATTATATTATCATCAGTAAAATTGCTTATAAATATTATCAGCTTGTAATTATTGTATAATAGACCCCAGCCGATAATTTGAGCACTGTAAGATAGTGACTTATTTTCGTACCCTTAGTGTACTATTTATTGTTGCCTAATGTTAACCAATTTATGATTACAGGAATAGCTTTATCAATGAGGATATTGCATGGAGAATTGAATAAAGTGAGGGAAGAAAACCCACTATTGTTCAAAAGCATATCGTTGACGAGAAAACTTGGTTTTTCTGATGTAATTATGCCTGGTGATGTTAGGTAAGATTTTGAATATGTAATGTTACGATTTAATCACATAACATTATTTTTCCAATAACAATTTTTTGCCAGACAAACTCTTGGTTCTCCTTTTTTATGCTCGGAACAGTATTTTCTTATGTTAACTCTCAAGAGCTATATTCAAATCCCATTGAATTAGAAAGATAACAAGATATTTAACTGCATATTCATTTCAGGAATGATCTTTACATGACATTAGAAAAAGGAGAATTTGAACGAGGTGGAAAAACAACGGGAAAAAATATTGAAGTCAACGTCCTAGTCTTAGACAACGAGGGAAAACTTCTTCAGGTACTAATTAAATGTCAAGTTGTCATATTTTTAATAATTTTAATATGAATGTTTGAGATGAATTGCAATTTTATTTTATTGCTTAAGTTGGATAAAAGTATATAAGAACTTAAAAAAAACTTTTACTTGTATTCCTGACTATGTCTATGATTTGATTTTATGTTACATGAGTATTGATTACTGAAGCAGAAATGTTTTGAGATGATTTTTTTCATTGTTGTTAAACATTGCCATTGATTAGCCAAGTCATCGAATGTTCATAATTTATTTGGTACTAGTTTGGTCATGCTTACTTGCAATTTAAAAACCATAAGTTTCCCTAAACCGCCACCAGAATCTTCTAGAGCTTCTGTACCTTTTTCAGATAAAACTACGTTACTGTCTGAAACTTGGGGTGCACTGCTAATCAGAACTATGGACTAAAAGTAGTTTCAACACAGACAGATTTTATGTAGTATTTAAAATTTATCACACCAAGATATTTCTACATTAAATGGAAAAGTAAGGATGTATTTACTGGGTCACTAACACAATAAGAAGCGTACTGGACTTCAGGACCACAATAGCAATATTGTGTTTTCGAGTCTACATGCTGCCTGTGCCTTTTAACCTATCAGATCCCACGGGCGCGCCGATGCGACTGCAGCCTCTGGTGGTGCTTAATGGAGTTATACTCACCTAGTTCAATGATTTGCCACCAGGCTGCGCTAGAGCCGTAGTTCAATGATTTGCCACCAGGCTGCGCTAGAGCCGTAGGCTTTATGAGTCAAACGAGCGTCCGTCCGACTGTGTGTACGTGGCCGAGGGGTCTGAGGCGTTGACTGACGAGTTAAAGTCACAGACCTTCGGAGCGTCGCGGGTTCGAATCCCGCTCATGCGCAATCCCTATTAGGCTTGCAAATGTGTGGTGTAGTTGGTGGGAGAGCCCACCTTAAATAAATGGTGACCGGCTTGGGTGGAAGTTGACGGCATTTGTATGTTTAATAGGGATTGCAGTGAACACCAGTTTTGCTTCTTTTTACCCTTGTATAGAGGAGGAGGACACGTTTTTTATTTTTTATTATTTAATTTAGTTTATGGTCAATACAAATGGACTATTAGAAAGGTCATAATCAAAAATTAGAGCAAATACAGTAAAAATAAAAACATTTCAGTTAAAACTTCGGAAATAAAAAAAACTTGGGAGTCAATGGGTTAACAGTACTATTTCTTCTTCCACTGAATTCCGCTCACTCCTCGCTTTGCTTGATAACGTCAACGTGTAGATCAACTTTGGTGGATCAAGTGCAAGGTTAAAAAGAGAAAGCCAAACTCTTGGAAACAATTTAAAAATCATATTTTCTCCTATGCTTTTGTTAAGGTGAAAAAGTATAATAATATAAACTCATGTTGAGCATTTAATATTAATAAACTACGTGACACAGGAATGCCTGTGGGGAGCGTCGGGCATGGAGGGGAGCTCAGACTACCAGTCCATGATAGTTTACCACCACAACTCCCCCTGCTGGGCAGAGACGATCCGACTGACAGTGCCGATAGACAAGTACGCCACGGCTCACGTCAGACTCGAGTACAAACACTGCTCCAGTGAGTATATGGAACATGGCTATATCAAGTAATATGATAAGACATTTGTTCACAAAGAAAAAAGTTGGCTATCCAACGGGCTAGATTATTTCAGGTAGCTTCCTGAAAAAAAATGAAAATGAAAATCGTTTATTCAGCATAAAATACAAATACAGATACATTCAATTCAATAAAATCTAACTGAAAATATTTCCCCACATGGGCAGAAGCCTGTGGGTGGGGAAAGAGCCATGTCAGTCTTAATAAGTAATTGTAAAAGTCATTTTTTAATTACACAAAATACTTCACTTTTAAAACGTCCATCATTGCAAAAGGTATTAAAAAGCTAACTTACTGAAATTACAAATGGGTTAAACTAAAAAAATTATATAAAAAATAAAATAAAAATTAATTAATTATGTAGATTGATAAGTTAATTATGCAGATTGATAAGTTAATTATGTTAATTATGCATGCACATGCAATAAGTGAAGCGATCAAACATTCGATTTCGTAATCATGGATTGCAACATTTTGGAAAAAAAGCCAACCTGAGCCTGGTCATTCATGCCAATTACCAATCATCTCTCACTCACACCATCCACAACCCATTCAACCAACGCGGACTCATGCACACAACATGACATGCATGTACACACAGGTGCGCGCGCACATACACACACACATACACACACACACATCCACATACACGCACACACACGACACTCTTGGGCACACAGACTTGGAAGTGATAACGCCCCCCCCCCTAAGTATACAGTGAACTGACTAATGTTTGAATCCTATCTTGACCGATTTCGATCAGCCATTCATTAATAGTCTTCTTAAAAACGGCACTATTGCATGGATGAGGTTTTTTTTATGTATCTAGGCAACTTGGGGGAAACTATGTTAGCTATATAATGCGAGGGTGTTGTATTGATTGTTTTTGTTAATCTAGGCACAATTATACCTAAATTTGCTATGGATCTTGTGGAATATGAATGAGTATTTTTTTGGAAAATGGTATCTTTATTTTGATGTATGTATAAAATTAGTGTTCTTAGATAGAGTTGTGAAACATTAAAAACTTTAAATTCTTCAAATAACAATTCTCTTGGATATCTGAGATTTTTATTTAAAGCTGCTTTAATAATGGATTTTTGTGTGATTTCAAGTGGGGAGATAATACTTTGAAAACCGCCGCCCCAGGCCAAGATTCCATATTGTAATAGGGATTGAACATATGCAAAATAAACTGTTTTAATTAAGTCAGGAGCTAAAATTTGTTTAAATTTGAAGAAATGTAACTAAATTTCCTAAGCTTATTCCTCAGGTATGCGATATGACCAGCCCATTTCAATCGATTGTCAAAAATTACGCCAAGGTACTTATATTCTGACACCTTATCAATAACATCACATGAGACACAACCATTCATACTCCCACATGTGTGCAAGCGCAATAAAAGGTCAACAGAATCGTGATCGGCTCTCACGGAAATAGTCATATACTTTGTTTTTGAGGTATTCACGAAGAGCCGATTTTGATCAAACCACTGCTTGACAGAGAACAGGCCGTGCTCAGCTAAATGGTATGTCTCCTCCCAGCTGTCACCCCCGAAAGGAGAGCCGAGTCATCTGCATATAAAAAGATCTGCCCCTTATCTAATTGTACTTTACCGAGATTGTTGATGAAGATAAGAAACAGGAGAGGCCCCAAAGTGCTCCCCTGCAAAACCCCAAAGTCGATTCTGGCAGGATCGCTGGATTGGCCAAGTAACGAAACAATTTGATAACGGTCTGATATATAACTTTTAAACCAATTCCATGCAACTCCCCGAATCCCAATAAACTTTAATTTTTTCAATAATATTGCTCTATCGACTGAATCAAATGCCTTGGCAAGGTCTACAAAAACTAACAAAGGTTTTTTATTATCTCCAATTAAATTATGAATACTCTTAGTCAGTAAGAAAAGATCCTCATTAAGATTTTTATCCTTTCTGAAACCAAATTGATTTTCGTAAAGTAAATTGTGAGTTAATAAATAATTTTCAAGCTGAAATCTAACGCTCTTCTCTTTTATTTTAGATAGAACGCTTGTCAGTGTAATTGGTCTAAAACTAACTCATTTGCTTTTGTCGCCGCCTTTATAAATCGGAATAACTTTGCCAGTTTTAAAACATTTCGGAAAAACGCCTGTCGTAAGACTGAGGTTAACTAAGTGAAGAAGCGGTATTTTTAGAAAGTGAAAATCTGATCTGGTGGAATCTGATCTTCCCCCGGGGCTGACCCACCCCTGAGATTGCTTACGACCTTCTCGAGCTCAGCCTCCGAAATCGGTTCCAGCCGGAAGGTGGAGTCCGCCAGGAAATCCTCATCCTCAACGACTATCTCGGCAGGTAGAGGGACAGCACTGGCCAAATTAGCACCCACTCCTAAATAATAATCATTCAGCTGATTAGCAACTCTTTTTACGTCTTCTGTTTCAATGCGATTGATACCGTCCAGAAAATGTTCAATTGGAAACGTCCTGATGGGGCGATTAGAGGGAAGTGATTTAATAGTATATTTCGCAACAAGGGCCGAAAATGAGGTTTTGTAGGGTCAAAATCGTATTTCAATTGAGAGATGAAGTCAAAAAACGATCGAGAGCTGCAAAACCATTTTGGCCGAGGTGCGAACGCTATTTTTCACCACACTACCAATGAAATGGGTGAAGTGAATAAAAACCTAGCAACTACTCCATAGCAACTAACCCCTAATCTTAGCTCTTGCTCCAAACAATGTGAATAAAGTTTACTTAGCAAGAGCTAGGCGATCCTGTACCACTCTAGCACTTACTAGGCTTAGCAAATGCTAAGTCTAGTAAGAACTAACGTTAGCAAGACCTAGCCTGAAGTCGTCACCTGTCCATGCGCTCATCCTGTCACCGCCGTCAGCCATAGTGTTCTAGTGCATGTGAAGTTTTGAAAATTAACAAAATAAAGATGGACAGGGAAAAATTAAAATTAGAACAGTTATTAAAAAAACAAAGTCGGATTTTTAAAATGAAATATAATTGGGTAAATTTTGGTCAATCAGAATTTGTAAATAAATTTCTTTCCTTATCCTTCCTTTTGTCCGTATGTAAAAATAAATAAATTATAATATTGTAGACTAATATTGTTGTCACGTCGCAGTTGACAAAAATCGTCATCGTGTCGCGGTAGACGAAAATCATCTTCGCGTCGCGGTAGACAAAAATCGTCTTCGCGTCGCGGTAGACAAAAATCGCCTTCGCGTCACGTTAGACAAATATCGCCTTCGCATCGCGGTAAACGAAATTCTTTGCATCACAGGAAACGACAATCGTCTTCGCCGATAAGTGTCTTCGCGTCGCGGTAGATAAAAATTGTAGTCGCGTCGCGGTAGCTGAAAATGGTTTTTTTTCATCCAAAATTTCTGTTCTCCAAAATTTCGGGGGGGGGGGGATATATCCCCTTTATCCCCCCTGAAGAAATGTATCAGCTGATCAACCATGTTCTTTATATTCGTACTATTAGGGAAAATTTTGCAAAAATAGTAACATTTTTCCAGAGATTTTCTCACCAAGACCTTTCATTCAGGCTGATGGATGTCAGGCTTGTTTTTTTCTCAAAAGTTGTGGCTGATTTGGGCTTTATACCTGTGTGTTCTAGTATTGGTGGATAAGGGGGGGGGGCTGTACACATGTATCTAATTAAAATATAGATTTCTGCCTCTGAGTAATTGTACTTGGTGTCCTTGATACAAGTACAACAGTTAAAAACTACTCTGTTCCCTAAAAAAAACCCGACGACTTTTTAGACACATATTAAGGTCATTGAGTAGCCCCATTCATAACCCCACATTAATAAATTCCACCATGGATGAATGCTTCCTCACCAATAACCCAAAGTTAGCTCGTGCGATAACAGACTAGACTTTTTCTTAGCAATTGCTAGGGCTAGTCATTAGTCACAACGTTTTATTCATTTGAATTACTTAGCAACTGCTAAGGATTCTGTACCACTCTAGCAAGAACTAGCCTTAGTTCTATCTAAGAGGCTTTATTCACCTCAAGCCTAGCAAATGCTAAAAAAAACCTTAGTCTTAGCAAGTGCTAGCTTTTATTCACTCCACCCAATATATCCTATACAACATTAAAAAATCTGGTTATTTATTTGACACCCTTGAAAACAAAACTTTGAGGTTATGAGCGACGATACAACTTCTTTGTCATGGTTTAAACAAACACAGCTTTGAAAATCATATGATCGCAACTATCATGACTTTGGAACCTATTGAATGCCTTATAACTATGTGATGTTCTCACGATGTTTCAAGCAAATAAATGCTCAGCTGACTCTTGGCACCTGGGCCTTCGGCCCTCTGGCGGAAAAGAGCTGATTTCGGCCACCAAATGACGTTTGTAAACAGGTGATTACATCGTAGTGTGGTGAAAATTAGCTGTTGCATTGAGGTGTACTTTGCTATTGACTATCGCTGCTGCCCTCTTAATCTAGAAATGGACATGCTTTTGGTCATTACAAAATCCTATAAACAAACTTCAATAAACCTTTAAATCTGTTTGTGATAGCTAAACTAGCTTAATGAACTGAATAGTGGATATTTATTTATGTTTTGCAATATTTTACTGATTCTCAATGTATCTTGTTGCTATTTGGGAGTTTTTGAAATAAAAATATGATTCCATGTAAATAAAGAGTTGTTTTAGGGTTCTGTTAGTAAACAAATCTTAAATCTAAATTGGAATTACAATGATTATCTTTGAAGGTTTAAAGAATAAAGTCATGCCCTTAGAATAAACGGATCTGCAATTTGTGACTTGGACTTCAATAGGTGCTTCCTGCTTTTAATTGACTTTTTTTAGTTAGTGATTTTGTTTTTGAAACCATAATTCTTTTTACCCTCAGAAACTAACTGAATGTCCCATTTTTTAAATTTCCAGCCAGAGATAAGCCTGATAACAAGAAACTGTTCGGCTTTTCATTTGCACGACTGATGGAGCCAAGTGGGGCGACACTTCAGGTAACAATAGTGTAGTATTCTTTATTGTGATGTAATTTCATAAATAATTTCTTAAAACTAACCCCTTACCAAAGTGACAGATGACAGTGTTGAAAAATTCATTGGAGCAAAAGACCAAATCTTAAAATACCACAAGATTTTATTAAAATAAGAACTGTCATTTGTTGTTGAGCAACTGATAAACCTGAATAAATGAAGGGGTCCCCCGTAAAACGATCTAAGCGACAAAATTTCAAAATTGGAGATATTCAGTGAAAAAGGTTCTCTAGGACATGAGCTACACCGTGGTATATTTTGTTTTGAAGATATTTTAGTTGGTAGCCCTGATTTTGTCTGTCAAAGTTTGCGTGCTACGCGGGACTGCATGGACTTTCTGGGGAATAACGTTCTATTCGCCGAAAGATGGAGTCCCCGCCGATTGTTGCGCTGTCACCCAAGGACCAAAATTGCGTAAATAAAAATAAAAGACGTGACGTAAATATTGGAAAGTGGAAGGATAAGACCAGGAATGAATATAGAAAAGTTGGATTACTGGAAATTGTTGCCCCCAAAAGGAGTGGGTAGTGGGTTTTAAGCACCACATGTGGAAAACTTTTAGCATAATGACTTATCACGTTTTACGAAAAAAATTATGTTTTTGTAGTTTAACATTGATAAAATTGTTTTATATTCAGTTTTATATTTGTTTCTGTTGGTATTACTACACTCCCTGATGTCTTCTTCCACAGTAGAGGAGCAGTCCGTCAGAGAACGTTTCAAGCACCAGTCATTTAGAACGTTATAACCCTTAAAAAAACACGTAAAATTTTTTAAAGTGCTTAATGGCAAGTACAAATTCAATATAAGGCAACATTATGATGTTATAAATAGGTTGTTAAAAAATTATACATGATTTTAAGTTCTAACCTTTAAAAAATCATAAATTTTAGAATTCAACTTTCAACACTTGATTACTCGAAACTTGGTTTTTGTCGTTTAGAAAATTTTACGGGGGACCCCTCCAAATGATTCAGCTGGTTCTCACCAGCATCACACACTCATCCTTCTTCCATATTCACCTTAAAACACACCAGGGTGTATCGGTGTCTTAAACCACAAGTATTAAGTCTTATACCAAGTATAATGAAAAGGATAATTTTATTCATTGCCAAAAATATTTTCTTCAATATTTTGAAGTGAATACCTTAGAACCATGTTTTAACATAGTTTTAGAAAATGAAGCCTTAATATTCCTAAACATTATCCATTCCACAAGCTCTTTGGCTGGGATTTATTGATTTAGGAAAGATGGATACACAGATAACACTCTTGAGCTTAATGAAGCTAAAGGGAGATTTGGTGCTACTCCATACAAGCTCTCCAAGTAAATTATCTGTACATCCCTCCTTTCTAAACAAACAACTCTGCCATTGATTATTGTGAGAAGTTTAAAGTTGCTGTTAAACAAAAAATAATAAATTTTATGGTGATGTGACAATTTAATTTAAGTTGGATCCCAAAAAGTACCGTACAAAAAGCGATCTTTTTGTGTTTCTATTGTAAAGTATATATTTTGAATATTGAAAATACATTCCATTCTGCCTACTATACACTACGATAAACAGGTGTTTGTGTATAGATCACTAAAGTACGGTGTATAAATTTGAACTAAAAAACCTAAATTAATTAATAAAATAATTAATAAAACTTTGTAACATTTTCATTTATCTGGTTTTTGCATCAATATTCTTTTTTTGCTACCAGTGTTAACCCTTTTTATCTATATAAACATTTTGTTACAAAAATGTAACATCCCAGGATGGACATGAATTGTTTCCAAATTGTTAATGTACGAGTCATCGTCACAGTCAAAAACTCCCTTTCCACTAATCCTTCCCGTCTTTTTCCCTCGCAGGACGGGATGCACGAGATGATCGTGTACCGGTGCGGAGAGGCGGCCAAGCTGCACCCGGACCACTACCTCGGCCTGCCCGCGACCACGCGCGACCTGGCGGACAACAACGCGACCTCCGCCGTCTACCCGCGCAGCCACAAGGAGAGCGTCATCATCCGCACCCTGCTCTGCTCCACCAAGCTCACTCAGAACGGTGTGTTGGACACGATATTTAGAAGGAAAAAGGGTTTGGATGTGGTAATCTTCAACTTAGTCTGGCTTTGATTAAGTTCAGCAACATACCTGGCCAAAGTTGGATGCCTGTGCCTAAAGGTTGATCGACACTCCAGTAAAGATACTTCCTAAGCATGGTTTACATGGTGTCAGGTGAAGGAATCACTGTTATATATCAATGTCAAGAATCTCAATTTATCTTTTCACTGGATAATGAAGAAAGTGTAATCTCTGATGAATCCCTAGACTTTATCTCTACTATCTTTTCTGGTTTTCACGATGTAAACCATATCATAGGGAAAGTCATAGGGGAAATTTTAGGTTGAGGACCAAATTAGTTTTTGGATTGTTTGATGGCGTTTTTTAGAGTTAATCATCATTGTGCTGTGTTAATTGTTTTCGGCATCGCCATTTTTGCAATGTTGGACATTCCCTAGTTTGATATGAAATTTACTAACTGGAGATTAATGTTATATCAACATGCTATATAAAATTCACATTGCCTTAATATTCAGTATATTGCTTTTCTTTTAGAGCAGATGTTACTTACGAGTATTATGTTTTCAGTTGATTTGCTGTCGTTACTTCAGTGGAAGACGCATCCAGAGCGGATTAAAGTGGCCTTAGAACGTGTTTTGATATTGAACGGTGAAGAGCTTGTTAAATTTTTACAAGATGTTTTGGATGCTTTATTTTCAATATTTTCTACTGAAGATGGAAACTCAAATGATCATTCTGGACCTGTTTTTCATGTGCTGGTCAGTATTCTCTTCAGCGTTCATTTAAATAAAAACCAATGTAATAGTTACTGGAATAAGTTGATTAGCTACAAACTTTGGTTAACAATTCTATAAAATGTTTACTTCACAAAAAATTTAAAGAGTTTTTACAGAAAATATATTTTTATCAATATTTTCTTAAAAACAAATCAGGGCAAGTGACAAAAATCTGTTGTTATTGCTATTTTTTATCATGCCATTTATTTGTATTTTTAATTTATGAAACACAATTTCTCATAAGACCTGCACTAAGTTTTTACAGAAATTTTAATATTTTTTGGTGGCTTAGGTCAGCATTTTGAGCCTGCTGGATGATCCCAAGTTTGAGCACTTCAAGCCTGTCATGGACGCTTACATAGAAGGGCATTTTGCTGCTGCGCTCGTCTACAAGTGAGTTGGTCACTTTGAAATTCTGTGAAACATCCATTCTCTGTGATTAAAATTACTTAGTTATTAAATACAACAGTTCATAATTATGTGAGACCATAAGAAGGTTTCAAGCCTACAACAATGCTGATTTGCAACGATTTTTTTAATTTAATTTATAAACTTTAATCCTTTAAATATCTAGTAAAAGAATGTTGTGGTGTTGGTGACAATGACGTAGCCAACAATGACAACAACAACTTTAAATGCTCTCTGGGTTTTTATATTGTTAACTAGGCTATATTTAGGGCAAGAGTTTTGGATCTAAAATTATTGATCCAAACCAATCTCTGACAATGAAATTATGATTTGTATAAAAAATGAAATATTTTTAAATTTTTGTTTGGGTTTTTAAATTTATAGATTCAAACATCATTATTTTTAAAATCAAGTATAAAAAGTTGATTAAATCATAGCAGTAATCATGAAATTAAATTCTACCATAACGGTTATCAGTGTTGTAACAGTAACCATAATTTAAGCAACTTACTTACTAAAGATGTTGATCAACATAACATCAGACATGCCACTGATTTCACCCTTCAGGTCATCACCTGACTCTCTCTGAAAGGAAACATATCCTAAATGTGGCAGTCTTTTCCAATCACCTCCCATTCAATAATAAATATAAACCAATCAACGTTTCAGAATTCAACTGACCCCCATGATTCTGCAAGCAACCTTTGTGCTCTCTAATATAATACCACTCAGCTTCTAACTATGACAGTGGCAGTGCTCCAGTGATGACAAAAAACTTGTCCCTGGATGCTATGTACGTAAATTACATTCTATATGTGTGTATCTCCCCAGGGGCCTGCTGACCAGTGTGAAGCACTGCGCCACCTGGGTGAGAGCCACGCACGAGCAGGAGGCCATCCAGAAGTGCTTCCGCTCGCTGGAGTACATGTTCAAGTTCATCATCGAGTCGCGGTTCCTGTTCGCTCGCGCCATGGGCAACCAGTTTGAAGACAGCTTTAAGAGAGATTTGCTCGGAGTGATGGCAGCATTGAACGGCATGCTGGTTCGAACGTACGATGTTATCTTGCCCACCCAGGTATGGAGGCGCAGTTTCAATTACTTGACATTTTATTGATTTCATCACATAGCCCAGAAAGTTCCTTTAAGAGTTTCCTTTGCTGCATGAAAGTGATTGAAGAAAATTTAAAAATCAACTTTCTGCAACCTTTCTTAATCACTGTAGGGCTCATGTTGTGTTAGAGTAATTTTCCTGGTATTAAAATGATGAACGTGATGAAGTTTGTTTCACAATGTTTTATAGGTTGTGTGGGCTCCATTAAGGACAAACCATTCCACCAAACAGCAGGACAGTCTTTATGTTTTTTCTCCTTATTTTTCTCAACTTTTTATTACTGCATGTGATAAGGATGTGTAGTATAATCATCTTGGCAGTGTTCTTTTGTTGAATGCTGGTTGCGTAGTCAAATTATGCAGGTGCTAAGTTCAGTTTGTTCATGTATCATTCCGAAAACAAGTACGAACAAGTTAACTTTAATTTTTGGGGGAATTTTGTGCAATTAACTGGCTCTCAAAATGACATAATTAATTGTCAGTAATTCATTTTTAATAATTGTCAATAATTTCTTTAATTGTATTTTTTTGTCATAATAATGACGTAATTTCTTATGGAAATTATAAACACCTTTTCATCATACTGATATAGAAAATAGAAACATCTGTTTTCTGTTCCTTTTTGTTGGCAAGAAAGTCACTCTTTGCCGATAACAGTCCAGAAAACTTTTCAGCCCAGGCCAGAAAGATTTGTGGACCATAATTACTAGGGAGCAGAAGTAAACAATCAGCTGACTGGGGCAAACCGACATTCAATACATTTTTGTCAGTTACTTTAGAAGAATGAAGTAACTCGCCTGCGGCCCATATGGAAACTATAATGCTCATCTGGTAAAACAATACTTACCGGCCTTGTAACGTAATGCACTATTTCGATGACCCCGCTAAATATCATCAATTTGTAAAACCCGTTGGCAGATAGCGCTACTGCACAGCATCGCAGCGGTGTACGACCAGCTCACGCGAGTGCTGGGGCTGACGGAGGTGGCCAAGCTGGCTGCGGAGATGTTGGACAGTCTGCCGCAGCGGACGCAGGACCTGCCCGCACAGCTGACCCAGGCCAAGCTGGTGGCCGTCCGCAACCTGGTCACTGGCAAGCTGTTCAAACAGGACGACGGTGAGGCGCGTTTACACGTATGCTGGGGGTTGTTAGAGTGTAAAATGAGTTCAGGAAGAATAATTAAGAACCCTTCATGACATGGAATGATTTACTCAATTAGTTTGTGGACTCAAACAGGTACAATAGCTCGTAAATACAAAATAACTTATTCATTAAGCCTATGTAAGGACATACATATATCCACATATCATATTTCTGTAGCCAACAAATTTTCAAGAGTTGTAACCAAATAAAAACAGTACATTAAGACACCACAATCTATATATAAACTACTCTATCTGTGGCAACTAGTCATGAATGATGGTCAATTTAATATTTTACTGGCACATGTGTAATTACTATTTGTAACTTATTAATGTGCTATCTTTAATTTTCTAGACAGGCTTGACAGTAATAGCACGCAATGTTTTAGATTATCTAATTTTCACTGATATTTGTTCCAGAGGCGAGATACCTGCTGCTGAAGACCTGCTGTAAACACTTGCGCATGCACCTGGCCCACCGCGACGAGCTGAGACTGTGCTCGGAGATACTGACCGAGATACTGTCCTACATCTTCCAGCAGCAGCGGCTGGAGCAGGTCAACGGCAAGGTAAGGCACAGATTCTTCGGACTCAGTAAAATTTAAAAACTGGTTTGATCACAACTAATACGAAATGTCTATAAATTTATCTCAAAGAAGACGATTATCCAGGTTAAGAAATATTGGAGTAGACCTTTGTCTACTAATAAAATCTAATAAAATGAGCCTAAATGTGAATTAATTTGCAAGAAATAATTAGGGTTAATGAAATTGTAATCTTGCAGGTGAACAACAGCCTACACCTCGACCTGGAGATTCTATGCAGGGATACACTTGACATGTTGATTCAGACAGTACTTATCATCATAGACCGGTCTCCCCCTGTCTTGGTATGTAAAAGTTTCACTTGCTCACGTTTTTAGGATCAAATTAGCTTCACACAATAAAGCAAGCAAGAAGAAAAGATTTCATAGAAATTATCGAGTGTACCACCTGAAGGTAAAACCCAGGTCCTCAAGGGCATATATTTGATAAAGTATAAGATTGCAAAAAACTTTTAGTGATCGCTCTCTTGTTTAAATTTAATATAGGGATAATTTGTCATATTGAGATAACTTTTTCTTAGGCTAAATGATTGCTTAGAGAAACCAAATATGGATTTCAGCAATCTGAAAAGCAAGTGAAATGTTGCTAACTTTAAGCGCCAGTTTCTCTTACCAGTTTAAAATCTAGTTCAAACTAAAATCTTACCAAATGAATGTTTTACTTTGAAAATCATTTGATTTAATTTAGATCCGGTTTAAATTAAGTTAGATAAATCTAGCCATGTAAATGTGCATGAAAATAATGTTTAATTTAAATTCTGTAAATATGAAATTTCTGTTATCAATGTAGATCAGATGCTCTTATTAGTTTAGAACTACCCAGAATCATTGTCTTGGAAAAGTCAAAGAATTTTCAGTGGATTGTCTGTGAAAGTATTTGCATGTGAAATACAAGAGAAATTGAAGCATGTGCAATGAGAGAGCTCGTGAGGTAAGAATCTAAGGATAAAACAGTACAGTTACAATTAGTGTACTTTAATATTGTCGGTGAAGAAACCGCCTATCTGACAAGTCTTTGAAAATTGAGTTTTTGGTTTCCTAGCAACCGTAGTGTAATTCCGCACATAATGGCGATCGTAGTTCACCAAACACCCGAGGGATAGTGTTAGTATAGCACTGCTCTAATATTGCTCAAGTAGTAGGAAAGGAAAAAAACTGCCCATCTGCTTTAATATTCATATGGTTTTCATGTTTTTGATGTGACTAAGCATGTTTTTGGTGGTGTTGCCTAAACAGTTTTTCTTCCCTCCTGTAAAGTTTGGGATTTTTCATTTAGGCGGTATTGTTTGTTCACTGACAATATGTACAGAAGTCGGTGATGAGGTGATTTTTCAGCACAAGTTAATCAAAACAATTACTATAGCTAGCATGCGCCAAATTATACTACCTACCCCCGTGTGTGGCAGGGAGGGCTGGTGGCCTGTCTGGTCGGTCTGCTGCAGCTGCTGGACGAGTACCACTACAAGAAGGTGTGGGAGGAGCTGCGCGACCGCAAGCCGCTGAAGGACTTCCTGCTGCGCGCCTTCCTCGTCCTGCGCATGCTCGTCAGGCAGGACGTGTGGCCCGCCGACTGGTTGGTCATGAAGATGGCGGCCAACCACGTGATACTGGGCGCTCTGCAGGAGCTCGCCCACCCCCTGGTGGCGAGGTTCCTGGATGCCAGGTGTCACTTTGACTGTCAGGTAAGTTCCTGGACGCCAGGTGTCACTTTGACTGTCAGGTAAGTTCCTGGATGCCAGGTGTCACTTTGACTGTCAGGTAAGTTCCTGGACGCCAGGTGTCACTTTGACTGACAGGTAAGTTCCTGGACGCCAGGTGTCACTTTGACGTTAGGTAAGTTCCTGGACGCCAGGTGTCACTTTGACTGTCAGGTACATTCCTGGATGCTAGATGTCACTTTGACTGTCAGGTGAGTTCCTGGACCCCAGGTGTCACTTCGATTTTCAAGTGGGTGCGGATACGGATAGGTTGGTTTACCGGTTCCGCAGAGTGTTTTCAATAAGAATTAGAGTACTTTGGGATTTGGTTATGTAAATAAAAATTGTGGAGCAAGTTTCTGTGAAAATATGTTCTAAAGCATATAGTTTTCTTTTCGTCAATGTTATATTGAGTACTGTTTTAAAATTATGGTGACTTTAGTTTTCAAAACGTAATCCTTATATAGCTATAAAACTGTTTATAAAACATTGTCAGGACACAAAAAAGTTGAAAAGTCGTTTTAACTATGCAATTAAGTTTAAGTAAAATAGATAATAATCATTTCACATAAAACTGAGAAATTAAAATTTCTAAAGTTACTCCTGTGAATTTGAGGCAATTTTAGTTCGAGTAATCCATTGAAAGAGTGAGTTGATGACTAGTGCCAATCTACTATCAACATAAAATTATCTTTTTCTAGGTGTGGTCCGACTATTTCAACTTAGCTGTTGCATTCCTCACACAACCTTCACTGCAGTTGGAGAAGTTCAGTGAGGTGAAACGAGGAAAGATCGTGACCAAGTACGGAGACATGAGGGTGCAGATGGGCTTCCAGATTCTCTCTGTGTGGTCACAATTAGGTTTGTTGTCTATCATAGTAACATGTTCTCTTTTTTTTTTTGCTTAATTGTTTACTGCTTTTTGAGATCTCGAAGTCTTGTGCTGACCATATGATATCTGTGCGGTAGCTGATCAGCTGATCTTTTAATTTTCAACAACTGATAATTTGGTGAAAAATTAATAAAAGACCACCAAATTATGTGTTTCTGTGATGCTCCTGTTGTGCCATAAGGCACAGCACATGCCGTAAAGACAATTGAACATAAGTACAAACGAGAGCTACAGTTCTCGCACAGAATTAGCTCTTAGAATTTACTTATTTACAATACAAGACCTCGGGGTCCCACGTCTGTTATTTTGTAGGCTAGGTCGACCGCATAAACCAAAACAGTAAACACTCTGCAAGGACTGCCCTAACAAACCATATCTGTGCTTGGAATGTTTTGTCGAGAAACACAAATGAACAGTGTATACCTAAATTAATTTTTTCCCTAACCTATGCGGCAATTTGCTGTCCTTTCACTAATGAAAGGAGAGTGTATTTTATACCTACTGTAAAAAAATAAGCCAAACTTTACATCACTGTTCGTCTATTTCACACATCTGTGATAGGAAAAATTATTCATAGCTTTTCGTAACACATTTTGTAATACAATTTTATTTAATAAGAAGTGTTGAACAATTTTTTTTGTAAAGATATTTATATTTCCCAACCATAATTAGCATTCAAATTACAAGTGTTTTCACATTTATGTAAGTTCAGAGCCTGTCAAAATAACGTAGGATAAATCATTGCTCTACTTCAATGCGACATAAGAAGCGAGATCTCACAAATTTTCGTCCAATCCTGATACGAATAATCCATTTTCTTCCTTATGCCCTAATAGTTTAAAGAATGATACCTATAGCGATTTGCCTCCATTCATGTCTGCCATTGAAGCGTAGAAGATCGTCTGCATAATGAGACCTCAAGATCTCGTGTCGCACTGGCATTATTGTACTGCACGAGATCTTTGCGTTTTGTAACCCATAGGAAAGTGTGCTAAAAATTATTTAATCAAAATGGTAATGCCGTGAATGTGTTTAGAGTTTGAAAATTTTACACGTAAAAAACTTTGAGAGAGGATTACCATTGTGCTGTTATAAAACCCCACTCTGTTGGCTGTATAAACCCATGAAGACTTGTAATTTTTGTTGATTAATAAGGATATTTAATCTCTACCATTAAATAGCACATAACTGTGTGCATTTTTAGGTGAACATAAAATTAACTTCATTCCTTCGATGGTCGGGCCTTTCCTGGAAGTGACGTTGGTTCCTGAGCCAGAACTCAGGAAGGCGACTCTCCACATATTCTTTGACATGATGGATTGTGAACAGAGGGTCCATGGGAACTTTAAACAGGTATTTATTTTAGTTTAATCTACTGATAACAATGTTTGCTCGTTATTTATCAGTTATTTGTTATCCTAGTACTACAGTTAATTATTAAAATCTCTTATGTTAATCACCAATATTTTTTTCAGTAAAATAAATGGATACAAAAACTTTTTGATTGTATTTTTAACTGATTACCAATTAACAAACTCAAGGTGTAAGGCAAGTGGATTAGTATTACAAGTTTGTGAATTTTTGTGTTCTTGTCATATAATTACAAAAAAAAAAAAATACTTCCTGAATATTGAAGCAAAGTTCAGAATAAGGTGAAAGAAGTTGGTAACATAGATTCATTTTCTTACAAAAAAGTTATGAACGATTATTAGAATCGAATAGCGCCACTATCCTTGGTAATCACTGCCAACCTCCGATTAAATAAAAACGTTTAGGGAGATTAATTTGAATTGAATAATTAAAACAAAATTCCTTGTTCCTTCCAGGTAGAGTCAGAACTTATAGACAAACTTGACATCCTCATCAGTGAAAACAAAGGTGATGACGAATACAGGCAACTTTTCAACACAATGTAAGTATTAAAAAGAAAAAGAATTAGAAACAATCACAAATATGACATATTGCGAACACAGCGATAGGATAAAATAACCAAAAGAGAAGGGTTATAATTACATTAGGAAGTAAGGTGTCAATCTTTTCACTAATAAAAATTATTAAATGTAAAATATTTTTGATGCAACATAGCTAAGAAGGGTTTTTAATGTGAAATACCATAAATCTTTCAAATTTCTTATGACATAGTGACTGCAACTTTGGTGTGGGTGTGACAATATAGAAAACTACAATTTTGACTCAGTGAGGAGACACTGTACCTGGTTACCTAAAGTGAATTGGGCCTAACAAAACCAACTAACGAGGGTTTTAAGTAAAATAAAAGTTTTAAGTGTAAGTAAAGAAGTATTAAGTAAGTGTGGAAATAAGTGCTTGGTAGACATTTTTTTAAACCACTTCTTGGGAGTTGTAGATTTGCAAGTATTAAATTGAAGTTGACTGGAAGAAAACTGCAAGTTATTGTAAATCTTAAATATTAAATAAATACACCAGTTTATTTTATTTATTTAATATAGGGTATGGCATGATGCCTAAATTAATGCTTAATGTGACACCCACAAAATGAAATAATCTATTAACAACGTGCCTTCTTTTTGTTGATCTCGCTTTGTATTTTTATACTGCCACTATCAAAATTTTCATGCTTCCAATGATGCAGGGAACACCTCAGTTCAGTGTAAGTATTTTCTCAAACTTAATTGTAGAATTCATTTGAATTTCTATTTTGGAACTTTCAACTGTTTAGCCTGTATTAGCTTTGGAAGCAGTATTTTAATATTTGTTTCAGTAAGCATTAGTAGATAATTTAGTAAAAATCTTTTTATTGATAAATCATTGTTGATTTTTGTTTGTTGTGTTTGTATGTTTGGATTTCCATTGTAGTTTTTGTGGTTTATTAAACGACACGAATTTATGAATTCTCTATTAAAATGACCTGTGAATTCTTGTATCTGCATACAATAGAATCAGTAAGCAGTTATCTCATTCATAATTAGTATGTTATTCTTTTTTGGGGTTTTAATTGGCTGTGACACAACATACTTTATTAAAAAAACAAAGAATCAAAATTAAGCTGTGAACATATTGTCAAAGTGGTGGAAACAACTTCATATCAGGTGGTGGTCTCCTTTTGCATATCAGGCAAATACAATAGGTTTGTCACCTGTCTGTTCTTATATTAATTATTGCCCCTTTTGGTGATGGTGAATAGAGATTTCATTTTTGTAATTGTACAGGCCAAAAAAAGGTTGTATCACTTGTCCATATTATTGGGTTTTTAAAATGAATTTAACCTATAGTGTACTGTTACCCATAATTATATTCGTTGTAAAGTACATGGTAATTTTAATGTGCAGTATACTGCAAAGATAATCTTACTTGCTTGAAATAAAGCACAGAAAACAGCTATTTTTGTGTAGTATGATGTGCACATGTTTTCTTACTCAGTTGACAGGTATGTCATAAGCAATGAAACAGACCAGATTAATCATATTCATTACCCATTTGTAATGAACATTAACAGTTTGATTGCTGAGGACAAAAATCCAAATCCACGACTGTAACCCCTTCTTCTGCCTAACGAAGTAACACATCCTTATGCCCATACATTGAAGATAGGAGGTATCCGTTAATTTGCTCTTTTCCATAAGACGTAATGTTTCTTAATACGCCAACTTTTTATTAAAGACTCATTGATTCTTACTTTAAAAAAGTTTAACTATATCACAATATCACATGCCCATATTACATGCTACAGTACACCTCGGATTATCCGGATTAATGTGGCGGAGTCCCGATCCGGATAACAAAAAATCTGGATAATCCGAAGTACGATAACAACAGTGCATATTACAGTTTTAAAATAAAGATCGCAGAAATATCGTCTCCGACACTGCCGTCGTAACCCGTGTGGTATCTGCCTTATTAAAGACGTGTAGAAAAATCACATTGTTATATCGTGACAGTATTATGTCTTTTCATTGTCACAAATTAATAGAATCATCAAAAAAATCATATATAAAATGTTTGCCACAAATTAATCATTACGTTGCGCGAAAACGAGCAGTCACGCATCGCGTCTAAGCTCGGCAGATTTTATATTCGGCTGTTGGTCTTGGAAATCAAACCTTTATCGAGGGTAAAAATTGATTTGCGAAGATCGAACCCGCAAAATTGCCGTGTCGATTACTGCTAGCGCTCATAGCCACAAACAAAAACACACGTTGTACAAAAATGATGTGCGTTAATTTACTTTTTTAATGCAGTAACTTCAATTTGTATGATGCTAAATGCAAATTGAAATATAGTGATGTATTGTAATTGCATCTTACTTTTAGAAGGCATTACTCGCAAGCAAAACTCAGTAAATTCACGTTTTAAAATATTTTTATTTTACAGACAGACTGATCCGGATAATGTGAGGTCCGGATAATCCGAGGTGTACTGTACTCATAAAATATTTCTATTACTTCTTTACAACTTACTAGAACAATTTTAACTACCAATTTCTTCTTTTTTTTAAATATTTTGTTCCGAAATATATGGTATATGGTTCGCATTTTAATATACTGACCACCATTTTTAGGCTATTAGACTACCATTGTCAAAGTTAAAAACACAAATTAAAGAGTTTTTAAATACGATAGTAGTGGAGGGGGTCCCAAAAACATTATCATGACCACTACTTTCCGACCGAGACAATGACACAATCCACCCTCCCCCCTTAACAAGACATTCAACAAACCCCAACCACTGACAAACAAAATACCACGACCTGTCGACCACATAATCTTTTTTCCCATTCCAGCTTGTTTTTTCTTTAGATAAAGAAAAATTCCTGTAAAATTTATTCAAGCTTGTTGTCTTTTATGTTTGAATCAAATAAGCCACATATTATATAGTTATCGATGACAACTACAAGGCACAGGTTACTTCCCATGGCCTTTTCCAATCTACGCTTGAAAAAATTATTAAGAATTAATATTGAGCATGCTATAGATAATATTATAAATACTATTGTTTTTAGTAAGTCTTGTTTGGAAAGGGCTTTTTGCCTAATTAGGTGGGAAATTATGGACAGGATAAGCAGGCTGATCAGTAATATTTTAAGTCTCAACTTTCTCTCCTTTCTCCTCCAAGTTGACAAAGAAGTCAGTGGCTTCGAAATATTCTAATTTTTTTTGTGTGTTTATTATGTGTTCTATCTATCTGGGATGCCTACATTTTCAAAGGTAAGCCTGCTTATCCTGTCCATAATTTCCCACCTAATTGTTTTTAGTAAGTTATTATGCCTATATTTATTGCTTGCTGCATGTGTACAATGTGTTTTGCACCTATTGGAACACACAAATTTTTCATTTCACTCTATTTAATTTCAATTTATTTCATTTCAATTTATTTCATATCATTGCATTTGTTTAAACTCAGCAGTCTTTGAAGATCATACATATAGCATGCAAATTTTATTGAGCATATCACCGCTAATTTTAGTTCTTCATAATTGAATATTCATCAGTAGTTCTGATCACAATAACGGTACAAGCATTTTCAAAAACCAATACTTAAATACTTTTACTTGA
Organism: Flexamia atlantica; assembly: GCA_035578135.1. Classification (NCBI taxonomy): domain Eukaryota; kingdom Metazoa; phylum Arthropoda; class Insecta; order Hemiptera; family Cicadellidae; genus Flexamia; species Flexamia atlantica. Next base: position 37,556,432 of record JAQJVK010000008.1, on the reverse strand, counting down.
AATGACGACTTACCTAGGTAGGCCTAGGTATTTTTAGACAAGTATGATTGAGAGATGAGTGTAGGTTGACTGTGGCACCATCGTGTAGTCTTGTTACTCGCTTAGGCGGACATATTCCTTAGGCAGGTAATTAATAGCCCGACAGCCAATAGAAACTAAGGACCTGCGGTTTAATGTGGGATTCGAACCACAATATCACCAGTGAATTATGAACTGGTCTAATTATAAGGATGTTCTTAGGCCAGTTTCACACTGCCTGATTTTTATCGGTCCGATGAAAAATCGGATGTCAGAATAACCGTCCGGTACGAAACTGAACACTTTCACTCTATCTGGCAAAAAGTCGGAATAGCGATTCCGACTAAATTTTAATTTACTTCATCAGCCATTATTATGTCAAAATAACTTGATACTGTAGAGCTAATCTATGAAATAATCAAAATATGAAACCATAACATGATGTATTAATAGACAAATGAAAAGTTATATTTTAGTTACATTAAAAAAGTTAAACATCGCTATTTAAGTCATTTTTATATTATAAGAAGACATCCAGCAATTATTTCAGCATTTTGGTTAGGAAAAATTAAATTAAAAAATATTTAAGTATAGGCATTTTAGGTTGATGTTAACTTTTTCTTCTTAAAAAATAATATTTAATTTTAACAAAGCTATGTGGGATAAAAATCACATCTTATCTATTAAATCATATCATTGCACCTTGAATTAATTACTTACTGAAGGCAGTTTTATCTTTATCACTGAGCTTATTGAATTCTTTGTTTAAAGAGATAAAAACTTCCTCTCAAGCCTTTTTATTAATACTCTATCAATATTTTTTTATTAAATTTAAATATGTTTATCCCTCAATACTGTTCTACAGCCAATCAATATGATTAAAAAAATCATTGTCAATTTTTTCCATCGTTGTTATTTTTGGCTTAATTATTTTGCTTATAGTTTGGTAAACCAACAAAACAACGTTTAAAAACTACAAAAAATCAAGCAATACAAAAATATAAAACAATTACTAATCAATCAGATGATTTGAAACAGATTAACGCATGTGCAATATGACAACAGAAGCGGCCAGGAGTATATCTGTCGGTTGGTGTGAAAGAGGCCATTTGATCATATGTTCCACTGCTTCCCAATGTGTTGGAAGAATTCAATCCGGCGTCGGACGAACCAGTGGTACCATCCGACTGCCGTCGGGCGTCGTACCGACAAAAAATCGTTGTTGCATAGTGTGAAAGGCTCAATACATTACTTTGCTTCACCAAAAATTTTCCGACATCCGACTTTTTTTTGGACCGACAAAAATGGATAGTGTGAAACTGGCCTTATGGATGAACATAGAATACAATTTTTTAATACATTTCCAATTACTACAATCCAGCTGACTGCAACAGAAATGCTCTCATTTAGTTTTGCATCTACAGTAGAGCGCCGATTATCCGAACATTGGTCATCCGAACCGTCGGTTAACCAAACACCGTAATAATTCATTTTTTGAACAAGATTCTCAAGCGATTCAAATTCGCGCACCACAAAAAGTGTCAGGGCTAAAGCAAAAACAAATGTTGGACTTTTTCTAAATGAAAAGTAAACAGTGTACTGTATCTATGTATGATAAATTGTTTTTAAAAATTTTCTGATCGATTTCATAATAAAATTACGTGAATAATTTTTGTTTGATCATTTCTTAGCCTTTTTACTAGTAAAAATTACGTTAAGTATATAATTTTTAAATTTTGTCTTTTCATGTTCGATTATCCGAATATTCAGTTATCCGAACACCCCTTGTCCCCAATTAGTTTGGATAATCGGCGCTCTACTGTATATTTTTCTACCGCCGTGTATTCTAAACGCGCCCTGTCTGTGGCAGTCTGCTGGAGCGTGTGCAGACGGAGGACCCGGCGTGGAAGGAGAACGGCTCGGCCTTCATCACCTCGGTCACTCGGCTGTTGGAGCGGCTGCTCGACTACCGCAGCGTCATCCAGGGCGACGAGAACCGCGACAAGCGCATGAGCTGCACCGTCAACCTCCTGGTAAACCGACGATTTGCTGATAATCTCAGTTTTAACTGTGGAAATATTTCACTTGGAATTGAGTTTAACCCTTTGCGATCGTAAGGCCAGCAGGAGTGGCCACATCGCAGTCAGCAATCAGTCGGAATTAATTTCCGTATGGCTTGGTTCCGCCGATCGGACGGCCAGCTCTACTGGCCAAGCCCCACTCCGCGTCAGCTCGGCATTCATCATGGCGGCTCACTCCCGTCAGCTCGGAATTGTTTTCACGCCCGGCAGCTCGGAATAGTTTCCATTGTAAGCCTGTAATGTCATCATAGGGTATTTTCACGATTCAGTGTTGCAAGCCAGCCGATCATTTAGTTATTTAACTCCTTTCTAGGTTGCAGCACTCTACAGTCATCAGGCAAAATTTAGAAAAACAAACAAAAACATATATGTTATCGGCACTTATCAGCCAGTCATGCTGGACACCCGAATGTTCGTTGAATTTTATGTTGGCCAGCCATGCTGGACGTCCGATTGCAAATGACAACTGATCTGGAAAAAATCAGACTTCTGCTAGCTAATGGTGGCAGCCAGTGGAGTTGGCCTCGCAATCGCTACGTAATAGCAGCAAATAGCCAATCCGATCCGCAAAGGGTTAGTTTATCAACCCTTACATAGGCCTATAATGTAATTTATTTATCTGAATTACATAAAATTCACAATTAAATAACAACACAAGCATGACGATGAGATGAAAAGTAGTGCTTTTGTTCATACGTGTGACTGTAGAGATAAGAATATTTCTCAAAATTTAGTTTTTATTTACACCTTTATGTTACCCTGGTTACATCATAACATTAATTTTTTCTTTGGTTTAAAACTTAAAACTGTTATCACTTGAACCCTCGAGGGAATGCTGAAAAAATATTTCTTATTGAGCGTCTACAACCAAAGATTTTAATCAAGTAGGCCTTGGAGATTGGGCATCATGTGAGTACCATTAAAATTTATAGTACATACATTTTACAATGTTTTCAATTCAGTTGTATAAACAAAGCCAATATTTAAGGCATTTGATTTTCAGAGTGTAGGTGTGGGATTAGGTGGCCCCCAGAACAATTTTTATTTTGGAAATTATTGAAATTATCCAGGTCACTAGTAGAGTGTAGGTTACCTGGTGTCATGCCCGAGAGGGAGACTATTATACTAGCATGAGAAGTTCACAAATCCCTCTCTATTGAGTTGAGGACCAGTCTGGAGTGATATATTCCCCAAACAGTTTTCAAACAGTGTGAAATTTTTCAAAATTACATTAATGGCAACCAACATTAATTTTTTGTTATGCTGACCACAACAGCTCTCAAAACCAAGCAAGATAAGGTGGCTGGGCCACCAAATATAAAACTGGAAGGACTATTGTGGCCAACGCAGGACAGATGGAAAATTAACTAAAACCTAATAATTATAAAGTAAACAAATCTTAAATTATTTAGTTAATAGAAATGTCTTTTAAATCAACACAGTTAAAAACTAACTACATTTTTCAAGACAACAAATTTATTTTTCAGAACTTCTACAAGAATGAGATTAACCGCAAGGAGATGTATCTGCGCTACATATACAAGCTGCACGACCTGCATGTGCCAGCTGATAACTACACGGAAGCTGGCTTCACATTGAAGCTGTACGCAGACTCGCTGCAATGGAGCAACAGACCCGTGCAGCTGGATCCCCGTGCGCAGACAGAGCAGCCCGAGTGGCACAGGAAGGAGCAGCTGTACCACCAGATCATACTGTACTTCGACAAGGGCAAGGTAACTGTGGCTCAGTTCAATGTGAATGTTTTGATAGCTAACTAAAGGCCGCAAAATGAAGTTGAGACAGGTTACCTGACCAAGGCATTGATCACGACAACGGCCAGGCCGGTCCGGCGAGTAAATCCCATTGTCCCGGGTGGCCCGGCCATTGTCCTAGTCAACCCCTCGGTCATGTAGTCTGCCTCAACTTATGTTGAGACGGCCTTTAGCTGGTGTCCCAGCTTTGCACGGGAAGGTGTACCATCAGATCATACTGTACTTTGTCAAGGGATAAATACTGTACTTTGTTTTAATGGATAAATAGCTGGTGATCCAGCTTTACACGGTAAAAATCAGTGCTTACATCTGTGATTGACCCTTAGAACTATTACAAACCATCCATATTTTTAGTTGTAAACAAAGTGAATCAAGTCGGATACAATGTCAGTGAGTCGGTGGCGCAGTTGGTAGCGCACTCGGCCCCGGTTCTGTGGCGGCAGAGTCGCAGGATCGAGTCCCGATGATGCCGCGTACTTTTATCAGTACTGTTCATCCTTGTACTGTACCGGCTCACTCCTTGGGTTTGCTTGATAACTTCCACGAACAGGCCTGAGGCCCATGTGGGGGGGGGGGGGGGCAAATGCAAGGTAAAAAGAGGCCGCCACCCTCTTAAAAAAAGTCAACGGATAGTGCCACTGCTCGGAAACTTCAGTCCCTTACTAAACTCAAGTGAATCCCTTTCTTCAAATTATGCGACAAATTGGCAAATCAGAAATATATTGGTATATGCTATTGGTAGAAATATCTATAAAATGAACCCTCAAACCTTAAAATTCATATAGCCCTTCTCAAGTTATAACTGTGAATAGAAAACCCCTTGCGTATCATGACATAGATGATAATAATAATTATTACTGAAGATAGATAAGCCGATACCAAGATTTATGATATCCCAGTACTAAAGATACTGTAAGTTGGTTTTCTGCAATCAAAGGATGAAATCCTGCATTACAGTTTCTAAAAATATGTAATATTATTTTAGTTTTTAATATTTATGGGTTGAATTTTAATTTTCTCATCATTTGAGTTGGATATCGAACTACTAATATATTTCATATATTATTGTAGATTTTGGAAGCCATAAATGAAGATAATGAAAGATTCAAATACTGTGAAAAATATAAGGTAAAATAGTGGGAAGTTCAGTGCTGATCTATGACTTGGGCTTACGGTGTTAATAGGTTGTTGGTCATAACTAATATCTGTGGTGTACATGTTAATTTTTTTATGTTTTTGGTTAATGTTTTCTAGTGTGAGGTTGTAGCATAATTGTCTTCTGCGTTTTTGCACTATAACCTCTAAAGACCATGTGGGGCACAGTCACATAACCGCATGTCAATGAGTAAATTTGTCCAAGTGTTTCAGAAATAATTGATTAATATAATCTATAATATTTTAAAGAAGTGGTGGTATCTGTCAGTGTGTTGTAAACACAAAAATCACTGAAGTGAATGAGCTGAAATTTTACACAAATGTAGACCGACACACAAGTCCTCACGTTTAATAAAACCCCCCTGGGTTATATATGAATTTATATTTTCCTCGGTTACTTGTAAATATAAATTTCATACACATCTTTGGAATTTTGGTTGCTTTTATTTGATTTCCATTGCAAATATTGTTAATTTTTCCAACTAAACGGTGCGAAGATTGGGTACAGTAGCTATATTATATAATATTATAAGGAAGAGTTTGTTTTTATCGTCTTCTCGTTGTGCGGGGTAAATGCAATAACTAATGAACCATCTGATATTGTATACAAAGGTAAAAATCTTGAACAGAACTAAACACATAGGCCTTTTCACTTCCTTATACTCACCTCAGGCTTTGCCCCTCAGACTTTTTATGTATATAATTTTTAATGAGTTTAACAGCTAGATTAAAATAAAAATGAGATTTAAATCAGCTCTTCGAAATAAGGTTAAGTATTGCAGGGAAGCTTGAGAGACATTTTGAAGGAAAGCTCTAATAGCTAAAAGCAGGCCAGTGGATACATTCTCCACCCAATTTAAAAGTAATCTTAGGCATCATCACAACTCAGTGGAGACAGGTTAACAAACTTTCACTGTTGATAATTGACAATCCACTCCTGTTGATAATTGTCACTCTTGGACCTTCCCTAAGTCTAATGGAAATTTTCAGGGGTCCTCAAGGAAGTAAGTGCAAGTATTTATTTTTTGTTTATTTCAGTGCCAGAGGCATTTTTAACGTTTTGGTCTAAACCTGGGTCTTTAACTATCTAACGGCGACCTTTTTTTAGATAGCATCATTAATTCATAGCCCAATGACAAATGGCAACTGCACCCAGTTTCGATCCTGTCAGGAATCGAATCGGCGACCCTTAGGTTATGAGGTGAGCGCTTTATCCACTCGGCTATCCAGTCCATTTGTAACTTATTTCATGTCCACGCTCAACATCTGAAGTTTATTATAATTATTTGTATCCGATTTGGAAACCTCCATTGTTTGTGCCTGTTTCAGTGCTGGGAGCAGGGTATCCCGCTGTGCAAGGAGCTCGCCCACCTGTACGAGAAGAAGCTGTTTGACTATGCCAAGCTGAGCCTCGTGCTGCAGACGCAGGCCAAGTTCTGCGACAACATCCTCACGCTGCTGCGGCCCGAGCCCGAGTACTTCCGCGTCGGCTTCTACGGCCTCAGCTTCCCGCTCTTCCTCAGGGTAAGTCTGAGGACTTCTCGATGTTAGGCTCAAAAGTCAGATTCCTCCTCTTAAAAGTTATAAGATTTAGTGATCTGTTTCCATGGAAAAATTAAATTTAACAAATTATTATTTGTTAGAGAATTTGCTTAGTTTAGCTATTTACTGGAATTTCTTTTCAGATTTCCAATCAAGGCTTAATGCTGCGAAAAATTGGTTTAAAAAGTACTCTGTTTAACATCCTTAGAAATTGTTTCCCATCAACTACTTAAATTAACATTCCTTGAGCAAATTCTGGTTTAAAAAACTTAGTATTTTATTTTAAAAATATTACCAGTGTTTAGATGATTAAAATAGAAGATTTGTACACACTTTTTAAGATTTTAATTTTTTTCAACTTGTGTTAAGATTTTTTTACACCTCGTATTGGTTTTTTCTTGACTTTCCCATGAAAATTCGGATAATCTTTTGCTTGTTTATTACAAAAAAATGAATTTTTAACTTGAACTGATATGTCACACACAGTGGAATGTTTTTATCAAAAATTTATATTGGTCTGCAATTGTTTTGCTTAAAAACCTATTGGAACTAGCCGTAAGTGTTTTTGAATTTGCTGATTGTTTGACAGAACAAGGTGTTCATCTACCGAGGTCTGGAGTACGAGAGGATAGAAGCCTTCACACAGCGGCTGCTCACCGAGTTCCCCTCCGCTCAGATCATGTCCAAGAACAGTCCTCCGTCTCACGCCATACTCAACTCCGACGTCCAATGTATCCTTTACGACCCTGATATTTCAGTCATAGTTGAATGTACAAACGTTTAGTTATCAAATTAACAACAAAAGAGACAGACACAAAAGAAAGATGTACAGATTAGAGAAAAATATTAGATATGAACTGTCTGACATGAATGCTAACTGTGCATGGTAAATAAACATTATTCAATCTGGTAAACAGTCTAACCCTAATTAATCAAAATCACGTTTCATAGATGGGTCTGACCAATTGGAATTGGTCTTAAGATTTTGATATTTTAATAACGACTTATAAAAGAATGTTACCATGGAAAATAAATATTTTTATCGTTTGCATTTTAAATTTAGTTTTAAAATTTTAGTATTTAAGGGTGTGGACCTGATAGAATGGTTCAGGTGAGCATCCTAGAAAGCTGACCAGTAAGCATCTCCAACCATGACCAAAGATCATTGCCGAATTTGGGTTAGGTAAATAATGAAGTTTCATGGTTGGTTATGTATTTTATTTAATATAATTGTTTTATAGGTTATTATTTAGTTTAAAAACCAAACATAAGTAAGTTTTAAGTACATTTATTTAAGTTACTATAGTAAAATCCCATGTAACCTGAGCAGATTTGAATACCCTAAAAAACAAACGTGTTTGCCTCCCTAACTCTCCGCAGACATCCAGATCTGCAACGTGAAGCCGCTGCCAGACAGCGGGCCACCGCAGGACGACCCGCCCCTCGCCCCTGTGCCGTTCAAGGTCGCGCGCTTCTACCAGGTCAACCAGGTGTCGCGCTTCCAGCTCGACCGGCCGATACACAAGCCGCCCATCGACAAGGACAACGAGTTCAAGGTTGGTCAGGCTAGCAGAGGATGGAAAACACTGGAAATTCAACAGTAGTTACTGTGGAAATCAAACAGCCAAAATTCCAAAAAATAGTATTATGTTTGTATTAAAAGACTAGTGGGTGAAGCCTGAGGGGATCCTAAGATTTTGAACGGTCCTATGTGTTGGTCAGGTTTCTGCAACATTTCAGCCCAGTTGGTTTGGTAGTATTTGCGTTTTCTTGGGAACAACATCAAACACAACTACAAATGATATAACAAGCTGTTGGGGTTACTACAACATAGCTAAGCTGAAAAAGCAACAATAGTTCCTATGAAAACCAAATAAAACTTTGAGAACTCCAAAAATTAGTACCAATTATATGAATTAAAAGCCTACAGGGCAAAGTATGAGGGGATTTTAATGAGGTGAATATGTCTACTTCATGATCTTACCTGACATGTACCTTTGTGTAAAATTTCAGGCCGGATGGTTCAGTAGTTCTTGCATTTACTGGGAACAATAGACATACAAACACATAGAAACCCCCTCTTCTCTACATATGATACTACAGATGGATTTTAAGGTTTCTATATTATACAATACCCCCGTTGCAGCAGACCTGCATACTCAGCGAATTTCAAATGCAAAACAACGTATTGCAAGCAAACATAGCAAGATTTGACATGTTTTGTTAAGCTCCATAAGAATAAAATGGGAAATGAGTATGCAGGTTTGCTGCTACAGGTAGGCTATATTAAAACTGGATGGTTTTAATTCAATATTTAGTAGATCTGAACTAGAAGAAGCCATTTACCAAGTTTTATCAAGATATGTTGAGAAATAAGCGAGATATAGAATTTTACTTATTTCCCATAAGGTTAACATTGGGACAACGTACTGTGTTTACCACTTTCAATATCTCGGTAACCAATGGGCATAGAGCAGTGATTCAAAATACTAAATTATTTGTTTTTTTGAGCTAAATTCAATGGTGCCCACAAAAATTTGATAAATTTTATTTTTCTATGTAAAAAACTCAAAAAACCCATTTTTGGGGGGTTTATCCCCCTTTACCCCCCCTTCCGGTGGTCCGATCGGGCTGGTTCACGAACTCGTCCAATTGATTACCACTTTACATGTCCGTACCAAATTTCATAAAGATCGGACCATTTTTGCGGCCGCTATCGTGCTAACAGACACATAGATATATATATATATAGATATATATATATATAGATATATATATATATAGATATATATATATATAGATATATATATATATAGATATATATATATATATATATATATATAAATTCGAACGAATAGTGTTTTTTGCTTCTGGGGGCCCCAAAACAAAAAGTTATAGTGGTCCCGAGCTTAGGTCTTACCATGAGACCTACGGTAATAGCTTCTTCCCTATAGGGGAAATTCGCTAAAATTATGTGGTTTAAATCATTTTGATTTGTTATTATAGCTATCATTACTACTTTTACTTTTTGAAGTAATTACTTAGAACCCTTACTAAGGACAGGCACAGAATATTTTATTTATTTATTAATTTATTTATTCTTGTTTGCTTTAAAAGCTGGCTTGGTTTAGCCACATTATTTTTACTCTTTGTATTTTTGTGTATATATTTCAAAATAAGTTTCTATGATTTCAGCATTCACTATGCAGAGAAACAATCTTTTGATTTGTTTTAAATATTTTTTACATTTTTTTATATTTTGGACTTTTTAAGTGTCCAAACCGTTAAAGCAAGATATGACCATATGAATTGTCTAGTGTATGGAGAAACAATAAATAATTCAAAAGGTCAGAGAACCATTACATTTTTATAAAAAATATTTCGCTGATCTTGAAGAATAAAATTCTCAAGAGAGAGCTTTGAAAGTAAAACAACAGCAAAGGTTATTCATTATAATGTTGTAGAGCCTATGGCTGGAGCGTACACTGCTGGTGATCAGTTCACCACTGCCGGGGATCCTGCGGTGGTTCGAGGTGGTGCAGTCGTCTACAGAGGAGGTGCCTCCGGTGCAGTTCGCCTGCGAGACTGTGCAGAACGCCAACAGCAAGCTCAACCAACTGGTTACTACCTATGTGCAGGACCCCAAGCGAAACATAAACCCTCTCAGTATGAGGTTGCAGGTATGTCGGAGTGTTCTAAAATTACCGGGAAGTTTTAAAGAATATCAAAGTTTAAGTCTTGAGGTTTTAGTATATATCTTCAAAGTTTAATTCATATGTTCACCCAATAATTTTATCCAGCCAATTTAAGAAATGTTCCAAAATCTTGAGAGTGCCTATCAGACCCACATAAGTATAAGTGTTGCACTATCAGACCCACATCCTGTTTAATGGTTATGTTCTTCAGTTGGTAGTAGAGGCTCATAATGTGCACATTCTTTCATTTATTTTTCTTAGTGTTAATTGAGGAAGGGTGGAAACTATTTTCATAGACCAGCTCTGTATTCGCCCGGCTGGGTAAATAATTTTAGAATTAACAGCAGTTTCTATGGAAACCAAATAAAAACTACCAAATCATAAAAATTAGTACATAATATACATATAAAAAGCCATACAAATTTGAAAGTGTCAATTGATCGCTGCCCAAGTACAAAAGCCAGGTATATCCTTTTGATTTGTTGCTCCTATTTATTCCCACATTCAATAATTATTTTAGAGTAATCCTTTTCAAGGTGTTAACTAATTTACAAAAGTGAACTCTTTACCATTGTTTTGTGACAAACCGTTTACATTTAACAAATATTCTCAGGGCATGATCGACGCCAATGTGATGGGAGGCATCGCCAAGTACCAAGAAGCGTTCTTCACCCCGGAGTTTGGTCGGAGCTGTCCGGCCGCGGCCGCACACGTCCAGAGGCTCTACGCTCTCATCGTCGAACAGGTCAGCTTTCAAGCGAGACACTGCTAGCGTAATCAACATGTAATAGGTTTCAATTGCTTTTTTTGACCGCAGTTGTGTACTAAATGGGCTGTTAGAATAACCATTTCTCAATCATAATGATTTGATGTGTTTAGGCTGATAACTGTAGGATTTTTTATCCTTTAAATGACATGTTTTTTGGGGTTTTTTTGTTATATTTTTTTGTTGTTATACTATTGGGCGTCTCCTCCAGGTTTATAGCGATAAGTCTGACCATTCAGCGATGATTTTTTGAAAAAAAAAACTTCTTGTCAATCACTTAAAAAACACTAAACGTAACACACAACACATGACACGAAACATAAAATGCCAAAATATACACCTGATGTTTCAGAAAACATTTTTATGGTGTCCTGAAATGTTGGGTGTATATTTTGGCGTTTTATGTTTTGTGTTGTGTGTTATGTTTAGTGTTTTTTGTGTTTGACAAAAGGATTTTTTCAAAAAATCATCGCCAAATGGACGGACTCATCGCCATAAACCTTGAGGTGGGTAGAAGCTCAATAGTTAGTAAATATGCCAATAGTTAGTAAATAGTTAGTGGGATTGATACAATATCTTTTCTGAGGCCTCTAGCAAATAACTTCTTAGTTTGTCAAATTATGATATTTATTTTTAATTACAGTAAGATCCTGTTTGACTGATTTGCTCCATTGAATAGAGAAGTGTTTTTTTTAAGAGAATCATTTACTACATTCAACTGTTTAGAGTTTAACTGGATGGTCTGTAGTCGGGGAATTCTTTACAGCTCAAGAAAACACTGACGTGACCCTTTCACTAATTAGCCCTATTACATAATATTTTTCAGGATACAGAGATACAGTGTCTCTGTGGTAAATCTCTAACTCAGTAAATCTAACACAGCCAGTTTGAAACCAGCATTGAGAGGCTCTTTCCTCAGTAGTCAGTCACCTTTCGTCCTGCATCGTCAGTATTTAACTGTTTAAATTTCTTAGGAAACATCCTTGATCTGTGTTGACAGTAATTTCTTGATTTTAAATAAAATAAGAAAAAGAAAGCATTTAGGAATGTAACATGAAGTGTGTCATGACATGTGGGTGTGCAGGTGGACATCCTGGCCAGCGGACTGGTGGTGCACGGCCAGCTGGCGCCGCCCGAGGTGCAGCCGCTACATCGCAGGCTGCAGGAGAGACTCGACCAGCTGAGGGTCAGCATCAAGCGGCCCATGGACAGCATCGTCAAGTGAGTGCAGTAGAGTCACAGTAACTTGGCAGCTCAGATAGTTTGGCACCTCCGTTGAGACAATAAATGTGGTCTCCACTTATGGTCTAGGATTCACTCACCGCGATCTAAATTGCTCATGATCTGATACATGATTGATCTGTCGAAATTCGAGGAACAAGAATATCTTACCTTATATGAAGTGTTAATTTAGGTTTGTATAAGTAAATTCCATTGACAATACTTTTATGTCATCCATTTTGTCCTAACTATTATTTTGGGATCTGCTCTCAGCTTTTTGACCTCCGAAATTTTCAAAATTTCCTATGTTATATTTAAATTGACCAATGTCAATCAAATGGAAGAATATATCCAACCTCTTACCGAGGAACACGAATGCCTTATCATATATAAAATAAGACATTCTTGTTCCTCGGATTAGGTCAGATTAATCATGTATATGATCACGAGCAAACTTAGATCACAGTGGGTAAATCCTATTGATAGATTGTGGCAATCTATCAGAGGTCTCAATTCCATGATTTAGGCACCCAGTCACACTTGTGGCTGTCTAATAATCCACGGATAAATCATGTTACTCATGATTACGGATGTTACTCATTCACAATATTGACAGGAATGCAAAAATTAGTATAATATTAGTTATACTATCTATAATAGCTTTAATTGAAAAAAAAACTATCTATTCTATAGTAAAGTAGAAATTGTCAACTCACCGCATATTCTGAAGATCCTTTCTACTATATTTCTTTCAAGCTGCTAATTTAAATTGAAAGGAATTTTGAAATTTAAATTAGCAATTTTTTGAATATTTGGAGTGACAGTTTTTTAATTGCTTGGCAACCAATATAATAACAATATGAATTTGTCTTTTGTAGGGGTGTGGAAATGAGAAGTGTTTTTCAACTCAAGCCAAGCTAGGCCGAGCTTTTTCAAATATTTTTGAGCTTTGGCTTTTTCAAAAGTTTTTGAGCTCCAGCTTTTTTGAGCCAAGTTTTTTTTTTAACCATCACCTCATCTGAATTTTCAAGCTTGATTAATTTTAATAGGCCTATCCAAAGATATAATAAGCTATTTTTTTTGTCTAAATTGGAAGTCAACTTAAATTAGGAAATTATTTCTCCAAAAAAAATAAATTCTCATTAGGCTTATCATTATCGGTTGAAGAACATTTTATTAGCGTAATATTTTAACCAATTACAAAAAATTGCTAAATCTTGGAAACCAATAATTAGTGTTTAAATAAGCTTACATAACATGCTTAGCTTACATGTTTTGCTGGTTGTATAATTTTTGGCTGCAATTACAATAATTTAACATCTGCAGCAACAAGATCAGAAGCAGCCACAGTTGTGCTACTTTTAACTGTTCTATAACACTTATCACCTTTATTTGGACAAGCAGTTGAGGTTTTGCTTTAGAAAGGCATACTGATCTTAGGTATTTAAGGTAATAGATTAAAATAAGAAATTCAAGATCCCATTTGTTAAACATTTCATGAAGTTAATGGTGATTGTGTAGGTTAATTAAATCTCTTACAATTTGAGTTGATCTATTAATATTTGTGATTCGAGTTATAAATCGAAGATGAATTCTTGGATCTTCAGGGGCAAAACCATATTTACAGCTACATTCCAATCCACCTTTCTGCTCACTAACGTATCTCTCATGTTACAGCACCCCGCTGCCACCCGTGCCGTGCGCTGAGCAGTATTGCAACACTGTGGGCTACAACCACTTCAGCGCACACGAGGACGACATTTACAGCAAGCCTCTCGTAAGTCCACTTATGTCCAGTTACGGTTTTTACAAATATAAAGGTTTTATTCCTGCTTTTCGCTAACGACCTCGGACAAGATTTGGTGAACTCTAATCTGTGTATGTATGCCGATGACATCTGCATCACATTTTCCCACCCACTGAGAGAGGGTTTGGAAATGGAATCATTTCTAAAAGGTAATCTCTTGTTTGATTGGCTTGATCGAAATGCTTTGTCAGCTAATATTTCCAAGACTGCTCTCCTAGATTTTAGTATTAGAGACCATCCAAATGACGTTCCACTTAGTATTTGTCTGGGCAATGAGTTGGTTGAGTCCGAAACCGATGCTCGCTTTCTTGGAGTGATGGTTGACTCAAAGTTAACCTTTGAATCACATATTCATCTTGTCTGCAGAAAGTTAAGCCAAGGAATTTTTATTCTCAGAAGACTTAGAGATTTTGATTCTCCCTTCCTGCTTCTTACAGCTTACTATGGAATCATCCATCCATACATGACATATGCTGTTGCAATATGGGGGTCAGAAACGACTCGATCAAAGGCGGTATTTCGATTGCAAAAAAAGGCTGTTAGGGTTATATTTAAAGTCCCAAAACTCGATTCATGCAAAGATTTATTCAAGGCCAACAAGTTATTAACATTCCCCTCAATTTATATCCTGGAAACACTTTCTTTTCTCCGACAGAACTTCTCTATCTTTAATGACTCTATACCAGTACATTCTTACAACTCAAGGAGCAAACCAAAGGGCGTTTTAAATATCCCCCGACATACATTATCATTCTTTGAAAATCACCTATATTTTTCTGCCATTAAAATATTCAATAACCTGCCTGACCTCCTGAAAAACGAATCAAACCCTATTAAATTTAGGAGAGACTTGAAAAAGCTGCTAGTTGGCAAGGCTTACTATAGTGTAAACGATTTTATGTGTGATAAGACCCTTATGTAATATGTACATTTTTTGTCATAGAAGAACTGTTATTTTTATGTATTTATTTGTATTTGTATTGACTTGGCATATGCATGTACTTGTCTAAATGCTCAATAAAGTGACTATGACTATGTTTGTTTCAATGTTTTGGCCAATTTTCATTTTTCAGGAATGAAAGAAATCAAAACCTATTATAGCAATTTAAAAATAAAATAGTAGTTTTCATTACTAGTCTCGAAAGTGACCTATTGCAGGGCTGCCTCGCATGGAAAAAGCTATCGAGCCCCGCAATAGCACTTTTGAGACGAGTAATGAACATTATTTTTCATTGCGATATCGAAACACTTGTAAACGACATGAATATGTTTATTCAACTTAGTATCAAGAAAAAAAACCAAACTCATAACGCTGAGTTTCCGTGCCTCTATGTTGAGGTTCAGTAATGCAACAGCTGATCGGTCTGCACCGCAAAATCCCATAACGGTTATTTTCCGTCCACCACATACGCCCAGAAAGTTAATGTTATGTAATTTTGCCATGCAGTAGCGGGAATAACCTATTTTCTTAGCTCATTTTACATTAAGAAAGTGTACTATTGTGTGTAGAGTAATGAAAAAAAACTTTCTTCACCTTAGTTTGAATCAATATTATTGAAAAAACTAAAAATAATCAACACACATTATTCCAGAATTGCAGAGATGTTCTGAAAGAATAGTTAGTTGTACAAATATTGCGTAGCTCTTGATAATTATGAATTGTTGCAGGAATTGTCTGAAGCCCTGGACGGAAGGGACTCCCCACCCCCGGCCATCCCGGTCAGGCCTAGGTCCACTGGCAACAGCTCCAACGCCAGGTAACGGACTAACCAGTGACTAATAAGTCAGGAAAAGGACCCATGATCAATATGTGTGAATGGACAGGGAATGGACAGTTGGATTGGCTCAAAATAAATGGATCCACTGGTTTTTTTAGATGTACATATCTTTTGTTGTTTCGATTTCGGCAAAGAAGTCATGTAAAAAAGGCTTGCTTTGGTGATTAATAAAACCT
This sequence comes from Flexamia atlantica, assembly GCA_035578135.1. Classification (NCBI taxonomy): domain Eukaryota; kingdom Metazoa; phylum Arthropoda; class Insecta; order Hemiptera; family Cicadellidae; genus Flexamia; species Flexamia atlantica. The sequence goes on along the minus strand of JAQJVK010000008.1, from coordinate 37,540,421 downwards.
CAGTCACAATCTGAGTCATGAATGACTTATAATCGATGTTACAATTCAATCCAAAATTTAAAAAAATCTCAATAAATTTTATCTTTTTTTAAAATAGAAGGCTAAATTGCATGATAAATCTCTACGTCAAAATCTTGGCATTTAAATAATAGAGAATTTTTGCCATTTAACCTTTGCTTGAATCAGTGCCCTTATAAATAAATTGATAAAGAATTTAAATTGCATTTATCAAATTTTGAGTTATTAATTGTATTTTAAAGGTTTAGATTAACGATTCTAACAGTGTAAATGTTAAATGAAACATGATTGAGTTTTTAAATAGATTTTATAGACTTCCTTGTATTTATGAGGTTCCATGATTTGGAACTTTTAAGTTCCTGACGATTCTCAGCTTTCTTGTAAATTTTTCTATTCATGTAATAATTTCTCTAAAGTCCAAACTCCAAAGTAATAATTTGTTCTAGAAAACTAATAAATTTTCGATGAACCATCTTCCAACATTCAAACTATAGGTACTTTCAACTGAATTATGCACATAGATTTATCGATCGTCGGTGATTTATTAGTTTCTACAGTGTAAGGTTCGATGTTGGTACTGGCTGGCAACTAGTGTTGACTTGTGGCTTGTCATAGCGGCGGGGACACAAGTATGAAGCGGCACCAGAGATCGCTGAGCCGAGTGACGGGGCAGCGGCTGTCAGACGGGGGCGAGGCGGGGGGCGGGGGCACGGAGGAGGCCCCCCCGCTGCCTCCCCGCACCAGTGAGTACAGTAGAACTACTGTCATTATTGACATGAGAAGCCTAATAGATAAAAGTTTATTCCTTTACACATTACCTTCCATAACAGTCTAAATGGGTCAGTTTTTCTGATAAAGTTTTAAATTTTTATTTTATTGCACTTTTATTATTACAATAACCGCTTGTCAAAGTAAAGAGTCATATTTTCTTTATGTACATATTAGCTTAGTTCTACTACCACTGCTTACTTTGATTTACAGCACTGTGTATTTATAGAATTAGTTCACAGTTTATTGAAAAATCGCACACAAAATTTCAATAAATTTATTTTTTATTTCAAAATAAGTTTGCCCTCCGATTTCTTAGTCTCTGTTTGCACACATAGCCTAGATGATAAGCAGTGCTTTATGCCTTGAAATAAATTCATGCTTCGCCACTTAATAAATACCAACAAAATTCATAAAACCAAAGAGTAAAACGAGCTTGAAATTGGCTTGCATTTTAACTCTCAGCAGAGCAATCACTACAGTCCCAAAACAAACCAAGAGTGAAAAAAATGAAGAGCCTTTGGTTTACCAATAGAAAGGAATATCATTTAATGTCTTCCATTATTTTTACTTGATTTTCTTGCCATATAGATTTATATTTTGTCTGAAGAATGTTTAGTCCTCAACCAAACCGGTACTTAGTTGACAGTATAATTTTTTTAATGGAATTTTCTTCCAGCTCCAGACAAGAGGAACAGTGGGGAAGTGCCTCCTGCTCCTCCTAAAAGACTCGTTTGCCGCAAGGTCTGTAGCTTGCCGCTTCTTGCTGTTATCTTGCTTTATTTCTTACCAACTGTCATTTCCATCCAGGCTGTTTAATCTGTGCATTACCTATTAAACTCTAAGTTTTTTATTTTTCATCAAAGTCTTCAGTCCTGGAACATTATTTGTGGCTAATGATTTGTAATTTTAATCCCTTTGTTATGTCTGATTTCATTAACTGACACATTATTTTGGTCATACCAAAAACACTTATTTTGAGTTAAAGAAGAGATCTTGATATTTTTAAGAGAATACTCGTTAGGGTTCTAATTTAATGCATTTTGAATCACCTTAAATTTTTGGATCACTAGAATATCTTAACAAGCTCATCCTAAGTAAAAAATGTTATTTAACTGTGGTAAATTTTTTTTCTTGGGTCTTATATAGGTTTAGTGCTTCCTTAGTTAAGACACAACTGCAATGCTTGAATGCACACGTTAAACCCCTGTGCAATCCGCATGACTAAAAAATTTTCTATACTCAATTCCACATTCACCTTTCAGTACAGGCCATATGGGACAATGCAATTATATTACCTTTGTTAGGTACATTTGTTTACAATATTCATACCTTATTATTTTGAAATCATCAGCTTGTTATAACATAATTTGGATAGTACAACACAAATTGTCATTTGAAATACATGGCTTATGGAAATTCCATACCGAAAGGTGAACGTGGAACGGAGTATCGGCTAATAGCCATAAGTTTCAAGATCACTTTTCAGACACAATAGTCTTGATAATCCAAGCTGTACTGTAGTTTTGTTGGTTCCACACAAAAAATCTTAACACAAAGGTTTTAACAGAATATTTGTTTTTAAAGACCAATCCAAGAAAAATTTGTGGACAATCTGATTATAAGCATTATTTTTTATCTATTCCTTTGTTTATCTTGTCCTGTGTAGGACTCTGAGGGCGCCAAGGACTGTTCGAGCTTGTTGCGAGACTCGGGCTACTCGGAGAATTGCAACAATCTGTCGGGCTACGAGGAGTGGGTGCTGCCCCCCGCCGTGTCCCCACGCGCCCAGGGGCCCCCGCTGCCCCCGCCCATCCCCCCCAAGGCCCCCGCGCATGCTGACGACTCGAGTCACGGTAGGTTTGGTAGACTGTCAGATGTGGGCTGGGAGGCTACAAAGAGGTTTGTTAAGAGTCCATTGCCTCTTTTTGATTTAAACATATTGAATAACCAACGAAGGCATTAGTCAGCTCTCTGACTGGTTTATACAAGTTTAGAGGTCAAAGAAAAAAGGGTACATTAATCAAATGCTAACATTTTATTTGTCTGTTTGTGTTTGGCTTTTCAGAATGAACAGCTTCTCTCCTTCCCCAGGGGCAAGGTTAACTGACCATGTTATACCTCTGAAATCTTCCCAGAAAATCCCTCTCCTTTTGTAAGTTGTACAATTTAAAGAGAGACATGCCCAGCTTGCAGTGCAGGGGCTTGTAATTTAACTAATCCAACAATCTAATAGCTATTAAAGGGAAACCAAGGTGGCCTCCCACCTATTCCCTTGGTGGGGGCTACCAAGGGAATTTTAGGTACCAGACCAGACCTAACCTAGAGAAACATGCTTTTAAATTTAAACCTATCCGGCTTCAAGCTGATAACTCGACCAAGATGAAGGATTCACCAGTCCCCCTACCAAGAGTGAACTAGACTGGGTCACATCTGTTCGACGTGAAAAGAAAAATGCAAGTCACAAGAGTTGCTGTTCAATCTTGGTTGCTAAGGGAGCCATCAGCACTATGACAGTTTTATTGACGACCTGTGAACTGTAATAAACCGATCAGAGAGCCACCTAGGGTCCCCATATGCCCCTTGTTGGTTCTTTAAAACATTTAGATCTATTCTCCTCATTAAAAATTACTTTTTAGTCAATACAGTTCATTACTTTTAAATGTACCATAAAATACCTTTGAGACTGCATGTTTTTTATATATTTTTCTATGGCCAAGACCTGTTTGATTGTGATTTTACCTTAGAATTGCCAATTTGATTAGTGATTACATGGTACATTTCTATCTCTCAATTCTTATTTTTGTGCATCTAAAATTCTGTTTTATTTCCATTTACTATTTTAAAATAAATATAACTTATGTTGGCAGTTGCTTCGGTGAATCGAGGAGCTAGTGTTGAGAACTACTCCGTTCCCAGGCTCCAAAGCAACATCCCCGACCCCGACGAAAACGCATAAGCAACGTTGCTACATAAACCTAGAATATTATTTGGTGATATTTGATTTTAGAGCTTATACTTATATTTTAACTTCGAGCTTAGTGGGCATTCCTCATTTTTTATATTTTGTACCTTTTTCGCATTGTTTGCACAAGCCTTTTTTAAGTTTTAAAGCAAACTTCTCTCCTAATAATAATAATAATTTTTACTGATAATAATTTTAATCCTAATAATTTTTAATGATAATAATTTTTACTATTTATATACAAATCACAGTATTTCCGCATTGGTTTTTGTACAAACTATATTTTTAAAAGCACATAAAGAACTACACACACTTTACAAAAATTTATTTTGTTTTCAAAATATATAAATAATAGTTGTATGAATTCCAAAACCCTCCATTAAAGTAACCTAAGACAATACAATGAATTTACTTTCCAAAAAGCATATTACGCTAGATTGAATTTAATAAGGGTTTTTAAATAACTTATACATAATCTTGCTGCTTTTTTTAACTAGTCGTTTAGTACTTCAAAATCGTCTTCTAGATAACATACAATCATTATATTTAACTATTGGACTCTGCTGAAATTACATAAAAAACTATATGCACAAAAGGAAACAATAATAGCCACACAATATGTTAGCATAAAAATTAAATTTTTTTTCTGTTTTAAAATATTATAAAAAAACTATGTGTTGAAATTCAACATTAAACGTTCTACAATACTTTATAACTTAAAACCAGAGACAAATATTTTGTAACTTACTGTTTGTTTATAAAAATGAAGTATCATTTAATATTTGCACAAACCCAAAATGTTGAGCTTAAGTACTAAATAGCATCTTTTTAATGACTGTCTCATTCATTATAAATCACAGGTTTAGCCATACATCCATTCCAAACAAAATATTTTTTGGAACGTTTTGCTGTCTTTTTTCAATGCATTAAACCTAGTGTGAGTATTTAATAAGCTTGTAAAGGTAATTATAGGAGTAAAAAGAAATGTGGTTCTCCATTGAAGGGAAAGTTCAGAATTCTTTCGATTGGTTCTGAAAATCATTTTCTGGATGTAAAATTCATTACATATGAAATTTAAACTTTTCCTACAATTTAAAGTCACTTTCTGGCGATTCCAGTGGTTTACACTTTTATATGTCATTAAAATTTCAAATTGAACATATTTCCTATTATTTTGCCTTTCATCAACTATTTTTGAAACTGTTTTTATGCCAAACTCTTTTTTTTTTGCTTAGTTAAAAATCTTTTCCAAAAGTTTTTATTTTAAAAACTTGTTCTTCTCTTATGTAGGCATAAACTGTGGGCCTCGTATAAACTTAAGGAATAGTTTACAAGACTATAATTTTACTCCACACCCCTTGCCTCTTTTTAAATCCATGCCAAGGTTTATTTTTTTGCATAAAATATGTGTTAAAATATAATATTTTACTTTTACAGTTTCAAATATGTTTTGGTTTATAATAAAATTTTTATTCCAAGCTCCAGTTTTAATGATATTGTTATTTTATACAGCTTATCTAATAACAGTACAACATTTGCTAACTTTTTTAACTGTAGGTGTTGCCGTAAAACTGTCATGAAAAACAATAGTAATGGCTTTATACAGTGTAATAACAGTACAAAAGTAGCATACAGATTTTGCCTTGTATAATTCTCCTAATAGTAATAGTATCCAGATCTGATTGAAACTATGAAGTTGAGAATCCAGGATTTAGATTTTAATTTACAATTCTTTCTTTGAAATTAATTGTTGGTAAGGGTGATTTTATACTTTGATTTTGATTTTTGCGGACATTTGCCATCACCGACTAGTTAAAAACAAGTTTCACGATGTTTCAGGATCTGGACCATTCAGGACTGGATCCGATTCCATCACGTTTGACGGACGGGATTAGATTCTGGATCTCGAAACGTCGTGAAACTTTTTTACTAATCAGTGATGGCAATTGTCCGCAAAAGTCAAAATTAAAATATTGATTTTACATTGTCACAAATACAGTTGACCCTCGTTAATCTGACAGTTGGAGGTCTGACACACTTGGTAATTGAACACAGAGCTGATGTGAGTTTTCAGCGGCAAGTGTATATAGTACTGAATTTTGATTTGTGCTGCAACTAAAGTTTCACATTGGTTTATTTTTAACATGAAATGGTCATGGTTTCATGGTCTTTGTTTCATTCATTAAGTAGCAAGTACTCTACGCAAGTAGCCTAAAATCTAGTCAGGGCGAATGTAAGGTACAACTAGGCATGGTAACCACACTGTTCACCCTCACAATTGTCTGATCTTGACCTGGCGATGTGTTCTTGTACCATAAGCAATATCGCAATGTTTAGCCCCGTTCTCCATAGCCCTTATCAGACTCAAAATAAGTACCTTCTTTTTCAAAGATAAGGGCAGGAAAGTATTTCAAAATGATATGGGACTGAAAGAAGTAACATTATTGATTCATTTACGCTTTGCGGGTTTTTAATGGGTACGACTATTTTCAAAGTTGTAAGAAATAAATAAATACGTGATCGGTCGTCTTTGCCAGCTTGACTTCTGGCCCTCATCGAGGCTAGGAGTGGAACTTGAGTCTGCACACTTAGTTGAGGACATTGGGCTACAGGAATAAAATGTAGTGATAAAATGATCTTTACTTTCCGAATGACTTTCGTACATTGACTCGCTTTGCTCACTCGCCAGAGCCATGAACTCAAGCTTGACTGCATTAGCACTTTGATGTTAAATGCTATTCAAGTATGGCCATGATGGATTGTTTTATGGATGCAGTTCACTATCAACTAATAAGGGTGAATCTGACTTATTACCCTGACAACAGATTTTTGTTGCTACAACATCTTACTCTAGAATAATTTTATACGTAAATAAAAAACAATAAATTTCAAACCTATTATGAAACCCTCAACTCATCAACAGCTTGAAAATCCATGCGTTCCTAATTCACTGCAACAGCAGGTCAAGAGAACTTCGCTGCTTAAGTGGCACTTTTTTGGACGAATTGTAAAAATCCTTAACAAGATAATGAATAATAAAAAAGCATCATCACTCATTATATTCGTTTCACTTTTAGAAAGATGTATTTGATATAATTTATTTGGAATTGATAAGGATATTTTGAACCAAACTTTACCCAAAACGACTATCCTCTCAGTACTTAGGTGAATCCCTAATAGTCGAAGAGTACTTAATAAACATCATTAGTTGACTTCTCTTAACTTATGTACCATGTTTTGTATTGTTTCTGGTAATATGACTTTTTTAATTCTGTCAGCCTCCTAGTCCCGTAACTAGGATTTTCGAGGGTAAACTGTACACTTGATGGTTTTTAGTAAAATGTTTGTAGTATCATCATTTCAAGGGTACCCTTTAGTCATCCTTAATTTTTCATTATTCATTATACATTACATATTTATTAATTTTTTATTATTTTTCAAATGGTTATTTAATTTTGTGAAGTTAGGAAATAACACTCAAAATTTTCTGGCAAAAATTATTTTATATGCCTGGATTCTCAAATATAGCTGTTTCCTTCCTTACAGATTCTAATCACTAACAATACTGCCACAACTAAAGTTCTATGCTTTGTAACATTTTATATCATTTATAGCTATGGTTGAACCTGCGGTCAGTGTATACAACGAATACATTTGTTATCATTGGGCCCTCCTGAGGCTTTGGTAAAGATCACTAGTCATGGTAGGTTTAGTCTAGGATTAGTATAATTGTATCATATATTGTTGCCAATGTATCAGATTTTATTTCGCTTGTCATTAAATCATAGACTGAGTTTTATTATTAGCTATAATTTGCACATATATTTGTTATTGCATGTCACAATTTTATTTCTGTTGGTTTTTTTTAGGGGTGTGCGAATAGTGATTTTTGAACTCGAGCCGAGCCGAGCCGAGCTTTTTCAAAAGTTTTCGAGCTCGAGCTTTTTCGAGCCGAGCTTTTTAACAATCACCAAATTATTAAAAGAAATTATAAAGCTTGATTTTAATTTTTAAAGATACAATAATGTTTGCATACCTTAAGTGACCGCCAGCTCAAAAATAGAAAGCTTATCCCCAAAACAAGTGAATAATCTCATAGGTTCATCAGTATTTTGTATTTTGTTACATAAAATTAATCAAATTTGCTCAACAAATAATTTATGAAGAAAAATACCAAATTTAAAATCTACATTTATCTACATTATATTTAAGTAATAACCAATTCCAAAATACTTTACTTTAAAATAAATAGTTAAAATTACATAATTAGACTAGTTACATATAGGTACTACAAAATTTAATTTCAAGAGTAGAAAGAAGTAGTTGAAAGGTTTTAAAATAGTTATATCTAGTAAAAAAATCACACATATACACATAGTCAAACACAAGATTGATTTTTTTATGTTCACTAAGTAAAGATGATAAAAAATTAAATAGCAGTCCCAATTGTGGCATAATATTCAAGGCTAAACTTATTATTTCATAATATAATATATGAATGAAATAATATTTAATAACAACAATAATTTATTGTAATCCTAAAATTAGTTACATTTCTAAACTCTTATGAAGAAAATAATGTACAATTAAGAAGAAGAAAGATCATAAATAAATAAGGACGGAATAGAGAGAAAGAAAGAAACAGCTAACCCTCTCTCTTTCCTTATCAGTGGCCAGGGTGAGGGGGGGGGTGGAGGTTGTTTACTTCAAGCCCCTTCCCTGTTTTTTGCTCTTGTTAATTAGGAGATAAGGAATCCTTACTACAAAATGCAATAATACAAACTACTTGTCATACAGCTATAAATGACGGCTCATATTTTTTGTCTTATTTTTATAAATCAAATGAGACCAAAATGAAACTTGTACGATATACTGTTTAAGAGATAAGCCTTGATAAAACAATAAATAGACTTAAATGCTGTATTTCACGTTCCCCAAGGTCAACTAAATATAGCTCCGATTTCCGTCTAAATGGAGATAATATTTCTTGTTACCTGTCAATGTCCTTTCCTTATCACTAGGGAATGTTTTTTGCTTGTTTTTCGTGGGAGGGAAACGCTCGCTCTTCCTGTTTAACGTGTCCAAAAATAGATCGCAATAATTATCTTTCCGATAAGAACTCTCTTATCAAAAGCTCGGCTCGAGTGTCGAGCTTTTTAGAAAAAAGTCGAGCCGAGCCGAATACTGAAAAGCTCGACCTAAAAGCTCGACCGGTCGAATACTCGCACACCCCTAGTTTTTTTGTATTAGCAAAAACATCATGTTCAAATGATTTTTGTAGTTTTGTATATTTTTATACATGCTAAAGACACTGTAAATTTCTTCCATTGGTGTACATGTATCATAATTTTTGTAGATGATAAATTTATATTTTTATGGAATCGACAAATATATCTTATTGTTGTGATCCCATATAAAGAAATTTTTATCTACTGGGTATTTCTTGAAGATTTAGTATTTTACACATGAAAGTATACCTAATGTAAAGTGTATACCACCGTATTATTTTACGTACAATTGTTTAAGTACTTTGTGTTTTATATTAAACAGTAACAATATACTTTATTTGAATGAAGTTTATAAATTGTGGTTTTTGAATTGAAATGAGTAAGATCAGTTCCTGTAACATTTCATTCCTATGTATTATGTGTGTTATTTTAATAATTGTACAACCAGTATTATGAAATGGTATCGCCAAATTTATTACTGTCATTAAATGCTCAAATAAAGCCATTGATAAAAATTTTGTGAATTACATTCTTGAACCTTTATTAGCTACTTTGAGTATAATCTTCCTTACTGCTATTTTACTGATCTTGAAAAGATTGCATTAATTTTTTTCTAAGAAATTACAGTATTTTGAACTATAACTACATTCTTATTGCAGTTTCAATCTAAAGGTAAAAAGTTAAAGTCACTGAGCGTCTCCATTTCAATAAGTTGTGTTTAATTTTTGGAGTATCAACTTGAATCTCCACTTGAAGTTTTGGTTGTAACTGAAGTAAACACAAAGTTTGATTAGTGAAGTTTTTCGGACTCTAAATTGCATTTAAGTTCAGGTTTGTGACCATCAGTGCAATCACCAAAGAGTGCAATAGAAAACTGTGTAAGAGCTCAGCTTAATAAGAAGTTAGGGGAAATTCTCATCCTCTCTATTGGCTAAGCTGCTCTTCAGGCACTCTCGGCCTTTTTGGTGTAGTTGAGAAGTTTCAAAGCCAAAGTATTGCACTTTAAGCTCTAGGATGGTTGGAATCCAGAAGTCAATGAGAGTGTCTCGCAGAGGAAAGATATCCGTGGTATTTCTATATACGAGGGCCATCCAGAATGTAAGTTGCATTTGTGCGTAGCTCGAGAAGTAGTGGAGGTAAATGGAGTAAATGTCTGACTAAAGGTTAACTTTAGTCAGGCAGTATGTGTTTTATCTTTGATTGACGATTTTTAAAACTTAAAATATGAAATAAACTTTACCTAGGTACAAAACAAGCTAGTACAAGTATGATGTCTAAAATAACATATTTTTCATGTAATAATGGGTTTTTACTTTCACCAACCAATTTAAAATAAGAGCCACAGATGAAGAACTATACAGATTGGCAACCTAGTGCATTTTTTCGTGCTTGTTTTTGCTAGCATCGTGAAGTTTGTCGGGCTGTTATGCCACTTAAATTGCTCTGGTATCGAAGTTATTATTAGCTATATCTGTTGTTTGGGACCTACAGATTTGATATTGACGAAATAATCCTTGATACCAATGCAATATGGGCGACAAAATAGCCTAACAAACTTGACGCCGCTAGAAAAAACGGGCACAATAAATGCATTAGGTTGCCGATCTGTATAGTTCTTTATCTGTGCAAGAGCCAATATTTTATCTTCAAAAATAAATATGAAAAACATAAATAATAGAACAAATTTTCAGATGGCTATGATGGAACACAAATCTGTGAACCTTTTTCCTTTTATAGTGCTTAAATTATTTAACTTGGAAAATATACATATAATTTACAGAATTAATTCGGAGTTGTTGCCATGTATGGTAAAAAAACATAGTAAACATTATGGATCATTTTTTGACATTGTGTTTAATTTAGAAAATCAGGTGATTTTAATTACCGCGTTGGTTTACCGTAGTTGACAAAACTCTCTAGAAAAAAATTAAATAAGGTTTAGTTACATTTTATTTTTCTCCAGCCAGTTTTATTGAAAAAGCTCATCATCCCTTGTTACTGTGCATAACAAAAAATGCTGTAAAGCTGTGGGATGTCATGGTTAAGACAATTTTGTGTACACTGCCTCCACATGGTCTTGGATACCTACCACTAGTGGTAATAACGTTTTAGGAAACTAAAATTATTTGAACTGATGAAAAATAAGTATTTTTTTGGTAAACAAATTTTTAAGGTCCTGAAAAAAACAAAAACCATACCTAATGTTGAGGGGGAAAGACTTCAAATAATTTTCTAATCTAATATAAATTTTAATAAACCAAAATAAAAATATATATACTCATAATAGAATCAAAACAAATTTAATTGATTTGATTGAATCATCGTCATACGGTGACCAGGCGAGGGGTAACGGAGGTAAAAAATCAACAATGATCTTATGGGACAAACCTTACGACGGCGCTCGGCAGCTTCCGGCGATGAAGATTCTTAATTTCCGCTGTGCGCGCGCAGCGCCGTCGCCGGCCTATCTGCTTATCGGTCTCCCCTCGTCTTTTAGACTCCTCATTTTTTCGACTTTTACAATTTTCCTACCAATTGTGAACAGTCACTATTGGTTAACGGTGAACCAAACACGGTTTTAGGGCCTAAACTCGACTGGAATATAAATAAATTTGCTGTTAGTTGTACGTATCTAGAGACCAGAGCCTTCTGACGAAAATTAATACAGTTTGGCCCGAGCTTTGGGTTCATTTGACCTACAGAAAAAGTGTCTCTAAAAGAAATATAAGACCTATACGAAAAAGAAACGTGGCGAAAAGTCCTATTACCTTTTTATATTACAGTTTTGTGGTTTATTGTCTTTGACTGATTGGTCCTATCTGAAGACTTTTCATAAATTTAATGTATTAGATGAAGTAAATTTAATGAAACTGTGTGGTTTCCGGTTAGTAAGGCTAACTTATTATAAAATAATCAATCCTTGCCGCCAATAATAACTTATGTTACCTGAAAAGAATAAATAATTAAACTGTAGTAATAAAACCGAAAAGTAAAGACATTCGAAAACACCTTTGAAAATCTTTTTATATTATTAACATCCATCATCAAATTTTGTCAATTAATAAAGCAGTTCCTTCGAACTCATGAGACATTATTTCGGCAAAAATAAAAATAATTTAAATTCCACTGATAAAAAAGTTACTTATCAGCTTGGAACGCGCTCAGATGATCGTTCAGAGTGAGGTCAAAGGTCAGGTCAAGTCTGGCGCTACGCAGATAGGACCTCCTTCCTTACGTGATAAATAAAAGGTCCACGTTGTCGATAAAATTCTTCTGAAATATTAAAAAAATTATTAATATTTCCCTGCACAAAAAAAATACATGCAGAAAGAAAACCAAAAACCCCGCCCCTAAGAGAATAATAACCATCATCCACACCCCTACACGCCTATACAACTTAGACTAACAAAATAAATAGCAAAAATTAAATAAATAATTTACTAATGTATGAGGATTTCAGTAAAAAAGTTGTCGATTAAAATTGGCTTAAGATGAGTTAAATCCATGTCAGTTTAGAAATAAAAATGCATTAGTTATATTTGCCAGAATCCTCTCTAAAACGTCCATGTGCATAAACAATATTCTTTTTATATAAAAATACTTACACAGGAATAAAGCCCTTATTGTGGTGGTGCCTTAGAAAATATTGTGATAAAATAGAAATACCCGGTCTTCGCTCGGGTCAGGAACCAGAAGCTCTAAACTGAACCAGCATTCGATTTTTGAGATAAAAAATCCAGTAATTATTAGTTTACGTATACTAAAAATGTTATTGGTCACTTTCTGGTACACCGGTCAATAAGAGTAGGGGGAAACGAAACTAATTATTTTTGTAGAATCGTACCATAAATTGGTCAACAAATTAAGGATATTTTAGGACTTCTCTTCGGGCTGTTAAAAGCCCTTTTATCTGACCAATAAATATCTCGGCTATAACGATAAGAGCTTGGCGTGAGCGCGGTAAAACAAGGCCGTCGTGACGTCACAGCTGGACAATTATACAGAGGCCAGTCTTTCCAGCCCACTGTGTTTGAAAGGACAAGTACTCTGAAAAAAGGGCTTTCCAGAAATTATGAGGACGAATTTCGGAAAATTGTCTTTTCTCTAAAATTGTTTATACTGCTTAACTAACTTAAAAAATAATATTCCTACCAATATTGTAAGTGTGAAAGTTTGTGAGTTTGTTTTTTTGTCATATGTAAAAAATATTTGCCATTGGTTTTGCGAATGTCAAAAAATTAACCCAATTCCAATTGACAGATACAAACAGTGCAGAATAGGGCAGGAGCAATACCATCTGTTTCAAATTATTATACTATAATAACGTAGTTCTAGTTTTGTTTATAAAAATAAAAGTTAACACATTACTTCGTTTTAAGAGCTGGCAAATTTTATAATTCTATGCAGATTCTTAATTTGTTTTCTAGTCTGTCTCAAAATGCATGGTATATTAGCTCTGTTGCTCACTAATTGTTCTCAATCAATCTCAAAACAATTAATGATAAGAAATTCACAGGAACCCCCTAATCTATGACTAGAAGACGTTCATCCTTCAGTAAACCACAAATGAACTAACCTTACGAAAAATTACACTTCAGCAAACAGAAAACCTCGTTAGTTCGTGGCGAAAAAAAACTTGACACAAGAACCCTGACTCTCCACAACAAAGGCCGCCACAACGAGATCAGCTTAATCAAAATTAGTTGTCGAGATGACAAAAAACATGACGTATGCAATACGCCGAGGGGGGGGGGTAGGCTAACTGGGGCACTCAAAAAACTAAAACAGCAAAGTGTCAATCAATCACGACTGCGATGAGATTAGCGGGGGAGGCTTATCGCCCGGCGCAGCGCCCGAGCCGCGTGGCGGCCGCGTGCCGCGACTCCGGGTGTTTCATGAAATGTAGTTTAATGTTTTATGTATTCATGGAGGGTGAGAGGGGCCGTTTAGTGGATCTTTAAGGGCGTTACTCCATGCGGAGACTGTGCTGGCGATTGCATCCGGCCCGAACGGATGGGAAATTAGCAGTTAGGTTGTAACTGAGACCAGCAGCAGAAATGTACTTAAAGAACTTGTCCTTCAGTTTCTTCTATTTACATGTTTTATTCAGTTTGTTATTTGATATATCAGAATATTACAAGAACAGCTCTCTCACATTTCCTTTCACTTTTCATTTTTGAATCAGTTGGGGTACTCGAAATTCAGAATATCACACCAATAGTCTCAAAACAGGCTACACCTTTAAAAGGACGCGGATGCAATTCACACTTCAGGCTACGCCTTTAAATAGAAGATAAATTATTTAGGAATTAAGACTAATGGCATGGTGTAAGGAAAAGTCTTATCTTTACTCCATGCTTTAGTGGTGACTAAATTAGCATTAAGGTCAGTGGTTTATTTGCGTAGTCTTATAAGACCAAAGTTATAACTTTGGTTCACCCAATGATACGGATGGAGACATCATATATCTAAAAACCAGCAGCAGAAATTTACTTAAAGAACTTGTGCTTCAGTTTCTTCTATTTACTTTATATTTCTTTATATTTCTTCTATGTTGGGATTAGAGGCGGATTAAAGTATGTTTAGGGAAGCGGTATATGCAAAGGTTTGAATTTTGTAACATTAAAATTAACGCTCGTGACACTTAGATTTGGCTATATCTTAGAACGGAGCTATAATCAATGGATCCGTACAACCATGAGTGGAAAGCAAATCCAAAATAATAATTAGAAACAGATATGCAATATTTTAATGTGTAATCCACATTCGCCAGCATCGACAAATATTTTGCACGAAACTCAAATCACCCACTCATAAATAAGAAATAGAGCTTCCAGTAACATGCTAATTTTGTGTCTTAGGATCGAATGTATGTTTCAAAAAAGATTTTGTATATACTTTAACACCCGCAAGGATATTTTTGTGTAATGATAAATAATTTTTGTTTAACGTGTGATCGTCTGATCACTCCATGATTAACGAAACTGACACATTGTTGTATTTCTTGGAATTTTAAGTGCTTGGAGTTATTATTTACTTACAAATGTTTGATATTTGTTTATATATTTCCTCTTCCTGTAAAAATCCTATCACGATAAATAACATGAACAATTAATCGTTGTTAAAAATTTGATCCTTTTTACATAATACAGTACTATTTTCTGGCGGGATTCCTGTGTACGAGGAAAAAAAATTGCAGAACATATTTTCCAAAGTTGTTTATACTTACATAAACTGTCTTGAGGTGTAAAAATAATTGTATCTACACGCTGTACGTGTTCCGGGAGTACTGTATTACCTCCTACCTTCAGAAGCGGAGATTTTCTTAAAAACTGCACATTATTAAATGTTTGTCAGTTATTTTAACAGTGCATAAATGAACACGTCTTACATTTAGCACGCACAAACACAAGAATAAAACATAGTTTTTACATCTCGAACTCGCGGATCCGTTCCAGTTCATCATCGTAATCATTAATTTTGAATTACGCATTATTTTACGCATAATATTAAAAAAGAGTATAAGAGATAGTTCATTTCCACTTTATTTACAGCTAAACATTCTGCCAATCCAGAATCTTTTTGTCTTCAAAGTCTTAAGATTGTTCTACTTGAAATGTGGGAATAACGGGAATGAAAATATACTTATCATAATACAAGAAGTATCGATAGGATGCTATTTAAAACTCCTAAAGTCAACAAGGAACTTTTCAAACACTCTTTTGAATTTCTGGGACCCTTTATTTTCAATAAATTGCCAATAGAAATAAAAAAGTGTAAGTCATTAAAATTATTTAGTAAAAATCTAAAAAAAACTGGTTAGCGGAGATAAGTGATACATTGCAATAACAATGATTGTATATATATATATTTTTTTTTAGATAAGTACTGAAATGTAATATACTGTAATTCCTAGTTAATAGTGAATATTTTTGACCGTCTAGAATTATACTTTAGATCGCCACAGGAAGCACTTATCAGGACTTCAAAGTGCAAAATTGATAAGACTGGACTCAGTAACCATTCTGATTAACTTGATAAGTGTACACTGGCCACACTTACTGGCAAAAGTGGTCAGTTAATTTCCAAACCATTTTAAAATTGTATTTGTGTTTTATAAAGAGGAAATAAATTCATTTATTAATTTATTTATTCGTTATTTAAATTAGAGAACATTTCCTTTGGGGTTTTTACGTTAAGTTGTTTCTTTCTCTGTGACAATTAAAAGAGTTTTCTAATCAGTTAATTGAAGATCTTTAATCAAACAGCATGTTATATACTTTTTTGGAAAATAATTTTATACGCATGTTTTATCAGTGTAGATTTTTTGGTAATTGAAATCTTCCTTATTTGCATTCCATGGATTAATGAAAACAATATAATTATACCATGATTATTTTATGGTATTGAAATCAGCTCGTTCTTGTTTGTGAGGTTATCTAATTTCGGCAATCATTCCAGTCGGCAAATTCATCATGTGCATTTCAGCTGTTCATTTAATTTTATATAAGCAACAGAAAAGATAAAGTGTATACTAGTGGCTTGTAGGGGCAAAAGCCCCTAACAATGGAATACAAATGCTGAATATTTAATATTTCCTTCACACTCACAACCCGGTGACATTTTGACGTATGTAAATGTTTAAAGTGTAATGTTAAAAATATTTTGACATTTGCCAGTACGCATCAGAATTTTAAGAAATGGCGTTACTTCAGTATAATAAAGGGCTGAATTTTGTGGAATAGTGGCGCTATCCGTCGATCTCAAAACAAACTCAGTTCACTTTGTTTGCAAATGGGCATGGTTTGAAAAAGTTCTTAAGGTTAATAACAGATTGCAGCACTTTATTTATTTCCCAAGGGAAGTCGTGACATATGTCACACAACAAACTTTAACAAATGTTGTGTTTCCACTTAGTTCAACGGAACATATCGGACATTAAAAGGGTACTTTTTATGGAAACCTCCGATTGAGGCTACATTTTTACCTAATAGGCAAAAAGGTTAGGATGAAATCAGAAAAATGGTCTCCCGTTGACGACTCCAAGCTCGACGTTGGAGCCTCTGGCTCCACTTCATACGGGCGTTAGGTTTTTAGACCATGAGCTAGGTACATAGTTAATATTGAGGATTTTACCCTACGTTCTACACGTTTTTATGGTTGCCCGTGAATAAATACTGCTTTGTCTTGGTAGATTCAAGATTAAATATACTTTTATTAGTCAAATTTAAATTTTAAATTTTTTTTATACCATATATATGAACATATATGGTATATTATCTTAAATCAAGTATAAGCAAAAATGTTTTAATGTGAACAAAGCAGATGTTTCCAGATCCCGAAGCTTTTTAAATGGCAGATATTTTACGTTATTTCTCATTTTCTAGTAAAATTCGATCAATTTCAGTATTTTTCCGAGTCCCTGGTATCAATATCAATACCTTCAATTTGAGACCTCTCTCATCATCCTGCGACTTGCCCAACACCCACAATTTCGGCGCAAAAATTTCCCAGATAGATATAAGGTAGATCATTTAGCATTAAATCGGCATTGTCATAACGTAAACGAAACAAACGTATTTAACTCTTAACAATTTTAAATTATTAATATGCTCAAATTTATAATTATAAAATAAGAATATCTTAAAATTAAAATATTTATTTGCTATAGTACATTGAACGTGCATAGTTAGCTGCCTTTTGAAAAAAACCATATGTCAACATCTAGCATATAGCTCTGAATCAAGCATCAGCATCACATGTTTTATGTAAACAAAGCAGACGTTTTTAGATCCCAATGCTTTTTAAATGGCAGACATTTTACGTTATTTCTCGTTTTCTGGTGAATTTCAAGCAATTTCAGTATTTTTCCGGCCATCTAGGGACAGAGACCTTTAATTTGAGCCCCCTCCCATCTTTCTACGGCTTTCCAGACGCCCACAATTTTGACGCAAAGAATCGCCTTACGAAATTAAATATATGACTAGTGGCTTGTAGGGGCAAAAGCCCCTAAAAATGAAATATCAATGCTGAATATTTTATGTAAGATATTTAATAATCTGTAGTATTTATTAAACATTTGATGCGTAATGTTAAAGGTATTTTGACATTTGCTAGTACATTTCAGACTTTTATGGAAGGATGCAACTTCAGTATACTGTAGTAAAGGGCTGAATCCCTGGAAAAGTGGCACTACCCGTCGTTCTCAAAGCAAACCAAGTTCGCTTTGTTTTTAATCAAACATATGAAAATGGTTTCAAGAACTTCTAAAGGTTAACCACAGATTGTAGCACTTAATTTATATCCCCAAGAAAGTCATGAGATTGAACACAGAAATGCAAACAAATTGTGACGTCATCAAAAGATCGTTATCAAGCTCGTATGTTGCCTCTAGCTGTTAATTATATTGGACGGTTAAAGGGTACTTATTATAGAAACTTCCAATTAAAGCTACATTTTTTACCCAATAGGCATATAGGCAAGGACGAAATCAGAAAATGGTCTCTCATTGACAATTCCACGCTCCTGCTCCTCGTTAGAGCCTCTGGCCCCACCCCATGCGCGAGTTAGGTTTGGAGACCACCAGCTTAGTGAATAGTTAATATTGAGGATTTTACCTTACGTCACACACGTTTTTATGGTTAGCCGGGAGTAAATGCTGTTTTGTGTTTGTATATTCAAGATTAATGTACTTTTATTGGCCAAATTTAAAGTTGATATTGCACTCAATCAAGACCGCACCACACTCAATCGCTGTTACTGCAGCACACTTTTGTTGCTTGGCCAAAAGTATGACCATTCCCGACCTCTCATAAAACTGGTAGAGCCATAGGCCTTAAAAATGCTAAGTTTCTCTATACCTGTAGTCTGTGCTTATCGATTGTGTTAATATTACAAATCACTTGGCTTTAAATCAGCATCTACGACCACTAATGTAAACAAAATAGACGTATGTAATTCTTAATGTTTTTTAAAAAGTGAGTATATGTTAAAGACCCTAAATTATAAAATTAGAAAATTCAAAGTAAAAAAAAAATCTCTTATAGTAGGTTCAACTTACATTCAAAGCTAAATTTGAAATAAACCATATTACATATATCAACATCTATCATGTGGTTTTAAACCAAGTATAAGGATCACATGTTTTATGTAAACAAAGCAGACATTTTTAGATCCCAATGCTATTTAAATGGCAGATATTTTACGTTATTTCTCGTTTTCTGGTGAATTTCAAGAATTGTCATTATTTTTCCCGCCATCACGGGATCGAGACCTTTAATTTGAGCCCTCTCCCATCTTTTTACGACTTGCCAGACGCCCACAATTTAGAAGCAAAGAATCGCCTTACGAAATTAAATATATGATAATGACTACAGTTTAAATCCATCCAAATCGTATAATATTCAGATATATGCTAAACAACCAAGAATATTATGTTCCTACGAAAAAGCAAAGAATAACATGTCTGTATTAATTAGCATGTCTGTGAAAATTAATTTACATAATTTTCGCGTTTTATCTTAGAAGATTTGCACAACTGAGATACTCAGATTCAGTCTGAAAATCACTTCTAAAATAAATTAAAACCATTTTCGGCCATCCCGAATGGAGCCAGGAGAGTCAGACTCTGTGACTGAGCCAGAACAGGGACCCAAAAATCACATTGGAATTGAACCAGACGGGCAGCCCCGCCCGACTGCCGATGTGACGAGCGCAACCCAGATCTATATATAGGCAATTCTCTAAATGCTTGGGTAGGGCCTACTCATGGTTTGAATAATATTAGGCGAGTGACTTAATCAGGCGCAATATTAACACCTACCTAATACAAACGGCATAAATCATTGCGCGGAAGGATTAGAGATGTTACAGGATATACTTTTATACGATAGAAACGCAGATTAATTTTTTTTCAAAAATTTTCCCCAAACTCTGTTTCGAAAGGGATGCACTGAAATAACATGAACGATTAATAATCATTAAGGGCTTGAAGTTATTATTTACTTACAAATGATTATATGATTATATTATCAGTTATTTGAACAGTGCATAAACGAACACGTGTTACATTTAGCACGCACAAACACACGAATAAAACGTACATTTTACATCCCAATGTACGTTCCTCCATATTAAGTAAAAGAAGAGTGAACAACTGAATTCGGTTGCAACTGAATTGATTCAGTGCAATTCGTTCGGTTGCAACTGATTTTTTTTTTTAATATTTCTGTGTATTCTTTGCTTTTACCTGTGACCTATTACAGGCACATTGACCTGTTTAACATTCCGCGTGGAGTCTACGGACGGAACATACAAGTAACAAGTAAGTAAGTAAGTAAGTATTTACATTTAATTTATAAAATAAATAGTCAATAATTGTTCAATGAAATAGTCTGGTTTAATGTACCCCTAGAAGCTCTCTGGAATTATTATTTACTTAAAAATTTACGATATTGAAAGTTACTTCATATGGTAACTAAATTAGCATTAAGGTTAGTTGGTTCTTTCCTTAGTCTTGTAACTTTGATTCACTCAATTCCTTATCATAATGTATAAATATACATACGGCTTCCAGCAAAAAAGCCGGATTTCTAGGGAGCGGTTAGTCAAAAAGGAAACAAGTTTTCAGTGTCCAAATGCACGCTTAAGGGCTTTTCTTTTTTTCCAGGTGCTAATTTGGCTCATTTATGAAAAAAGCTAATCTTGATGTTAGGGTTTTCAAACGAAAGATAAATCACTCTTAGTAAATCAGTGGTGCTTACTAATCCGGTAATCCGGTATCTAAGTATTCAATTGTTGTTGTTAATATAAACCTTAAAAAACAAGAATTTAATAATTAGATATAGTATATTATACCCTACTCTTTATGTAAGGACGACTTTGGCAACAACGCATCAGCCGGTGGTATTTCTGTGTGAGCAGGGTCGGGTCGGAGTCTTGTCTCAGATGCCTGTCTCCACTAATGACAGATGTAGATGTAGATGTTCAAGATGGCGGGGGCGATCGTCGCCTAGCAACCATGTTATTTCCGCATCGCGCGATACCTTATCGCCGCCTTGCAGATCGCTCCCCATCAATCCTTAACCCCCCACCCTCCCCTTCTACATCCCCTCCGTGTCTTCACCCTGCAATTTGCCTCCCCCGCTCTCTGCCCTTGATGGCAAAAATGCTTTCTTTCGCTTGACCTGATGCAATTTTCTTATCCTCTTACCTTTTCAAAGCCGTCTGTAACTGAAAATCACCGGAGTTACATAAAATCTGTCAAAACATCTTTTTCAATTTTAATTGTAAGGCAATATTTAATTAATTTTAATTTTTGCTCTTTTTATGCCGATTTAGTTATGAATATCAGTTAGACCGGATTGATTAGAAAGCCGAGTGGATAAGGTGCTTCCCAGATGACCTGAGGGTCGCCGGTTCGAATCCTGACCAGGATCGAACTGGGTTCAGTTGACATTTGTCATTGGGCTAGAATTAATGCAAGGTCGCCGTTATTCAAAAGGCCCTGGTTTTGGACCAAGGTTTTAACAATTGATAATATACCTTACATAAACCTGGTCGCGATTATATTTTGATGACGCGTTAACTTGCGTATCAATTGGTTTAAGATGGCTATGGTTTAGTTGATTATTATATTGTTATGCTTATTTCCACTTTTCCGAACGATAATCACATTTGAGTTGTATTTCAAAATAAACGTTGATTTGAGTTGTCTTGTACCGGTATACGTTCTGCGTACTATGGACCGCTATGGAGTGCAAGACACTCCAGGGACATCATAAAATTCTGTACTAAAGTTTAAAAAACTTCTAGTTTTCTCTCATCATCATTAAATTTTAAAATTATAAATATAACTCTTGAATGATGAAACGAATTTGTTTACGAGTACGCATATCTCAATATGACAAAAATATATTGATACGAGGTACCACTTTTATAAGAACTCCGGTCATTGATCAGAGATGATCACTTAATCACTTAATCACTTTATTAAGACAGTGAGTCTTAATGATCAAGAGTCTCACCCGTAGTAATGTACAGCCCTGTACCAGCCCGGTTGTGCGGCTGGTGTCCGTAACGTTACGGGGCCCCCAGCCGCACTGCCCGGCTGGTGGGAGGGTAGTTATGATCCGCGGCGATCAAGACTCCCCCCGGTAGGAGTCAGTTAGTTATGATCGCGGGCGTTTAGGGGTGGGATTGCGCGTAAGAGGGTGAATAAGCGGATTGCAATAGCGGATAAACGCGCGCCACGCGGCGGCCACCGTGCTATTGTAGCGGCGCCGCCCCCGGCACAATAGCGGCTACAGCTTCCGCCCCCGCCCCCGCCGTGGTGCTACGTCGGAGTGGCAAAGGGTTGACCTGCAGTTGAGGATACCTTACAGTACCTCCGGAGGCAAACGAAAGTCCAGGGTTATACGTCCTAAATTAACTGTTTCTAATTTTTTTATTTTAGGTTTTTACGCTTAATTTTATAAGGACCTCCACACACCAGAGTGGCGTGACGTGGTACGTCTTGGCACCTACATACTACATAATTAACATGGGAGGTACTAAGTGGCAGGAAGCGGCAAATCTCCAAATCAGCTGATTTTACATGTAACAAAATGCTATTGACTCATTTAATATCATGGTGTAAGGAAAAAAGAAAGGTGTGTGCATGCAGGGTCAGCTGGTGTGACGTAGTTGGGCTCACGCAGCAACTAACAATAAAAACCAACAACTACAATGCAAACCAATTAATACAACTCAATCAAATCAAAATATTATGTGTACGGTGTTCGTTCTACAGTCATACCGCTAGGTCCGCTAGTTTCATGAGCCCAATTACGTCATACCAGCTGACTGTGTCATGTGGATGATTTTATTTTTATTTTATGTAAAATCTGAATTTTTATTTGCTAAATTAAATTATTATCAATTGGAGGAACATCCAATTATGAAACTAATTTGAAAATCCACAACCGCATTTGAACCCTGATTTTTTTAATTGAACTTTTTGCAAGATGGAATCCCTAAACAGGCAAAAGCCTAAGGGATCCTATTTTCCTCCTTAGATAAATGTATGCATAAGGATGATTTATAATTTAATTATTTTGTTTGATTAATAATTGTGTTAACATTATTGATACACTTTTGTACAAATGTGTTACTCGGAGGAAATAAATCATCATTTAATAATTTATTTATTTATTTTTGCTACACGGTGCCACGCCTCGCTACTCTGGTGTGTGGAGGCTCTAATTAATTGTTTAGTAACGCGATTCCTCAGCGTGAATCGGAAGTGTTTAGAAGAAATAAATAAGGATCCATTGTTAAATAAATAAGTTTAAAGACGTCCGAGCTGCCAACCCCGTATTGGTATGCTTGTAAGTATGCCTCATCTTCCCTGGATGCGCACATGATTATCACAAGACATACCAGCTTTGACGTGGTATTACATACCTCATAGTGAGGAAGAGCTGCATCCCTATGCATTGAGTGTTGAAATGTAACTGTGTTATTGGTGTTATACGATAATTATTGATCAGCTAGGGAGGGGATTGAGAAACCCTTGTGCGAGGACGGAGATCTACCTTTACAGTGATTGAAGGCAGAATCTTACAAAACAGTTTGACCACTTTACGTTTTACTACATCTAAACAGTTTCTTCCTTAGATTAGATAGATTTATGTCATGACGTCATGATTCAGTAAAAAATTATTATTTAAATTCCTTTCATTTAAAGCTCTGAATGTGGTTGTTGTGAAGAGAGGTCTGGATAAAATTTTGAGTGACAAACCCAAGATCACTTTTATTAAAGTATAAAACGAACGACTAATAATCTGTCAAGTTTACAATCAAGAAATGAAGTGGTATATTCTTCGAGACCAATCTGAAATCTCATGACATTCGATTTTAATCACGCTCCGTTAGTTTGGTTAGTTAACTTTGTAAT
Organism: Flexamia atlantica; assembly: GCA_035578135.1. Classification (NCBI taxonomy): domain Eukaryota; kingdom Metazoa; phylum Arthropoda; class Insecta; order Hemiptera; family Cicadellidae; genus Flexamia; species Flexamia atlantica. The sequence goes on along the minus strand of JAQJVK010000008.1, from coordinate 37,516,507 downwards.
GTCTTGTTGAATCATTGTGTGTTTTTTTTGTAGGATATACTTTTATTTTTTTGCTTAGATTATATATTTTTCCAGTATTTTAAAATTTCTACGATGTAGCTTAAAAAAACAAACAAATAACTTAAAACAATTGATTTCTAAATTTACACCGCACTGGGGTGGGAGGGTAGGTTTAATTATAAGGTTTGCACCCTATATAGGCTAACTAAGTATAGATTAAATTTAACCACTCCCACATCGACAAATGTCAAATTCATACTCTCCTCGACCAATTAAACATTAAAGGCAACAAGCTATCTCGCCCAATGTCATCTTACCCAGGATTAGCGCGGTTTAATTTAACAGAGTTGCACGGACGCGGAGCTGACGTCAGGGCGCTTTGAAGGTCTGACGCAGATGTTTTGATATGATCTGTGATTAAATTAGAACCTTTTGTAGTCAGTGATAAGGAAGCCAGATCGTAGGCGACAGAAAAGCTAGTCTATATTTGACCGCGAGGACCACCCTAGACCAAAAGGGACTATCATCTGCAGTTTACGCCCAACTCCCTCAAATATATATGATTCGGCCCAAAAGTGGTTTTGCTTAAGTCGCTTATTTTCCAAACTCTGAGTTTTTCACGGTTGCTAAATATGGGCTCGTACTCAATGCGTTTTTTTCGCACTGTAGTAATGGAATATACTTTTTTATACGTATACGTTTAAATTTAGTTATTTATTTAATCAATCAATCAGGGGGAACACAGAAATTATAAATAATAATTGTACAAAACAATTTTACTTAATTTATTCATTTATTGAATGAAGTCAGGAATGAAATAAGTGTTTTTGAAGAAGTATACCACACAAGCGTTGACTCTAAAACAAGAAGGAGACCTCCAAGCTGTGTTTGCCAGGATTCGAAGAGGACGTAGTTTATGCCACAAAAAGGCAATGTGGCTGTAAACGCTGCAGTGGCTCATAGTCTGAATAAAATCGTTGCATTCGATTGCTTATTAATATTGCAATTACGATTACCTTATTATCTACGGCCAACAATTTATAACAAATTCCCTCAGGAGCTAAACCAATCTCATCACTTTTACTGATGATGGAACAGTTAAACTCACATTGTTGATGTTTAGGCACATAAACAAACATGAATCGTGGTGGGACATTCAACTGATGTGCGAATTGGGTAGTGTTTGTCACGACACTAAAGTCAAAAGCCGAGCTCTTATAGGTCTAAAAACTGTATCTTAAAGGGACTCTTGTATCATAAGGTTTACTTTATGCAATTAGTTTGCATTTGTTTTTATGATGTAACTTTTTTTAATATTATCTGTAATAACATTGTTATAGGGCCTGTTTCAACGATCACAAATAAAAATTGAAAGAGTACCAGACTTAAAAATTAGCCAATGATATTTACGTAATATTGAACAAAATCTAAGGTTTGCTCTTTAACTTTTCGCTGTATCACGAAACTAAATAATAGAATTATGTAGGAAATAAATTTTCGAGAGCCGTTCTTGCGCAGAAGTAGTGGAGGCAGCGCAATAATTTACACATAAGCGGGGTGAAGTGACTCAATACGTGTCTAGCTATGTGAGTCAGATCATCGCACGGCCGCGCATTTGCTAAATATAACCTTGAAAACCTCTAGTGCCTAAAGATTAAGTCCCGGCATATTGGAGTTGCGATGTATTGTAAGATTCTTTTTTGCACACACAAAAACCGAAATTCATTCTGAGTTATGTGTAGTGTATCCTCCTAAAAGTAAGGTGTTGTTCGTCAATGGGTGCAGGGTGCGATTTTTTAAGTGGAAAGACTGGCATTCACAGTCCACAGTAATGACAGAAATCTAACATTGAGTTGTCAATGATGCCCTGGTGAACAAAATGGATGAAACGAATCCTCAAGAAACAATCGTTTCACAATCACAAGTCTTTCTCGCTGTCTTTTATAGGAGATAGTGACCCGAACAGGGTGAGTATAATTAATTTTTGATGCTTAGTGTTTTTGAAAAATGAATCTTCGTTTTGATTTTAGGTCGAAAATTAAAGTCTTAGGCTAATGCCAATGCATTCCTACACACAAAGGGTTCGCCCTCATTTTTTGCAGATTGTAACATCGCGAGGTAACATATCTTGGGCTTACTTCTCAACGATAAAAAACACGCATCAAAATAAAGAGGTAACAATGCTGACAGAATTCAATTTTTGTTTCATCAATATTAGGAAAAGTTCATGAGTCCGAGTTACATTTTGGGTCATTTACTTAATATTTTGAGTTCAGATTTCTTGGAATGTGGAAATGAAATAAAAAATCTATTTAGGAAACCATTCATTGAATTTGTTGAGTTCAAGATGCAATATCCGCTGGCTAGAGAGCAGAATCTGACCCCCAATATTATTAGTATGTGGTCACAGTTTGAATTAGTTGTAATAGTTACCAGCATAATGCAGCACTTGATAATTAAACAAGAAGAAAAGAACCTCCGAGTAAAGCCGGTGATAAAACCAACTAATTCAGTCAGTTATTCTAAAATTTATTTTTTACTTATTTTTTAAATATTATAAGATATACTACGTGGTCGCTGTAGGTAACCGTGTTGTTGGCCTCTGGGGGCCCTGAAATTAAAGGTTATCAAAGTATCATGATAACTCAGAGCCGCCGTGGCGTATTTCAGTGTCTCAGGTCATTATTAAACAGAAAATTTGCCAATAACCAGACTAAAAAAACTACAGCGCAACACCAGCCTGAGCATATTAGCTACAGACGCAGGGCCGCGTGCTGGAGCCATTACCCGTGTACCGCGCCGCGCTCCCCCGGCTCCCACGCGGCTACCGACCACTGACGCCCTGAGCCGACTGAGACATGCGATCGGCGGCTTTGTGTGCGGATCATGCAGTCAGGGGCGCCGCGCCGGGTGTCGAGTACTGGGCTAAACTCTGGGTAAACAATCCCGGTGTTGATTGATTGCAATGTTGAACGTTGTACCGCCTAAACAGGAGAGTCAATATAGGTCCGACTCATTTTTCTAAAAGGTCGGTTAAAATATTTAGTTTGGGACAGTAAAAAAAGGTCAACGAAATAAGAAACAATAGTTACGTAGTAATGTTGCCTCAATTTTTCATATAAAATTAAAAAAACTTGCAGCATAATTGTTTTATTATTAACTAGTTGATCAACCCCCCCCCCCGTGGAAAAACAGAAAAACTTTCTTGGATTTATGATTTAATGTTTAGGTTGCCATGAAAACTTCATAAGCTTCCCTTTCAAAGTTAAGTTTCAAAGTTTAACATTGAAACTTTGATGTACCATAGGCGTATACATTTCCTGAGGGAATTAAAAAATATCCGTTCTTAGAGAATACCTACGCCCTGAGACGAACGACCATACAAAGTTTCAAGGCTCTAGGTCAAGTGGTTTGGGCTGTGCGATTATAGGTGAGTGGTATTTGACAAATATATTATAGTAGACTTGCAATAGCATTTCAGAAAAAAATATACATTTACAATTTATTCCTACATTATTCCTGATATTGTTTGTGCAAAAATATAAAAATTCAATAATAATTTTTAAGTATGTTTTTTATTAATCCTGTCTTATTTCCGACAGCTAAGCTATATAGATTACTTAACATTACATTTACTTTGAACAGTAGTGCACGTAAACTCACATTTTGTATTGAATGTGTACTGATAATTATTTACTTTCAGCATGTTAGACGCCGTGACATGGTAAACGTGAAAAACGATAAATCTGCTATAAGGAAAGAAAATGTATATGAAAATAAGGTAAACGATTTTACAAAAGTGATTACAATATGCACTTAATAAAGGTATTTAAAGTTAACAAATAATAAATTACTTATAGAAAATCCAATCCAAAATATAATTCAAAAAATATCAAGCGGGTTTTCAAAAAGAGTCTCCAAGATTAAAATTAAATATTTAGTTTTGTATTAATTTACTGTATATACGTTACAGATAAATTTCTTCTTCGATCCTGTAGTAAACGAAAGCATCTCAGCATCTTAGCATTCCCGAAACGGTCGAGTGCAATAATGAGCAAGGGTAGTTATTGTTTGTGTGGCTGGATCAATAGGAGCAGATGGATGTGACGTCACAACGCCATCTTGATCCCCTCCTTATCAACCCCCTCCCCCCGTCTTATCAGATAACGCCAAGACTGGAGCTAACATACGAGCCGATCCAGCCCGGCCGGGATATATGTCTGTCACATACACATATACAGTAAAGCCGCAGGTTATCGATATGTTTCGGTTAGTAATGTTAAATGTACTAGTGACATTCCTCCGCTTGGCTCGTTGTTTAAGGTCTTCAATGTTAAAAATTACTTTATAATAGGCTTCGTCTAGATTACATATTAAGACATCTGAAATTCAAATACTCCCCGTTGCAGCAAACCTGCATATTCAGCGAATTTCTAATGCAAAAAAATATATTTTTGACACGTTTTTGTAATCTCCTTCAGAATAACCTGGGGAATGAGTATGCAGGTTTATTGCAATAGGTATGTTACAACTGGGTGGTTTTAATTCAATATTTAGTAGATCTTAATTAGAAGAAGCCATATAACAAGTTTTACCAAGATATGTTTAGAAATAATGACGATATAGATTTTTATTACTTCCCATACAACATGGGGAATGAGTATGCAGGTTTGCTACCACGAGAATGAAGATTTCCGGGATTTTAGACTATAACACATTAGGTCTCATATAGATGAAGCCACAAACCAAGTTTTATTAAGATATGTTGAGATATAAGCGAGATTTAGAATTTTACTTACTTCCCATAAGATTGACATAGGACAACTTACTGTGTTTACAATTTTCAATGGCTCAGTAACCAATGGACATAGAGCAATGATTCAAAATACTAAATTAATTGTTAGTTTTCTTAGCTGAATTAAATTGTGCCAACTAAATGGCCTGACCATTCAAAAAACCTTACACAGAAATTTGGATTTTTTTCTATGTGAAAACCCCGAAAACCCCATTTTGGGTGATTTATCCCCCTTTACCCCTCCTTTACGGTGGTCCGATCGGGCTGGTTTATGAACTCGTCAAATTAATTGCCACTTTTCATGTCTGTAGCAAATTTCATAAAGATCGGGACATTTTTGTGGCCGCTATCGTGCTAACAGACACGACTAAAAATTCAAACGAATTGTGTTTTTTGCTTCTGGGGGCCCCAAAACGAAAAGTTATCATGGTCATGGGCTTAGGCCTTACCATGAGACCCTCGGTAGTAGCTTCTTCTCTATAGGAGAAATTCACTAAAAGCAGGGCTGCTGCGGCAGAGCCATTTTGTATCGTGATAAGATGTTCCGTCAAACGGTTTAGTTATATTGGTGGACATGTCGCAAACCCCTCCATTTTTTTATATTTATTATAAAAATAAATTTAAACATTTTTATATATTTAATAAAGCAATAAAGCATTATAAGTCAGAAACAAGGCAGTTTGGCCGTTAAAGTACCAAAGAAAAGGACGATATAAATATAGGGTTTTGTATAAAAACTGACATAACCATTGAATAACATTTGGCAGAATATTTTTGTTTCTCTTTCAATTTATGATTTAGGGATGTTTCGTCTCCCCACTACTAAGGCAAATGTTAACTGTCATAATCGTATGTTCTCTAACATCCAAATATTTGATTAATAGCTCGTTTCAATGAACATATGTATTCCTAAGCCTAAGAATGTCAGTGAGTAAAATCTCAATAATATAAAACTAAATATCTAAAACATATCGCCAATCTTTTGCATTCACTCTGAAGCTTCTCGCTCATTGCCGATCTTTTACATTCACTAAGCTTCTCGCCACCTACTTGGCAAATATCCCTTCTCACATTCAAAATAAAAATATTTCTTAGTAAAAAAAAATAAAATATATTGTTTTAACTGGCAAAAATCAAGTGTTTTCTATGCGCCTGCAAAAACTCTGCGACAACCTTCGTACATGAATGTCTGTAGGTAATACAAAAGTTGAAGGGACACAAAAGCTCTTATGATATTATAACCCCGTATTATCTTTTACTCAAGCTTGAAATATCATCTGGGCACTGGTCCTCTATAGTCAGTGATCTATCTGGTGCAAAGGAATTGATCCAGAAGGATCAGATAGCCATCCCGCCGCCACCGGTCCAACTACTTTCCAAAACAGGGTAATACATATAACTGTATATAGCTATAGTGCCGTCGTCCCTCGCTCGGTTCTTGCAGCAATACTAATTTCGCCCTAATTGCAATAAAATTGCAAATTAACAACCAACTCTAAAAATCACAAAGCTCTCGAATATTTCAAAATTCAATTAAATAAACCCATAAACAAATTTAGCGGCTACATGCAAATTGGCGCGATTAGCGCTGAAAGGCGAGAGTGAAAGGCGAACTACCAGCTGCTTAAATGACATAGCTAATGCAGCTCTCCCAGACGGTCTCGTACCGAACTACGAGCTGATGACTACTGCAGCGCTCATTGGCGGTCACGGTACAAACTACGAGTCATAGTAGTAGAGCTTTTGTTTAAAATAAAAAAAAGTTAAAATAATTCAAAGTCAGTTTAATTAATTATTGATTTCAAATATACTTAGTAATAAGATATCAATCACTCTTATATTCATGATACATCAAAACATTGAGCAACGTTATTGTTTTTATTGATCAAATTATTGTACAGTCTATAAAGAAATAGCCCTCGCGGAACTATTTTTTAATAAGAGTTCATACTACTCAAGTTTAAGCCAAATAAATAAACATTTTTCCTTGTTCTCCATTTCAGAAGAAAAAAGAAAGAAATTTAATCTTATTCTGAAAAGTCGCGAATTTTTTCCCTCACTTGGGTTGGATGAGCGGCTTATTAAACTTACAAAATACATACTATCTCAATCAAGTGATCTCGATGACTTGTAAAGTAGCCGAGGCCTAGGGCCTTGCCAGAACATGTGAATACAAGACGAATAGAAGATAAGTCCATCTTGATATGAACACTGGATTTCTTACGTTTTAGGTTTTTGTCACCAACAGCGAAAGACGCAAACGACAAAGAAAAGTGATCGCATGTGTTTACCTGTCGGAAGTAAAAGAAACCCATACAAATGACCTAGGAAAAATCATGCGTTTTTACAAAAAGCAAACGGCGCCGGCGGTTGCTAGATTTCATAAATTCGTGTCTACGAGAACCTGCACAAGCAAAAAGTAAAATAATTCCTAAAATTTTAACCTTTGAATTTAGTTTGTTCTAATCTGATGTGTTTAAACATCGAACAACAGTATATATGTTACGCACATTTTTCTGGAGGACTATAGTCCACTATTTACGTAAAGGTACACTGCAATATTAGATAAATTATGACACTGACAACAATCTTGATGTTTATAGCTGATATTGACTTTATTAACATATATTAATTTAATTTTACTATTTATACTCAGTAATATTACACAAAAAAGGTATTATTTATTTATTTTCGTACACTCCTTTAAGACCTTACCCGATTACAAAGTTGCAGCTTATGGCATAAATTACTGTATTTCAGAGGTAGGCCTACGCCATATAATATGGTATAGTATAATATGATAATACATCAATAACAAAATATATAAAATAATACAATAATATAAAAAATTAATCTACTGCCTATAGCACATTAAAATATTTTGAGACAGAATAAAAACATGGCAAGAAAAGAATAAAACAAATTATTGATATAATCATTAAAGATTTATTTATTTATCATACAAATAACAAAAATAACAATAAACATTTTAATAAAAAACATCTGAAGGCACAATATAAGAATAGTATAAGAAAAAAACATATTGATAGATACTCCCTGATGCAATTTCTTTTGAAATTTTTAGCGAATCTGAGAATATGTCTACTTATTTTTGTGATGGATGATAGGCTAGTTATTTAATTGTAGCCTAAGATCTCACCATCCGGAGAAACGGCGAGGAACCAACTCTAGAGGTGTTACAGGAGTATTTTAACAATGAAATTTTTCCAGTTCGCAATATATTTCTGATAAATCAGTGAGGAAACAATAAAAACCCTTTCATTTAGCTAATAGCTGTCAAAGAAAACAAAAAAGTATTATCTAAAAACTAACAAGAAAATTTCGAACCAATTTAGGGCGAAGCCCTAAAGAGATACCGGCATAAAACTGCTTAGTTGAACTAAGGAATCAGTGCACAGAATGTCAGCTCTCTATCCTTAAATGTAATTCCTTATAGATGTATTTTATATTGCATGTATTTTTATCTATATGTTATATACTTTTTATAAAGCTTAGGAGTTTGTGATTTATTACCTTTTTTAAAGATATTTGAAATTGTCTAACTGCAATTTATAAGATATTAGGAAGTGATCATCTCCAAACAGGCGTAGCCTTGGAGGAATTTGCTCAAAACACATGAGGAGTTGGAGAATTAGTGACGAGGGGGTCAGCCAGGGCTTTCTTTGCCTTTTAGATACTAGAGATCACTTTGTATAATCTTGTTAAAAATAAAGGGCAAATCAATCTATTTGTATTTGAGATGTTCTGATGAGCTTAGCAATTTTTTATCCAGATCAAGTTACCGTACTGCAATAGTCACAAGACATGTATTCCGAAGTTGTCTGTGCTTTGAAAAGCATAACTTTGAAAAATACATGTATTTTCCTGTTGAAAACCTTATGATTTCGATGGTCAGTTTGAAAAAAGAAGCCTCAAGTTAGCGAAAAACTTAGTTGAGAGTCTAATAGTCTTCCCTTCGTAGCTGTGTTACAAATAGGCCCCTTTACACCAGATGGCTGAGCAAAGTCGCAGATGGTTCAGGTTCAGCCGCGTGTGAGAGCTTCGTTACACAGCAGTTTGTACTGGAAAGAGATAATATTTTGCTGTAATGTTGCCATTGCTGAATCTATCAACAAATCAGTAGAAGTTTTTAATATTGTTTATCTATTCCCATAAAAGGTAAATCCCTTACTCAACTGACTCATCACTAATTCTCCTACTTCGCAAGCACCTAGAAAACCGAAATTTTGAACACTCATTCTTTTTCCACATTTAGAAAACTAAGATGTTTAAGTGGTTTTAATCCTGATAAGCCCTTCGGATTTCGCCACAGACCCTCTCAAAGATCCAGTACTTTCCCTATGACATAACAGAAATCATAAAACCTTTAAATTGAAACATCATATATGAAATTAACTCCTTTTCCAAATCAATCAAAGTTAACGATAAAACTGTTTGCAGATTATTATTATTATTCCATCAATATTTTCCTCTACATTTCCTCGTTGCTCCGCTTCCCCACAATCCCCCACAGGAACCTCCGATTTCCCCTAGAGGAAGTTCCATCAGATAGACAGGCCACCCTAGCGCGGGGAGGCGACGTGATACTCTGTGTTGTCCATTGTTCTAGCAGTTGCCGCGGCCGCCACACGCGCGCCACCGTCGTGACTGTTGGCATGTACGACCCCCTTGAACCCCTTCACTGGAGAGCCCCGGGCCCACCCTGTACATAGCTGTACTCGACACATTACCTATGTACAAAACCCTCTCCTACACCGCTAACCGCTAGCCAACTTGTGCCTCTTGTGACAAAAGCTCCGGCACACGCCGTGCGGTGCTTGGCAGTTGTGCTTTGTGGCATTGTGTTGGAGATAGTGAACAGATTGTAGAACAATTAAAGTCTAAATTGTTTTGTGATAATATGACACTTGGAAAGAGATCCTTCGTTAGCGAGGTAGCAGAAGGTCTGTTCGCTTTCATAAAATAAGTTTTCCGTCATGAATTGAAGGGGGGAAACAAATTAACTGTGCATGTAGTGTTAAATAATAACATACTTAAACTGGATATACGAGTAAATTTTCGAATCTCAAAAGATTTTACCACGTTCACCAATTTACTAAACTATAAAGACCTATAATAAAAAAAAATATTTTATTCCCACAAAATGTTCTCCCCAAACAAAATTACATGCAAACCCAAACAATTTCAAAAATTCCAAACCCGATTCCAGAAACAATTCGAATGTCGTAAAATCCACGAAAAGCTGGCTATTTAATTCATGTAAAGTTGATGCAGAAGTTGGACAGGTTTAGATTCAATAAAGCCATGGGGTGAGGCGCTAGAGATGGTGTGAATGCGGCAGGGGGTAGCCGCGGCCAGCGGGAGGCTCGTGCCCCGCGGCGATCTGGACCGCGTCTTTATACCTCCACTCGTCCTGATATTTATGCTTATTTAAACGTTCTCTCTCATCCTAAACTCATCAAAACAGACGAATAAAAGTGACACGGGGTTAAAAGTTCGGTAAGTTATGGTGGGATTTGTTTTGTTGTTGTAGCTGGATAGATTGTTATGGTGTGATTGGGGGTGAATGACTTGCATTTATGATTTATGAAAGAATTACATAGAATAATTAATTATAGTCCAGGAACTTTAGGGTTAAAAAAAGTGAATCGACCTCACGAATCCTGACCACATCGAAACTTTGCACAGATGTTAAGTATGCATATGCCAAAAGTCTCCAGAAACCTCTGCTCTGCCCCAGCCGCCATCTTGATAAAACATTTCCGGCCCGCGTTTCTATATACATTTATTTCTCTATACATTATTTACACAATAAAAGATACAAACAAAATTTTAATAGTGTTTTTTTAGAGAATTAGACTCTCAATAAAATGAGTATATTAATGTAGAGGAAATTTTCAAAATAACTGCTGATATTAATAATTTTCTGAAATATTTTAGTTCCAATACCCCCTGCAATAGGGAATACATTGATATGTCAACTTTGGTGAAAAATACATTACCAAGGGGGCGAAGCCCTTCGATGCCAATTAATAATGAATTACATTCATAGAATCCTGATAAACACTTAAGTTATTTGACCCGTCAGTCATCGCAATTGGTTGTCAGTGAAGGTGGGTATGCTCACTACATGACTCCTAATAATAATATATTTACAAATTCCTTAAGGAATACCTTGTTGTGAGCTAAATAAACCTTTAATGTGAACTAATTTTGATGACTGAGGTGTAAAATAACTGAAATTTCATCAGGATTCTATGAATATAATTTATAAGCTTGATCGAAGGGCTTGCGTGCTCAAATGATGCCAACGTAAAAAGCTATTTTGTAAATTAAAATTTAACGTAAATGTAATTTACTCTACAAAACATGAATAATGTTTTCATAATTACAGTTAGGAGGATATTATCTTGGGTTATATTGATCGTTCTAGAAAATTGAGGTGTTCCTTACCGTTCATAACCTGTTAATAAACATTAATGCCAATGTTTGTTAACAAGGCTGCTAGTAAGTAAGAATAAAATATGAGCGCTTTTATCATCGTCCTACTTCCTTAAACTACAATGTTACTTAACTGAAAAACAATACTTTATTGTATTGAAAACTTGTTTCTTCCACTTTAATTGAACAATGCTCCAAATACAATTTTACGAACCATTCTCGACCCCACATTAAAGACAGCCAATTTCAGAATGAAAAGCAGTTAAAATTAAGATTAAAACAGGACATAAACAAAACGTCGGTAAATTGCGAGTGGGGGAATTGCGAGGGGTCGGAACAGTGGTTGATTACCGACACAAGAGGGAGAGAGAGAGAGAGAGAAAGCGGGGGAGGGAGAGAGAGCGTGAGAGGGGAGGGCACCCTTGCAACCGAGCGCAAATACTTTTAAATTAGTTGAGTTTAGATGAATAGAAATCGTCCTCTTGATACGACGACGTCAATGTTGTCGCCGCCAGCGTCGATGATCGCGCCACCCTCGCGCGCGCTGGACCGCGGCGGCGGCGATTGGCCGACCTAATCGAATTCATCAAAAGTCTTCCCGAATTTAGTTTGAATTGAAAAAAAAAATTATCACACAATTTGTATGTAGTTGATTGTTATTTGCAAGGGTAACTTTTCTGTAGTTGTAAGTTTGCTGTTTGCTGCAAAAAGAGATTGTAGCCTATTTTTGCATAAATGCCTTTGCAGGTAGGCCTAGATTTTTTTGGTACTTGTAGCTGAAACCGATCTAAATTTAACTTCTTGTAAAGTAGATGACTTCATCTACTCGGTAAGGTCGCAGTTCGCTAAACTAATTAATTTACACAACTTTTGGGCAAAAATATAATAATCATTACTACCATTACGTATTTCGATTACACCTGTCGTTGAGGTCACTTATTCACTCACTATTAGTATGTTTTACTTGTTTCGAAATGTATGAATGTTTTACACTAAACAGCGCTATTATTTGTGAATTTATGCAATAAATCAATGAAAAGTACCGAAGTTCTGAAATTTACTCATAAATGAAGTCATATAACAATCAAAGTGCGAAGCATCCCTAACCGTTCTTTAGAGTTAACACAAACCTCTACAACTTTTGCATCCGTGCACAATAAGACCCTGACTACCAGGTCCCATCTACCAATCATTCTTCCATCAAAAATATTAACTTACCGAACCGGAAACCTCACTAGTTCGCATTACACTGCCACATCCCGGCGTCCGTGCTGAATGGAGTGGTACAAAATCATTCACACGTAGCACAAAGGCTCTTTATGGTGGGATGATGTAAGGCAAGTGTGATATTGTCGCGTAATGATGTCAGGAAGGGCGGAGGGGGAGGGGTAGTGGAGCGAAAGCGATAGCCTGGGAATTAACTGGCAGCTAGGGGTCGGTCGCTAGACAATGTAGGCATATGCCGGTGCGGTCACATACAAATCATGGCAGGCGGCGGCCCGGTCACAGGCAGGTCGTTAAACGAAATCCGATCTTTAAAGTTTTCGACGCGTGCTGAGCGTGGCGTGGGAGACGTTTCTATCGGGGATGTGGATTGTGTAGTTAATCAGGGAGTGCTTTTGACGTTATTGAAAAAACTTATCTATTTTACAAAAGGTTTGATTTATTGTGATAATGTAGATGAGACTGTGGAAGGAAATTGGAATGGAAGATAGTCAAAAAGTAAACCTAAGCTGGCAGTGCTTTTATGTCTTTCAATAAGTACGTTAAAAACCTGACATTTTTCCGATAGCCATGTTGTAGATTGCTTATAAGGCACTTTGTCCACTTGATGACTATACTTGAAGTACTTCATCATCTATAAGCAAAAACCAGGGAAGCTCTTTGCTAGTAGCCGCTTAGTTTATTGAGTTAGTTATCCTGTATAAAAAGTCTTCCTTAGGGCCGCTTTCTCCAAACTTGGTTAACCTAATAAAGAGGTTTAACCTTGGGTTAACCCAAAAACCCAACCCCTGGCCTTTATGTTAGAGCTTTAATGGGAGAGCTCGCCTTTATGTTAGTGTTAAATGGCAAAACACACCACTCATTCATTTTATTATGGAAACTGATTCATATTCAAGTAAAACAGGGTGTTCAAAGATCCGTTCTTTGCTTGGATAATCATTGATGTGATCAAAAGACAAACGCATTTAGTGAGGGTGTCTGGTCTTGCCAAAAAGTAATCCTCACTCCATTTAAGGAGCAACCGTGAATGTTTTATATAGTTTAACTATCTATTCATATATGATAATGTTATCAAATGATATTAATGTTTTTTTTCGAAAATTTATTGTAATTCAACGATTACAGGAGATACGTACACAGGAGTATAAGATTTATGTACAAACAAACTTCAAATATGTTTGTATATATATATATATATATATATATATATATATATCAAAATCCTTATTGTATTTTATTTATTTACTTCGATACGAAAATCCTTTTTAGAAAGAAGCGATTCAAGTAATATAAGTTTTATCTCCTGTTTGACTATTTCGTTAATTATATGGTTATCTAGTTACCAAACAAACTAGTTTTTTTTGTTTGGAAACAAACTAATAAAACCGGAAGCACTTCCATAATCCTTGACATGGGTAACTTTTAAACAATCCTTCACCTAAACCCTAAAAGGCATTGAAACCTAACCACCGTAGAGCACATAATGAGATTTCAAGTTTCGATTTAATCGGCCAAAACAAAAATATCGGCAACAATCACGACGACAGTTGGTATACTTACACCGTTACTCTAGAGTGTAATAGTTTGATAGCACTAATGAAATAAAACATATTAAAAAATATTTCAAAGTTTTATCACGTTTTGTTCATACTTACTGTTTCTTTATCGAATGAATATATTAGGTTGTTTTATGATATGAAAATTAGACCACAGAACTCAGGTCATACCGCAAAATAATCGTTGTCGAAAGTAAAAAATAACAACTACAGGTCTTCATTTCATTACTACATTAATTGCTAATATAATGGAACTTGATATTTGAAATTGCACATTAAACCCTGAATTGAGTCAACCTACAAGTAGTGGACTGAACCATAACAAACTTTTTTCTAAAATCAATGTCAATTTATATTTTATGGGTTTGCTACACCAAAAGAAACATTATTGAGATTAAAGAAAAATAAGTTAATATTTAGCAATAGGGGGAGGGGGGGTAAATTACTAAAAACTCTAATCCTGCTGTGATATGGCAAAATTAAATGTGAGACATGCTTAATATGAATGCACCCGTCAATCCGTGTCAAATTCGCCATCCCATAAATATTTGGACATCGGCCCTGCACGCGGGTTCCCAAGATTCTAAAGAGATCAGGACGAGTTTCGTATAGACTGTGACATTGTATAATTGGCGGCATATTTATTCGGAGGCGGACAAAGGCATGACCGATGTTATTGGCCATTTGATTAGATGCGGCTGTAAAGTGGACGATAAACCGGGCACGAGCTGGGGACAAGATAACGCGCGTGAAACCGGGGTGAATCTGCCCGCGGGGGGGGGGGGGGTGAATCTGCCCGCGGGGGGGGGTTTAATATCATATTACACTATAGTGAGTTCGGTGGATGTGGTAAAGGAGAATCTCACCAGTCGTTGAAGTAATCCCACAACAAGACTGCATTATTCTTCGGATATAATTTGTGAATGGTGGGTAGAAATTTTAATCATAAAAAGTAAATTTCGTTCGTGATAATTGTTGCATAAAAAGCTCATCAATGAAGAAACAAAAATAAACAAAATCCAGACCAGGATTTAAACTGCGTATAATTGCTATTTGTCATTGGACTATGGATCAATTGCGCTACCTAGCAAAAGGTAGACGTAAGTGGTAACAAGACCCAGATTTGGACCAGATCAAAACTTTAAAAAGTTTCTCTTATGTTAAAAGACATAAAAAAAACAATTCAAGACAATACTAAATTCTTCATATGATCTCAAGTGCGGAAAAATAAACCTCACTAATCACTTAAAACTCTATTGAAGTTTCTACCTGGAATTAGTTAATACGAATCATTTCCTCGCGGGATAGCTAGATTATGTTCTGACTGGAATTGCTATATTTTCAGGTACAAAGGAACGGCGTTATCAAAATAACTAATTGGTGATGGAAAGGAGGCCTAAGCTGCTGGTAAATGTTAGGTAGGCGTTAGCCTCAGAATCGTAGATGAGAAGTTGGAGTGTTGAGTCGCCGTTCTGGGGCGGCCTGAAGATAATTAGCCCTCTCCTCGTTCGTAGGTGTTGGCCTGCAAACAAACCAAAACATACAATGATACAAATATTTGCTTTTTCCGTGTAATAAAAGTAACAATAGTAGACACATGATGCACTAAGCAGTAAAAAAAATTGAGTAAAAGCGGCCTCTTCCAAAGGAAAGAAGAAGGGGAAAAGTTACTTCATAGGTATAGTTTTTCAGGTTGGTAAGCCTTTTTGGGAATCGAGATCCTGTGGGATCCTGTGGACCTCTTCGAGACTTGTATTTCCTTGCTAACGTGACACTATCGTGTAATTTAGTCGAATAATAGAGGGATTTTTTGAGTTGATTTAATTTGTATGTCTCCTTAGAAACTTCGGACACCATCTATATAATTAATACGCCAACACGAAATTTGTCTTATGAACTCCTCCGTCATTTCTTAACCGATTTTGATCATTGACGGCTCATTGGAAAGAGCGTGTCGCGTAGATTTGCAAACTGGCCTTACATTTTTGAAAAAGTCCCTTGGGCTCTGCCCCATTGGCTTTTAAAGTTCCCATGTTATCCTTATGAAGAACATAATTGTTTACATTTTGATCAGCTGGATAATTTAATTGCTGTTATTTTTTAATTTGTGTAAACATAACCCTCAAGACGGATTGTGTTAGCTTGATTGTGTTTTAAATTTGTCGCCATTTGAATTATCGCTCTGCTAGAGTAGCGCACGATTCCGTGCGCTCGGATCCACTAGTTATTATTAATCTATTGTAAAAAGTAACCCAATTTCAACACAACCGATGTAAGTTCTTTACCTTCACAGAGGAGGTTATGACTCGCTCCTGGAGGGGTCCCCTGTGTTACAAGGTGTCCGAGGTGTGTGGT